>VXBX01005267.1:483652-530097 GCA_013400415.1 Scytalopus superciliaris
GGACTGGTGGGACCCCTGGGGTGGGGGGGACACTGAGGTGTCTGGGGGTGCCTCTTGCTCAGGGTGTTGGGGGAGACCGGGATGACCGGACTTCCCTGTTATTTGGGGTGTCTGATGTGGCTGGTCCCCTGTTATTTGGCAGGGATTGGGGTGACTGGAGCCCCCTCTCATTTGGGGGCGTCTGGGGTGTGGCTGGACCCCCTGTTGGTCACAGGGGACTGGGAACACCAAAAGCCCCTGTTATTTGAAGGGTCTGGTGTGGCTGAGCACCCTGTGACTGGGGAGACTGGAGTGACTGGGGTCCCCTGTATGGGGGGCTGGCATGAGTGCCCCCCTGTAATTTGGGGTACCCCCATCATGCCTGGCATGGTGGGCAGCCAGGGAGGTGGGTGATGCCTCCCCTGTCTCACTTCCCCAGCACTGAAGGGTTGCTCAGACTTACCCCATCCCAGGCTGTGGCTGGTTAAAAGCCTTTAATGAGATTAATTTTCTGGCACTTCCCTGTAGAACGTTATTCCCAGCGTTTAACAGACACCTTTGCTGCAGGCTGGGCTGCTTTGCTTTTGTTCCACCTATTCCACTTTACAAACTGCTGGGGTGTGGGAAGACTCTTTGCCCTTGTCTTTTCCTGATGAAATTGCTTGGGAGAGTGAAGTTACTTAAGGAACGTGCTTGTCAGAGGAAATAATGGAAAATCCCCTATTTGGGAATATTAAGGCTGGAGGGGGTGAAGACACCTGGATGGCAGTGTTGGGAGTTAGTCATCAACGTGGAATTGTTTCTTGGGAACTTTTTGGGAAGTTCTCTTACTTGCAGGACTAAGCACTGCTGGTGCAGCAGGGAGTGTGCTTTGTTCTGCCAGTGTTTAGACCTTGGGTTACCTTTCAGGGTGTAAAAAGAAACAGGAATGTTTAGTGGAATGTGTACAGAGAAGAGGGATCACAGAGGCTTTCTGCTGCGAGCCTGGAAAAGTGAAATGGGTTTGGGCTTCTACAGCTCTACGTGTAGTTGAGAACCTAAAAAAGCACAAGGAAGGGTCAGGTCTCTGTTTCTGACTCCTGCAAGTGACTCAGTGATCGTGTTGGTGGGGGACACCCCTTCTTACACAGAGCCCCACGCTTTGTGTGGGCTGTGGAGAGGAGCTGTGGGGTGTCTTGTTTTCTGTCCCACAGCAGAGCTGTGCTTAGGGGGGTGCAGGCATGCACACATCTCTTTGGCCAGAGAGAAGGGGATGGGCTCCCTTCCAGTATTTCTGTCATTCTCTGAGAAACCCCAATGAGCTGTTGCACACATGCAAAGCATCTCGCTGATTAACGTGCTGCAGATGAGGAAATGAGTGTTTTTGTCTGGGAAGGGCTGGTGAGCCAGACCCTTCCTGGAGAACCCAGCACTGTCCCAGCACAAGTTTTTCTTCATGTGCATCTCGTGCTGGTTGACTGCACCAAACCAGGGTGTGCACAGCATAGAGTGTGTCAGTGCTGCATGTGGATGTGATGGGAGAACTGTGTTTGCAAAACAGGTTTCTAAGAAGCAGGGAGGATACAGGTGCTACAGGAAGGAGCACCAACTGACACAACTGAGTGCTTTCTTTTAATCTTCAGGTCTGAAAGCCTTGGAGAGTTGAGGTGAAGACTGGGCAGGAGGGAGGGGGTAGTGTCACACACCTGGCTTAACCCCCTATTAATTAGCCCTGCTCTGTTTGTGACAGAGAAAAAGCTCTTGCTTGTCATCGTTTTGCAGGTGCCTCTGGTTCAGTCAACCTTCTCTGGGGTGGTGCCTTCTGGGCAGCCAGGGTTGAGCAAGTAGGCACCTTCTGCAACTTTTGTTTTGTTTCTTCCAGAGCTTGACGGCGCCGTACAGCCAAAGCTTGTCTTGGGAGAGGCTTTCCCTGCTGCTGTCCACCCTTTGTGCTGGAGCTCACAAGCCTCATCAGTGCCTGCTTGCAGACCCATAGGTGCAAGGTAACGCCTTTCTTTTGGATGCCACAGCATTTGTGGGTGCAGTTGGGTGTGGAGAGGCTGGCAGTGGGTGCTGGGAGAGACTGGTTTCTTTACCCAGTCCACCCTCAGCAAAAGCAACATGTGGAACTCTCTCTGACTGAGATCCCATTTGATCTTTGCTCTCTCCTTTGCCTGTTGTGATGCAGCAAAGACTGTGTGTTTGCTCAGTTCTGAAGGACTAGGGGAAAGGCTTCCCTGCTCAGGGTTTCACTCCTGCCATCTCCTCCCCATCCCTTTCGCCTGGTGTAAAAGAAAACCACGCACAGTTATCTCTTCGTACACTGAACTTTGTTTTGTTTCCTGACGTGGACTCTCCTGCCTCTGAAAACACAGTTCGTAGAACTTACATAAGTGTCTTTCCCAATGTGATCATTTGGTCCCAGTGATGAGATTACTTTGTACACAGTGTTGTGGAGTGTGAGTCACCAGCCCTGCAGTGACAGGTGCACCTCTGCCAAGATTCCTTTTTTTTTATTGGCTTTGAAATTTTGTGGATCAGAGCAAATAATTACAGGCCGCCCATAATCTCTTGCTGCTTATCCCTGAGTAAACCTTCCAGCTGATTGTGTGCTGCTGATTGCTCACAGAATCCACAAAGACCAGAAGCCATCTCTGGTGGCTTCTGCAGGGCCACAAGTCCAAAGAGTGTGGCTGAGTTTGCCCTGTGCTGGCAGATTATTGTAGTATTTTTGCTTATCAGCCACGTCTACGCCTCCAGTTACTCCTTTGCTGAGTTATTGACTAATTTTCCTTTCTTGCTGTGTGGAATGGGAGATGGTGGGGTTGGGAGTTAAAGATGGGATGGGGTTTCTCTCCTTGGGAACACCAGGCTGTGGCAGTGCATGGGAAGTCTGCTGGGAAGGCTTAGCAACCAGTTCAGGGAGTTGGTAGGTCTGACTCGGCAGTGTTGGCAAGTACACTGGGTCTTGCTGCGTGGTTGCTTGTGAAACACATCAGTTGACTGGCTTTCACCCCTTTCATGGGTCATTGCTGCATCTCTGGGTTCCAGCTAGCTCCAAGTTTTGGAGGAGCAAGCTGATAGAATACCTGCAAGGATTGTGCAAGCCTTGGTTGTGTAACAGGGCTCTGTGCATAACTGCTGGTGGTAAGAGGGGCAGCTCGTGTTACAAAGGGAAAGAAAAATCCTGTGTCAAGTGTCTTTTGTTTATGTTGATTGTGCCGGGGAGTTGGAGAGCTGTGGGTTTTGCAACTTGGGGTCAACCTTTCAGCCTGTGACCTCTCTTATTCCCTGGTTGTCTGATGTCCTGTGGGCTGTGTCCCTTTCTGTCAGGGGACATCCATTTTGGGTATGGAATTGATGTTCTGAGGTCTGCTGGTGCCCATGATTGTGTTTGATTTGCAGGGCCTGGGCTGGGAAGTTGCCTGTATTTCACAGATTCTTGAAAAAGTGAAATCCAGATCAGATTGGTGTACCCAGGGCAGGCAGGGGGTGCCTCAGCTCCACACAAACAGTGCTTGGTTTTGTTGAAATAAATAAACCCCCAAAACATACTGTTCTGATCAAAGGTCTTGACAAACCTCTGCAAGATCTATTTAACCCATGTCCCTGTGATGCTCTTCCAATGTTGATTTCAAAGGAAACCTTCCAAAGGAGAACAGTGTTAGAGGGTTTTGCTGTCCAAACTTTCTGGTGGAAGACTTCAAAGTCTGTGGTTACTGTCCCCATCCATAGCACCTGTAGAGGCTGCAGGCAAAGTCCCAGCCTGTCTCACCAACCCTCAGCAAACCCAGGCACAGGGTGAGCAAACAGCCTGTTGGGAGGAGATGAACTTTTAGCTGTGGCAATGCAGGGCACAACACTTTCAGAAGAGACTGCTGAAAAAAGTATCATCTTTCCCCTGATCTTAAAGAAACATCTTCAGCAGGACCTGAACCATGCAAAATCCATGCCTGAATGGGTTGTTCATGAGGCTTTGCAGCCTAACCTGGAAATATGTGTGGTTTAAAACTCCTGCAGACTTGTCCCAGCTCCTGAATACTGGTGGTGATGAGAACCCCTGTTCCTCCTTCAAACAATAGCTGAAGTGTGGAGCTCGGGGTTTGTCCCTCCCTGTGAGGGGAAACTGGGGAGCAGTATTAGTTCACAGGGGGGTCAGTTTACTTGCCATTCTCAGGTTTTGTTTACCCTGTAACCCTGAACTCCTGTTTTTCTGTGCTGGCTCATATTAATCTGTGTGAAGGAAGGTGTCCAGGTGCCTAAGCTGGAGAGCTGCCCCATGCCCTTGTTTAAAGGCAGAGAGACAGGCTTTTATCTGGTGAAAAGAAGTGTGCAAATTCAGTAATTCTGGGTAGCTTTCTTTTAAGGCAGCTTGGCAAGTTTGGATTAATTTTTGTGTTGGATAATGCCTCTAAATCCTTTGGTTCTGTGTACTGGGCTTGCTGTGCAGCCCCACCTCAGTATCCCCACGGCACAGGGTTGCTCTCTGCCTCAGTAAAGCTGTTCCTCTTGTTCTCTTCCTTGCTTTCACAGCTGCTCTGCTGTCCTTGAATAAGACCCACGGGCCAGAAAACATGCAAGTGTGACAGTGAAAGCTCAAATATGCAGCATTTCAAGATCCAGACTGACTGATGTACATTCCACATCTGTCTTATGCCTAAAATAGAAGCTTTGCCAAAGTCTGAGCCTGCATGTCAGGGTCTGGGTAGAAGAGACCTTGCACAGTGAGAATAACTTTTGTTTCACAAAAAACCCCAACAGCTTTTGTGTTCCTTTCCCTGCTTTAGGTGCTGCTGCAGCCAGGGCCTCAGTTTAGATTGGGAATTCTGGGCTGGTAGAAGAGCACAGAGACACTTTCCTGCTTTCCACCCTTCTTTACTGAGCTGCTGCTGGTTAATGGGAAGTTGTGGGATGTACTGGGAATTGTTTGTTTTTTTTTTTTAATATGTGGGAAGCAAGTGATAGGGAAGCACTGGGTGTAGGGAACCTTGGTGCCTAGTGAAAACCAAACCCTGGCTCATGGCTTATCATCCAGCCCTGTTCATGGCAAACCCATGGTCCAACAGGGGCTTGTGGGGTGAGGAAGGTTTGAGGTTTCCCAGTGTGCTTTCCTCTCCCAGGAGCCCAGGAACTCACCTGTGTGGTGATCCCACCCAAAGCAGGGAGCCTGTGCAGAACAAAACAAGCACAGCCACTTGTCTGGCCATATCAACATCCTCATATTGATGGGAAATGTGATCTCCACACAGCAGAGCTCTGGAGAAAAGGCTGATCCAAGGGCTGGTGAAGGCAATGTTAAATAACCTGGATCTGAGTGCCTGGACTGCTTTTGTTTTGGAAAGGACCACTTTCCTTGCCAGGTCTTCTTTTAGTAAAAAGGAAAGGAAAAACAGCTAATTTGAGACTGGCACAGGCTGATGTAAACAGCATTTCTGAGTCTAATTGGTTGCATTCATACTTAAAGAAGAGTAAGAGGAGATCTGTTTTTGCCCCAAGGATCTCCTGGCCAATACCACACAGTAACATGTGGAAAGTCTTCACTGCAGTGGGGTTCAGAGGAGACCAGGCACAGGAGTCTGGGCAGAAATGCCACCTCCACCACAGCCCTGCTCTTCCTGCTGCTGCCACATCCCTTCTTCCTCCAGGCCTTGTGTCCGTGGGGCTCCTTTTCCTGACACGAGTCATTAGTGGGTGAAAGAAGAAAACCTGGGCTGGTCACAAGACTCTGTTCCTGTTTGTGAGCAAGTCTCTTTCTTCTCCTTCCCTGCTGTGCAGAGCAACAGGGGCTCAGTGCAGCTTCCTTCTGGTGCTGCTGTCTGTACCAGCTCTTCACAAGCTTTGGCAGATGCCCTGGGAATAGACACCTGTGAGAGGGCTGTCCAGTGGCTTGCTGTCTTCCTCCCAGGTGTTCTGGTTGTTTAATTTCTATTTACAGCCTTCCTGTTTTGCTGTTGTTCCTAAAGCTTGGGCTGCAGGTCAGCACTGTACAGTGAGATGGAGTTTTCACTTGGTTTGGTTGCTTGTCTCTGTCGTGAAATTGTCTATTGGGGCTGTGCCATGATGCCTGTGGAAATAACTGGCTTCTGATTTAAAAAGCCCAGTTTTAAGGCTTCTTCTCAAAGCTGATCATGCCTAATCAAGACAAGGGGTGATCCCTGGAACAGACAAGGCATGTGGTGGGAAGGGGGGTCTGGTCACACACACCCCCACCTGCACCTGTGAAATTCAGGGTCGTCCTTCCTGATCAGAAAGAGGGATCTGGAATATCTGGTGGTAATGCCGACATTCCCAGCCAGGCAGAGCTTCCAGCACTGGAAATCGTGACAGCTGTGCTTCCTCTGTGCTAACTAATGCAGTGTCTGTGCTGAGTCAGGGACGTGAGGGTCACCATCACGTGGCTGCAGGGAGCACGGGGACTGCTCTGCCAAGTTGCCTCTGCCAGCAGTGCCCTTTTGTCCCCTTCCCTGTGTAGCTGTGCAGGACTTTTACTGGGAGTCTGAACTGGAGAAAGCCAGTCTGAAGGAGCCAGTGGCTTATTGAGTGTGTGTTGCTGTTAGACGTGGTTGGTGACTTGGATGGTCTCCTGTTTATGAGAAGCTGGATTGCAGTCCTTTGGTAAGTGTTGCTGGATGGAATAACTGGGCCGTTGGTGGGGGAATTGGTGCTCCAGGGGTTGTGTTGGCACCGTGAAGCTGTTGCTGCAAGACACAAGTTGAGCTCGCTGCTGTTTGACTTCAAACCACTACCTGCTGTCCCTGCTGGTGTTGAGCTGAGACAGCCTGGACCTCACTGTGGGCTGGGAAGGCTCTGGCTGCCTGCACCCCGCTGAGCTCCCTGTGAATGGAGCCTGGCACTGGTGCCAGTGTTGGGCAGAGGGTGACTAATGGCACTGCCTGCGTGCCTGTCACGCAATTCCTCTCCGACTCAGTCAGTGGGGTGTTTTTTTTCCTGCAGGTGTTGCAAAACAGAGGTTCTGTCTCCAGCCCCTGTGTTTTATCTGCAGGTGTCCAAAGGATGCTGATGTCTGGCTCCTTTTGGGTGTTTCAATAAGCTCAGGGGCACTGGAGAGGGGGGTGCAGCCTCTCTGCTGCCCAGTGCCAGGGCAGGCAGTGTCTGTAGAGTGTGTGGGAGTCATGGGGAGCCCTTTCTGCTGTGTTGAGCTGATTTTGGGGGTTCTTTGGTGCTACAGCTGGGCATCACTTATCAGAGGTGGGAGCAGTGAGCAGCCCGGGCTGTGCTTGCTCAGCAGTCTTCCTTCTCCTTTTCCTCTCAGCAAGGCTGACACTGTGGGTCATGGTTTGCTGTTGGTGGCACAGGGCAGAGTCAAGCACAGAGCTTGGTCACTCATTTTTGGAGCAAAGAGTCACAGGCTGAAGTCCTGGTCTGAGACTGGGAAGTTAAATTGTCCTGAGATACTTGAAACTCCTCGCAGGCATTCCATTGCAAAAACAAAAGTCTGCCTCAAGCTCACAAAGAGCCAACTTCCTGCCCAGACTGCCAGCTTAGCTTCAGAGCCAAGGCTTTTTGGTCACTGGAAGATAGTACAATGTGACTTGCAGAAGCATCCTGACGTTTGCAGAAGGGGAAACCTCCTAGCCACGTTTCGTGGCTGTGGTGCTGTGCTCCAGTGTGCTTTTGGGGGCATTTGCTGCACCACCTCCTGGTGCTGCCGTCAGCTCCTTGCAAGACCAGGGTGGAAGAAGAGATCCCTTCAGGTTGCTGATCATTTGGGTTTTAGGGCACTCCCCATCCTGTCTTGTTGCAGTGCTGTTTTTATATATATTTTAATATTTTTAACCCTGTGACCAGATAGCACCTTTAATCTATATGGAAATCATGAGGGATTTGAGNGTATGAAGTGCATCTGTTTGTAGCATGGAGATGTGCAGAGAAAGGTCCCTGGTGATTTGAGTGACTGTGAGCTCCGATATATCAGGCAAATCTGAGTACTTACAAGCTGCATTCAGGGCCTGCAAAGCTGAGCTAAAACACAGCCTTGCTTGATTGCGGTCTTTCAAAATGTTGTGACTTTTCTGTGCTTACATCTTGCTGAGACTGATTGCTTTGCTGTGTGCATAAACAGGGATCCAGGGACTGGAGCCATGATTAAAAAAAAAAAAGGAAGATGGAACATCTGTCTTACCTTGATTGAAAATATGACTAACACTGTGGGGAAAAAAGACCACCACTGAAACTGTTGTCAGAGGAACTTTTACTTCTGCATCATGGTTTTCTTTTTTTCTTCTGCAAAAATCTGGTCTGATTTTTATCAGGATTTTTCCAGAGACTGCAGGATTCCCAGGATAGCTGAATTTCAAGTGAGAGTCAGGTTTCTTTTTAGTGGATGTTAAAAAATGCATTTGAAAATGAATTGCTGGAAAATCACTTCTGGAAAATAATTGTTACAGCCAACTAGGTAAGACTGAGATAAATTGAGGAATAATCTTCCTGTGCTGAGGGAAGTGAGTTGAATAGTTCCTGAGTTATGACAACTCTTTTAAACTCCTTTAAAAAAAAAAAGAAGTGTGAGGTCTAATTTCACATCCTTGCTATGTCTAAGGAAACCTTTTCCTGAGGGTAGGAATGGTGAAGGGAAAGCAAAAAGAAAAACCTTTAGTTGGGATATAAGACCTGAATAACCAAAACAGGCAAGACCAGAGGGAGCCCATCATCAAAATTAAAGCAGTTTTTGTGTCTTTGATTCCATCACAAGACCATGACCATGGTTAGAAGTCAGTATGTAATCTTTGTGCTGTGGGGGTCACAGCTGAAGAGAGGAGAGCAAACCAAGGCTCTGCTCTGTGCACCAGAGCCAGAAGCCTCCAGAGATGGTTCTCTCTGCTGGCTGTGGGGGCTGAGTGGGTGGTCTGGCTGCAGCTGTAGGTTCCCTTTGAAGCCCTGGAGAGCTGCAGCGTGGGGAAGGCCAGGAGATAGCACGGCATCTACCCCCACATCCATCCACGCTGCATTCCTGGGAGCTGCCTCCCTGAGGGTGCCTCTCTCCAAGGCATCACTGCTTGGGGCAGCAGGCCATGTCCAGAGGATTGAGAAAGCCAAACCCCTCGGGCTCCTGCTTGTCCCGCTGCTCGGGGGGGCCTGAAGCTCTGCTGATTTGGGCACATTGATGAATTTGGGCTGGAGATTTAGCCCTCCCCTTGCTGAGGAGAGCACAGACTCCTCCTTGCCCTGTGTGAGGGCAGCTGGTGAATATTCAGGGAAGGAAGTGCAGCTTCTACCCAAAACCAGGTTAACATGGTCTCCTACAGCCTTGCTTTTTTTTTTTCATGGCTTCTCTTTTGTCATTGCCTTATGAGCCTTGGGAAAGGGATTTTCAAGGAAAGTAGGTGAAACACAGGCTGTTGCTGAGCTTAATCTTACTGACACGATCCCTGTATGAGAGGAACTGACCACCCTTGTGGAATCTGGGTAATGGCAACTGGCACTGAAAGAAAACCCACCCGGCAGCGTTGGAGATGTTTACCCAGGCAGCCTCCTGCCTGTGTCTGGCACTGCCCCCTCCAGCTCTGAAGAAGAGTTGTGTCTGTGCTGTGCACGGGCAGCAGCTGAGGCTCCCTGGAAACCACGGGCCAGCAACCCTCAGGGCTGCTTTGCCCTGAGACATAATGAGCAATTCAAGTGATGAGTGAGATAACAGGGGCCAAAGCTGTGAGTGAGAGGATGGGTTGCCTGGCAGGTTTTGGCTGAGATCTTCCTGCAGATGAGGTGGAGTGGCAGTGAGGAAGAGAAGAGCTTATAAATAAAACTTCTGGGGTTTCATCAGGAGTGAAGGCAATAAACCAGCAACATTTCTCCCCCAGCAGAGCATCTCCCTGGTGTTGCTTGCCAGACCAGCTCCTTGGTGATTTACTGGAACCAGATAAAGGGGAGAAGAGGGATCATGCTGGGAGCTGTGCCTTTTTGGCAACTAAACCCCAGTTGTGGGGGCTTTAACTAACAGTTTAGTCTACAGTTGTACAGAAATAACACCCAGCTCTTGCTTGGCTCTGAGATCCAGTGATGAAAAGCCTGTCTGCAAGGAGGGAGGACAGGGTGACCTGCCTGATGGAGAGGAATGTGCAATTTGCTTGTCTGCAGTCACAGCACTCACATTTTTCTTCCAACCCCCTGCCTTAGTGTCATCTCTGGGAATTTAATGGGAAGCTTTGCCAGTGGTGTCTTAGTGCCCTTTGTATTACCGTTGCTTTCCAAGTTCTCCACCAAATTAAACTTCTTGTGGTGTTAAGCACAGAGTATCTGTCCCTGATCACTGCCAGGTGGCTGTGGACTTTTCCCTGTGCTCCACAGGGTGTCTTTTGTAGCTGGTGCTGTGTGGCACAGGGCTTCCTGTTCTCTGGAGCTGGACTTGCCTCATAGGGGCAGCAACAAGGGGTTGTTCTTTGCTGAAGATTGTACCTGGTCTCTCTCAGTAGGTCTCCCTAAGCACCACCTTCCCTTTTCTTCCCAGCTCCTGAATGCATTAGCATAACCTTCATCTTTGGTCACTTTTTTTCCTCAGCCCAGGCACAGATTGGAGTTTTCTGCTGTTTTTAGCCCGCCAGAAAAGCTGTTCAGGAGCTTTTCTTTGGCAGGCACAGCTTAACTTTTCCTTCATGGCTCAGGCTTTCTCTACTGTGGCACTACCACGGCTCTGAGTCACTTTTCTGTGTGCAAGTTCAAATGTCCATGGTCCCCTGGGTTGGCAGGATGCCCAAATACAAGAAGGGAGTCACTTTGCCCTTACAAATCAAGTTTTGAGTTAATTATCTGTTTACTTGGACAGAGTGCGTCCTTGCCTCTGGTAAGATAATCTTGTGATCCAGACTAGGGTCAGAGGAGTTCAGAGCTTTGGCACAGCAGCAGGAGGGAGGGAGTGGCTCCCCAGGGGAAGGATGTGGCCCATAGGGCTGGTTGGGGATTTGAGGGCTGGGTGTTCATCCATGTGCTACCATGGACTTTGGGTATGGCCATGGGCACATCACAAGTTGCTTAAACTCTGCCTTGGTAAGTGGACAGGAGTAATTCAAGGAGATGAAAGTTAAACCAGGGGAGATAACAGAGGGGACTGGGAAGCCAGAGTCCCAAAAAGAGATAGTAAATCCAGTCTGCAATTAAGGTGGATATTAAATCCGAAGTATTCATCATTTGTGTTGTAATGACCCGGTGTGGGGATGCTCACGGATTTTCCATGCCAGAGTGGTTTATAAGCACAGCAGTGGGTCCAGGGCATCCTTGTGGGAAGGAAGGAGAAAGCCCTGGATCAGTAGAGTGACTGGAAGAGTGGGGTCTTCCCTCAGTAACACTCCAGGGGCTCTGTGGTGGGTAAGGGCTTCAGTAAAGGCTGGCCAGGAGTCCCTGTTGAGTTTTGCTGTGGCTTTAGTAGGAGCCAGGTTGGGCCTGCTGGCTGGAATGTGGTGCTGGCAAGAGGGAGAGCAGAAACCACTACAGATGGATCAGCATGGATGCAACAGGAAGGGAAAAGCTTGGTGTGACACCTTGGGGCACGAAAGCATTTTGCAGTGTCGTAATGCAAGGCCTTTCTCCAAGGAGCTGTTGGGCAGCCTTGTGTTTCTAGGACTACTAAATATGTAGCAAAAAGCCCTTTGTGAAGGCCCCTCGGTGCTCTTCCCTGGCACTGTGTGGCTGCTGGTGCTCATCTGTGTTTCCTTGCTTACAGTGCCTCTGACCGTCATGGGGGAAGCCAGGATGGACCCGACCCTCTCTCCTCCTGACAGCACTGCCCAGCAGGACTCTCTCTTCAGCATGACAGACGTGTTCCTCATCTCACTCATCACCGGGCTCCTCACCTACTGGTTCTTCTTCCGCAAGAAAAAGGAGGAGGTCCCCGACCTGCCCAAAATGCAAACAGTGTAAGTAACAACTCTCAGGCAGCGCAGCACGAGTGGGGCTTCCCGTCTTGCTCGGGATGAGTCCTGCAAGGCTCAGCTGGATTGTAGGAGGTCCCTGGGTGAGGGAACTCGGTCCCAAAAGGTGTTTCTCTTTCCCCTCACGTTTCTTCTGAGCTGCGTGTTCTCCTCCCAGCGCGGAAATGCCGAGCCAGGCTGCGGTTCTGCCTTACCCCACCGTGTGGCTCAAATCGGGAACTGGCCTTTCCCAAACCAGGCAGGAAAAGGCAAGGCAGGAAGGCCTCTGGCTGTACGTCAAAACTGTTAAGGATTGCTTTGGCTATCCACGGTTTTTTTTCTGATAAAAGTCACATTTAGATAAGTCTGGAGAAAGGTGGACTTGCTGTTAAGGAGGTTTTCTATCAGAAAACTTAGCTACCCTTGGCTATGAAGGCAAGAAAATAGTCTTGGGCAGCTGGGAGATAGTTCCTTGGATGAGCTTTCTGGCAGCTCCTGTAAAACTTGATTTGTTTTGGTGCCAGGTTACTGCAGCAGCAGGAGACTGGATTTGGAGAGGGAGATCTGTGTTCTTCAGAGGGCTTTGGGGCCATGAGCAAGCCAGGCTGGTGGAGGTCTGGGTGCATTTAGTTCCTTGCCTCATGTACCAAACTTAACACCAGTTTTCTGCTGGGCTTTTTGCCTCAGTCCTTCTGTTTCTGGTGTCACAGGAGCAGGGAAAGTACATTTTCTGACTGGAGAGGGTTTTAAAGGGCAGCAGTGTCCCTGGCTGTGGTACCTCATGCAGATGGATGCACACGAGGTTGGCAGCAGCACAGCTGTCTGTGCCTGCTCAGCCTTCCCTTGGGAATGTGTTTTGGTGGATTGGTGGGATACCTTCCCTCTAACGCCCTGCAAGGAGAGGGCTCTGTGTGTGTCAGTGCACGTGGTCACCTCTGGAGATTGTAATGAGAACACTGTGCTGTGACAAGAGCTAAGCTGGCTGGGGAAAGGGCACTATCCATCTGAAATTAGATCCTGGCATGGCACAGGCTGGGCCTGTGTGACTGATTCCACCCTCCACCCATCACATGCAGCTCTTCCAGAGGCTGCTGTGACCTTGCAGAGAAGCTTTCTGACTGCCCCTGGTGCGTGTTACCTCCTTGTGCTGCTGCAGGGCCTCAGCACGTTGGTTTCCATCCCAGACTGGCTGGAGGTCCTGGCTCTGAGCTGCTCACGGCCACTTTGCCTGTGTCTGCTCCATGGGGTCCGTGCTGCCTTCTCTGCCCCTGTGAGCAGTGGCTGGCAGGGAGCATCTTGCAACTGCTCCCAGTGGGAGAAGTGGAACAGCAGCAGCTCCCATCACTAACAGGAGCAGAGGTGAGGCTGTTCTGCAAGTCACCTGACACTGCTGCATTTTGGAAAAGTGGCAGCCAAGCGGGTGCAGAGTGAGAGGAGGCCGTGAAGCAGTTTCTCCCCATACACTAAGCCTGACCCTGCTGCAGCCCTGCTGTGGTCATTGCAGCAACCTGGTCAGAGGGCAGCGTGGCCCCATAAGCCAAGGCTGTGGCTGGTGGCACATCCACCCTTTGGGACAGAGACAGAGACTTCCTGCAGCTTTTGCAGTGTAATTTTATGGGATGCTTGGAACTGGGAGGAAAATGAGTGGGGAAAAACAAGCTTCTTCAGCCTTGGGTTTCCTTTCCTCTTGTAATCCCTGAGTCTGGGGTGGAGTTTCCTTTCTAATGATCAGGCAAATCAACAATACACAGGGTCATGCTGTCAGCCACTGCCTGGATATGGCAGGCAGGCCTGTGGGCAGGCAGGGAAGCTGTCCCAGACCCATGAAGGCAGAGAGGCCTCATCAGGGCTGTCTCTGTCTTAAGTGGAGAGCCGTGACCGCAAGAGGGGCTGCTTTTCTTCACCTTGTTCTCTGCAGCTCTGCCTCAACTCACCAAACTGTCCTGAACTGCTTTATCTGATGGCATTGGGTGATGGTTTCTGTTCTCCCACTTTGTCCCCTCAACTTCAGCCTCAGAATGTGGTGAACAGCAATTCAGACACATCCCAATGGCTGCTGCTTTAATGGTTTGCTTGCAGTGCTGAACAGTGCAAGCAGAGTCTCTGACCTGAACACAGCATCCAGCACCTCAGTGCCCTCCTGGTGTGTTTTGGGAGCTGCTGCTGATCACCTTGATAGAATCATGTCAGCTCAGTAGGGTCTGCAAGGGAAATGCCACTCTTGTTACTCCCTTGATTATGGAAGAACAGATGCCTCTTTGAGATGCCTGTTTTGGGCTGGGTTCTCTCTGCGTGGCTCCACTAGCCTGTATGGCCTGGGAACAGTCATGATCTTGCCCCAACAATTCATCTCTGGGTTCAGCCACAGCTCAGTGAAGGATCAGGCTGTTGATCCCTCATCATTACAGCCCAGAGGAGCTGCTTTCCTGCCCAGAGTCTCCACAGAAGGGACTGAATCCAGCACATGGAGAAGTTTCCCACATAGGAGGCATCCTGTACCTGTGAAGTGTAACACGTGCATGTGTGGGACAGGCTGGGATCCCACTGACTGCTCATGTTTTGACTATTTTCAGACTTAATTAAAACCACTGGAGCAGCCTTCCCTGCAGCCTGCTCTGCAGATGTCATTATGGAGAGCAGCTCTGGATCACCACGCAGCCGTGGCCACGGCACTTCCTCACGGGGGCATTGCTGGGGAATGCACAAACTTATTTTTATTCTCTGGCTGCTCCTCCTCTGCATGTTTCTCAATCACAGATTTCTTTCCCTTCTCGTGTGCCCGCTCTGGAGTTGTGCAGACAGCCATCCTTGGGAGGCACAGGCGGGACAGCCATTGGTATGCTGGGACTCACCCTCTCCCTTCTCCCCCCCTCCTCTTTAACATTGTTTGGGGCAGAAACTGGCTTATCTCTATTCTGCAGCTATGCAGAAATCCATTCCCTGGTGCTTGTGGGGCTTCCTGTGGCAGGAATTGCTCCAGCTCCTTAGCCTGATTAGCTCTCTTGCTGCCTGTGTGTGTGTGTGAGAGAGACCATCTCTAATTTAATTTAATAGGATCCTGAAGAGAACAAACTCCTTTGAGCTGCCTCCGTAATGGCACTGCCATAGTTACCCAAAGCATTGCTCACGCAGTGTCTGGAATTGTTTCATTCAGCTACACAGCATCAAGCTGGGTTTTTTTTTTTTTTTAAAAAAAAATATATATAATAACAGCTGTGATATAAACAGTTTCCAAGGTAACAAGGCTGGGGGAGGGCTTTGTGTCCCGTCCCCGTGCTCCACGCCGATGGGAGAGGGACGTGTGCTGCGGAGGATCCTGGGAGGTTTCATTCTCCACTCCTAATTCCTTTCTGCCACTGCTGCCAGATGTTGCAGCTTCTCAGGACTGTGAGGATCCACTCGGTAACTTCCAAAGCCCCACCACGAGGATCTGAGAAGACAGGACCACTCCTGCTATGACCCGTGCCGGGACCTTTTGTGCCGGCTCTCTTCTCCTCAACAAAAGGCTGACGCTTGGCTTTAGTGCCCAGGAGGAGCAGAATGGGAAGGCCTGTGTGTGTGTGGCTCCAGAGCTAAGTTAGATCCGTCCCCCCACAGCTCCCCTTGCAGGCACAGCTGCCCTGGGACTCTTTGTCTGCCTCCTCCCTGCCCGGCATGGGCTGCGTGTACTCGGCCCCACGGGAAGAGCCGCCTGTGGTCAGGTGAGTCAATCTGCCCCATGGGCCAGCGGGATTGTTCCAGCCTGGAGGGTGACTCTCCTGCCCCAAAGCTGGGTGAGCGGGATGCCTCTTCCCTCTGGGACAAGGAGGAGAAGGAAGGGGAGAGGCTGTGCTCGGAGGCAGGCTGCTCCAGAGGAGACCCTGGTGTCGGTGCCCGGTTTCTCTGCAGTGTCCAGGGTGTGTTCTCACTTCTGGATGTGTCTGTGCTTTTATCAGGAAAGCCGTGAAAGCAGGAACTTTCTGAAGGAGAGGTGTTCAGCTGAGACAGACTTTGATGTTGTTGATGAGCTGTTGGGAACTTCTTTCCTTCTTCTTTCTTTCTCCTGAAAACAAAGTGACAGAGAGCCCTGGGAGTTGTTTGTGCTGTGGGTTCTCACAGGGTGAGGGTGGGAGATCTGTACAAGCTACAGACTCCAACAATGGGGTTAAATCCCTTCCCTCCACCCACCTCTTCTGATGCTCACAGTCACTACCTTGAGCTGTAATAGCAGAACACACTTTCTCTTCTAAGTTTCCCTGGCTGAGCAGTAAAAGTGAGTGTAGTTTCTGCCTTTGGTGTCTGTGCCTTTTTGCAGCTCAGATTTTCAAGCCACCCTGATGAAGCAATTTCAGAGAGTTGTACAGGCTTTTTTCCAAAGCCAGACTCATTATTTTTTCTGTGTCTGAGCCACAGCCTATTCTCCATCACACACTTCAGTGTGGGGTTGCCTCCTTTGAAAACGAACGAGCTCTGTGTGCTGCACCCTTTTCTCTTCCAAAGGGAGCTTGCTGAAAGGATCTGAAACTTTTTTTCTCCTCCTTAAAAAGCATTTTGTTTAGCAGTTGACCCAAAGGTTGTTTTAATTGGATCTCATTTGCAGAGGGCAGTAAACCAAAGAGGTTCACCAGAGAGCCAAAAGCTAAGTGAGAGTCTTGTGAGTTCTCCCAAGCCCCTGCCCTGGAGGCAGCATGGGCAGGGCTGAGATTGCTCCCTTAAGATATCTGTGATTTCCCAGTTCCCAAGAGGGGACAAATGACAACTCTGGGAGACTGTTAACTGCTGGGAGAGCGGGCAGGGGTGTGAAGCAGCTCTCTCCTGGCAGCACATCTGCCTTGGGTACTTCTTTGGGGTGGGTTTTGCTTGTCTTTTCTGTGTGTACTGTATGAGCTTGTTGGTTCTCGGAACTGTCAGATGCAGTTTTGGAGCTCCTTGATATCTGTGGGTCAAGGGGAGTGCTTGAAGTCATGTTTCACTGAAGGTCCCCCACCCTGCTCCTCTGTGTGTGTGCTCTCCGCAAATGCCTCGGCGCATCTGCAAAGATCCCTCCCCCTGGGCTGCGGAGTTTAGGAAACTGTTAGCGAGCTCTTCACATTCTCACATGGGTTGGAGCCAAAACCATTTGGTTTTTGCCCAGAGGCTTCTCTCTTCCCACAGGAGACCCAGCCTTGCATTCTTCCATTGTGAAATGGGAACGGGTCCCACGTTCCTCTTCCCCGCCACCAAAGCTCCAGTGAGGACGACAGCAAGGGAGCTCCTGTTTTCCTTGCCTGCCTTGAGAAGCCCCCAGCACCTAATCTGACTGCAGCTAGAGCCATCTCTGCTTGGGAGACTCCTGGGATCCCCAGGGCTGGTTTCTTTTCACCCTGTGACACTGAAAATCCAAGGGTGTGCTTAGGATAGCAAAGCTTTCCTGGCTCCTTCCCTAACAGGGCAGCAGTGTGTACCCTGACCCCCATGCTTCTGGCTCTGCTGTGGTTTGTCCCCCTTCCAAGCTAGGGAAAGCCACCTCCATGCAATAATGCAAACACTCTGTGCCACAGATCCATGCTGGAAATGGAAACCAGCATGGCAACCAGCTCTACAGGACCTCGGCTGGCAGTGGATGCCTTGCTGGGGGCTCTGTGGGTCTGATCTGCTGCGTGTGTCTGCTCCACAGGGCTCTGCAGCTCTGGCACTCGGGTTTGGCATGCTGTTTTGAGGTCGAAACATGGTTTTCAGCCCTGTTTGACTTCAGGCTTGGGGAATGTGCCCTGGGGAACATGGCTCAGGACTGATCGTGCCTGCCTGTAGTGGTGTGGGAGACAGGGAGCTCTCTGTTCCCTTCTCTCACACCGTGGCTTGTCCTCTCAGATTTATCTGAAGACCTGCTCTTGTGAGATCCTTGTAACCTGCTCAGCTGTGAAACCTCTCAGAGCAGTTGATAAAGGTTTCCTGGCAGGCAGGGCTGAGTTCCTGGGGTTTCCCTATGGGAGGATGCACTGATGGAGCTAAGGAGGGGCTCAGCTTTTTGCATCTGCTCTGTGGTTGAGCAATGGGTGTCCCTGGGGCAGGGATGGTCAGTGCCCTTCGGGCAGCCTTCCTGAGGTCTGGAAGCCGCTTCTTCCCCACCTGCCTATTTCTGACCTCAAAGAATGAATATGTTTCATCTGAAAAGAGGTTCCTCCTGTCTTTCAGAGTAGCTCCGCAGAGGGACAGCAGCTTCATTGAGAAGATGAAGAAGACGGTAAGCTGCTTGTTCTGGCTACAAGGGGTGCTGGGAAGGTGGGAGATCTCATGTCCTGCCCAGTTTTCTCTGGAGACTGTCAGCAGGAGGGGCTGGTTTGGATGCAGACACGTGCCTGCTGTGTGGGCAGCCAGGAATAGCTCTTTGGGTCTATGACTGAGAGTTGTTTTAAGAGAAAAAAATTAAAGTGAAGATTTGGGGAAAAAAATTAGTGTAATATGAGATCAAAGTCAAAAGGGAAATGGCAGAGACTTTAAAGTCATTGGTTGGCAGTTGTTTATCTGCGTGGTTGGTTCCCAAACTGGCTCGCTGTGGAATGGGAATTGTGCACAGAACTGAAAGCTTTTGACTCTGCTGGGTCTGGACGCAAGAGGAAGCAGAGGAAGAAGCAAGGGCTGGATATATTTTCCATTTCACTTCAAAGTAGCAGCCGTGCAGCAGAGCAGGAGCTCCGGTGCTCAGGCATTTCCCAAAGCTTTGGCAAGTCTGTGTTCTCATCCAGGGAGTTCCCTGTTTTCGGGAGTCACACTGCAGCCTTGAGATTGAGAATAAATCCTGAGGGGTTTTCTTTGCTTTGGGTTTTAGTCTGACCTGAGTCTCCCCTCTGAGTGTGGCAAGAGTCATGTTCTCACTAACAGCTTAGCCCTGAGTTTTCTGTCAAACCCGGTGTGGAGTCCTGTACGAGCACAGACTCCTGGCTGCCTTTAGGTTGCAGTCCAGGGCTCCTGATCCCCAGGCATTTCCTTTGTCTGTGCATTTGTCAAGTGAGTGATCCCTGTTTAACAGTGCTTTCTCTTGCTCTCCAGGGCCGAAACATCGTGGTTTTCTACGGTTCCCAGACAGGCACAGCAGAGGAGTTTGCCAATCGCCTCTCCAAAGATGCTCATCGCTACGGCCTCCGGGGCATGGCAGCAGATCCAGAGGAGTATGACCTGGTAATTTAGCCATGAACAGCCTCAGGATAGGCAGCATCCAAGGACCCCTGGCCAAGGGACAGTTCACCTTTTAGTAGTGTCCCTTAAGGGAGGAAAGATCAGCCTGAGAGATGATGAGATGGGCTTGGTGCTTGCCATTCTGCATTCTCCTGGTCCCTTAAAGCCTGGCATGGAAAATCCTATTGCTTTCCTGATGGGGTGGAAATACTGGCTTACAGTCCAGCAAGGGTGGTTGGCTTTATTTCCCCTGCCTTTTTGGGTGGGTTTGGCCTTTCCCAACCCCTTTTGTAATCAAGTGGTGCCATTCTGCACACTTACACTCCCGTAACCACACTGTGGAATCCTTAGGGGTTCATTCTCTGCTTTGTTTGCAGTCAGACCTGAGTCGCCTCTCAGAGATTGACAAGTCCTTGGCTGTGTTCTGCATGGCCACCTACGGAGAGGGGGATCCCACAGACAATGCCCAGGATTTCTATGACTGGCTGCAGGAGGCTGACACCGACCTGTCGGGTCTGCGGTTTGCGGTGAGTGGCTCAGCTCCAGGTTGTGTTTGGGCAGGAGAGCCAAGAGCCTGCACATGGCTGGGGGGAAGGCACAGCATGTCTGTGCTTTTTACACCTGTTTTGGATGAGGCCCCTACTGTCTTCCTTCCCAGGCTTTGTGGGTGCTTGGAGATGAACATCTGAGGGCTCTGAATGCAGATGTCAGAGTTCTCTCTCCACCCCCTGAATCACGAGGGTTTGCTGGTACAAACAGCCCCAAACAGGCCTGCAGGCAATGAATAAAACATCTGTAAATGAGCTACAGGCTGCTGCAGTTCAGAAGTTAATTGAGCAGCCCCAGGCTAGATCTTCTCCCACAATTTAAATCACTTGGAGTGTGTAGCTCTCTTCCTGTGCTGAGCTGAATAACTGGCTGAAATACAGCCCCTTCACCCAAACGCTGGCCAACTTCCTTAGGCAGCATAATAATTACAAATGAGGATAAAATCCACTGCTGGAGATGTGAAGCTGCTCTGTATGAAGCAGTGTGTGAACGTTTACTGTGTGGGTGGTGGGAGGCAAAGGCCAGCAATCATTGTCCAGGGAGTCCAGGCTCTTCCTGGTCCCTTGAGGGTGCAGGAGTTCTTGTAAGTGCTTCCTCTTGACATGCCTGAGGCCAGGCTCAGGGGAGGTGCTGGTTCCAGTGGTAGATTCTTACCCAAGGTCCACGAAGAGCTGATGGGGAGCTGGGAGAGGCCTTGCTGTCTTTTTTTTTTTGTTTCAACTTCATTTGCTGGGTGATCCTGGCCAGAGGATGTCACATAGATGGGAAAAGTCCAGCTCCTGCTCCTCCATGCTCACGAGTGTTCCCTTCTAGGTCTTTGGGCTGGGAAACAAGACTTATGAGCACTTCAATGCCATGGGAAAGTATGTGGACAAGAGACTGGAGGAACTTGGAGCCCAGCGCATCTTTGAGCTTGGGCTGGGAGATGATGATGGCAAGTGAGTACCTCGGGTTGAGGGGCTGGCTAAAGTGGCTTGGCAGGGAGTTGGCCCTATTACCAAGACAGAAATAAACTCTACAGGGCTCCTTGTGGGAGCTGACAAAACTCTGAGAGTGTGTCTGTCTGCTCTCTCTCCCACAATCAGACCTTGGCAGGCCTGGTGGGGGGAGGGGTGGCTGGTATAGCAACAGTTCCACTCAGTGCTCTGACAATGCTTTCCTGCTGATCTGTGGGCATATGGATTTACCAAAACTGTCTGAAGGGAGGAAGTCTATAGGGATCTCAGGGGGCTCTTGTGGGATTGCCCCTTTGCTCCAGTTGGAGGTGGGTTAGTGACTCTTTCTTTTGCCCTGGCTAGCCTGGAAGAAGATTTCATCACCTGGAGAGAGCAGTTCTGGCCAGCGGTGTGCGAGCACTTCGGGGTGGAGGCTACAGGAGAAGAGTCCAGGTGGGTTTGGGAGCAGATCCTTTTGGGTGCCAGAGACACTGGCCACCTCTGACTGGTAGCTGTGCCATCAGCCTTGGGGTGCTGGTCCCTTTTCTCTGCACTGCCTCCCCTTCCAGACTCCAGAGGGCATGTGCAAAGTAGAGCAGGGAAGTTGGGGCTGTTTGGCCTGAGCCTGGTGCGAGTTTGAGCCCAGCTCTGGATTTCTGTTCTGACTGGGGACATGTGGGTTTGGTTCCTTTGGGGAGGGCTGACCTGGCTGTGATGCTCCCAGTGAGGTTTCCTCTTGGTTTGGGTTTTCTGCACAGTTTTCCTGATCCCTCCATGTCTCAAGAGGGGTGGAGGGGTGGAATTGTCATTTGTTTTTGAGCTGCATCAAATCAAGCAAAGTATATGCTGGTTCCTACTGTACTTTGTGATTTCCAGTTTGACTTTTTTCTCTTTTCTCCCCTTTTCTCCCCCAGCATCCGCCAGTATGAGCTGGTGGTGCACACAGATGTGAACATGAACAAAGTCTACACGGGTGAGATGGGCCGGCTCAAGAGCTACGAGAACCAGAAGCCGTAAGTGCCAGCCCTCCCTGGGCAGGGTGTGTGTGAGGCAGGGGTTGGCTGAGGGGTCCTTGATGTCTCTAACAACACCTGCTGTGTGGGCAGTGGAATTTCTGCAGAGCAGCAGGTCTCTGCCCAGGAGCAGTGGGCTCAGATCTCCGCTGGGACTCTTGAGATTCCCCAGTTAATGAATCATTGCCTGTGGGCTTGTGGTCTGTTTGGCTGGTACACACACAGCATGTCTCTTGAGCTTTTCCTTGCCTGGGGTGGCCAATATGTGATGGCTGCTGGCGTTACTGCTGCGTGGTATGAGCTGTATAAACTAATTCCAGCCTGAAATATTTCTTTGAGATGTGACAGTCCCTCCGACCTGCTTGTATGTCACGTGTTCTTAATGGGTCAGAAGGTGTTGACTGCTGGGCTGTGCTTAGAAGGAAAAGGATGGGGTTTTTGTGCCAGTGTGGGTAGCAGAAGGATCATAATTTGATTTCTGCTTTGGAACATGAACCAAATCATGGGAGCCTGCCCTAGAGGCACAGGGAATGTGGCTGGATACAAACAGCACCATGAGCTGCAGGAACATAACCAGAGGGCCCTTGTCTTTCCTTCCAGACCGTTTGATGCCAAGAACCCCTTCCTGGCCAAGGTTACAGAGAACCGCAAACTGAACGAGGGTGGAGAGAGACACCTGATGCACCTGGAGCTGGATATCTCCAATTCCAAAATCAGGTAGTTTTCTGTGGGAGGCTGCTCCTCTATTTTGTCAGGAGCAGTCTGCATCAGGAGCAAAGAACAAGGATGTGGCACTGGCCTCATCCAGTATTGTAATAATTACTTTAAGACTGTCCCTCTGGGCTTTTGTACCAGGTGCCCCATGTCAGGACTTTCTCACAGCTATTGCACTGCCTTCTTTGGGTTCCCCCCATCCCACAGACCTGTCCTACCTGAGCCGTTCCAGTTGCAGGAGTTCTCTAGGAGTCATTCAAAAAATGAAAGGGCAGATGAGCTGTGAGAGAGGGGAGAGGTGGGAATGGCTCATGCCTGGCTCTGCCTAATTTAGGTGTACAGGCATAGGGGGAATAAAGCCCTGCTCTTAAAAACCCTCTCACTGCCTCAAATTCCTTAAATTGAAAGTCATGAATCCAGGTGGATTAATGTAGCAAAGTACTGCAGAGGTTTTGAGCAGCTTTGCTCTGTGCCTGTCTGGAAGTTGGCCTGTCCTTGCTGGAACTTTGGCCTTGTTGAAGTGTCTGTCAAAACTGCTGCTACCATGGAGGTCCCTTGTGAAAACCCTGACTCTTAAAACCATTATCCCACAGCAGTCCTTCCTGCTGTTACTGTGGGCTCTGGGAGTCCCTGATGGTTCAGGCACTGAACATCAGCTCGGATCTCAGTGTTGTCCTGCTGCCTCTTGCACCCACTTGTCTTTTGGGGGTGGACGAGAAGTGGTGCAAGTGTTCCATCTGCTCTCCTCCTGCTCTCCTGCCAGGTATGAGTCCGGGGACCACGTGGCTGTGTACCCAGCCAACGACTCCTCTCTGGTGAACCAGATTGGTGAGATCCTGGGCACGGATCTGGACACTGTCATGTCCCTAAACAACTTGGACGGTGAGTATTGATGACCCCCGAGGGCCAGCAGTTCTCCTTCAGCTGTGGCCTCTGTTCTTCCCACCAGAGGAGGATCCAGATCACCCTCAGGTCCCGTGGGGCACCTCCAGGCAGACAGATGTCCCACAGCCCCTCTGAATGCCATGCTGTTCTGGCAGTGGCACAGAGCCTGTTTGCTGAGAGCAGCTGAAGTGGGTCAGTTGTGAAATGTGTTTAGTGTGCCCATTCAACAACAAATTATGCAACAGCACACTCCTAATTACAGAGCATCAGCCCACCAGAGCATCCCTCAGCAGCAGCAGCCCTGGAGCTCCACAGGGCCCTCAGTGTGTGAGATGTTCTTATTCAGTACTGGGGGGAGGCACAGGCTTGGGGACTGAGCTGCCAGGAGGGAGTACTTGTGCTCCTACAAAGAGCTCTTCCTGGGCAGTGTTCCCAGCAGAGCCAGCCTCTGGCAGGAGGGAGATGGCAGCTGCTGCCCATTGCACTCATGAAGCAGCACAGCCTGACCTGAGGCATAAGATGTGCTGGCCCAGAAGCCTGAGGGAGCTCCTGTTTTCAAGAGAGGAAGTGGCTTTAATGCTCTGCTGGAGCCCGTGGTGCCCTCTGCAGTGTCCCACATTGTCCAGCCTCATGCTGTTATTCTTGTCCCTTATGGATCTCTCAGTTTGCTGAGCTGAATGGCTCCAGCCTCGAGTGCTGGTGCTGACCTTTCCCAGGAGGACTCTGAGCACAGCTCTCTGTGGCTAAATGAGCCTAAGGACACTTTTGAGGGCAGATCTGATAGAGGTATAAGTGTGTGAGGCAAAGTTAGCTGTGGAGGGGAGCCCCCCTGCCTGGTCTGGGGGTTTGCTGGACTCTGTGCATGGACATCTCAGGGCAGAGAGCCCTGTTGGGGAGCACAGAGTTTATTTTTTGCTGCTAAACTGTCAGGCAGCACCTGTGAAACACATAATGGGCTACTGGGAGATGGAGCTGCCTGGAGAGGGAGGTGTTTTAGGTGGAACTGGGGCTTTGGCCCACAGGCTAATCAGCCCTAAGGCTGCTCTCTCCTCCCTGCAGCCCTGCTCTGTCTCCAGCCCTCGCACACCGTGTGTAGCTGCTTGCACGAAATCTCTTTACATAACAGCACGTAGATGCCAATTTTTAATTTTTCTTCCTCTCCCCTCTTCTCCAGAGGAATCCAACAAGAAACATCCCTTCCCCTGCCCCACGTCCTACCGAACAGCCCTGACATACTACCTGGACATCACCAACCCCCCCCGCACCAACGTGCTGTACGAGCTGGCCCAGTATGCCACGGACACTGGGGAGCAGGAGCGCCTCCGGAAAATGGCCTCGTCTGCTGCTGAGGGCAAGGTGGGGGCACCAGCCTTCCCAGCCAAGCTGCTGGGCTGACCTGGCTGCTGGGGGATCCCCAAAAGGGGGGCCAGGGCTGTGCAGAGAGCCCTGGGGGTGTTTGCCAGCCACACAGGGAAGTGGTCACGCGTGTGTGCCCTCCTTGCCCGCAGGCCCTGTACCTCAGCTGGGTGGTGGAGGCCCGGAGGAACATCCTGGCCATCCTGCAGGACATGCCCTCGCTGCGCCCCCCCATCGACCACCTGTGTGAGCTCCTGCCCCGCCTGCAGGCACGCTACTACTCCATTGCCTCCTCCTCCAAGGTGAGTGTGCCTCCAGCAGGGAATGAGGCTGTGGAGGGATTGCTTCAGCTGCAGCTCCACAGAGCCATGGCCCTTGGCTGGGGACTGGACATGGGGAGCTTGTGCTGGGGTGGCACTTGCTGTGAGGGGAGCAGATTTAGTTATCTCCACACATGGAGTTATCCCAGTTCCCACAGGGTCCCACACCGCAGCCAGCTGTGTCCTGATACCACTGCACTCCCTCTTCCTGTTCACCCATCAGCCAGTTGGGCTTGGAAGAAGGTGGAATTTTAGGGACTGGTCAAAATTCACTCATCACTTTGTGCCTGAAGCCCTGAGGTGGTTTGCAATACCCAGGGAAGCTCAGTGGTCCTGTGATGGGTCAGGCACAAGACAGAAGCCCCACGAGGGACACGCAGGGAGGAATAGCTGTCCCAGTGTTAACATTAGGTTAAACTTCTCCCCATCCCTGAGCACAAGAGACTGGGCTGTGGGGTTGCCAGGGCTCCCTGTCTGCATGGTGCCAACATCCCTTCCCTGCAGGTTCACCCCAACTCCATCCACATCTGTGCCGTGATGGTGGAGTACAAGACCAAGACGGGCCGCCTGAACAAAGGGGTGGCCACCAACTGGCTCAAGAGCAAGGTGCCTGACCAGAACGGGAGCAGCTCCCTGGTGCCCGTGTACGTGCGGAAGTCGCAGTTCCGGCTGCCCTTCAAACCCAGCACCCCCGTGATCATGATCGGGCCGGGCACCGGCGTCGCCCCCTTCATCGGCTTCATCCAGGAGCGGGCCTGGCTGAAGCAGCAGGGTGAGTGCCCAGGGGCTGCCCTGGGGCTGGAGCTCCTGCAGGACTGTGTTCTGGGGTGCAGCTTGTGCTGCTCACGTCGCTGGTGGGGCAGGGTGAATGGTAGCCAAGTGTTGCCCAGCATGAGGATGCTTTGCCCTTCTCTTGGCCAGGGAGGGTGTCTGGGGGGTGGATAGATCTGAGGCGGTTCTCTGACCTCTGCCTCCACATCTCCACAGTCAAGTCACACTCCTTTCTAAAGCCTATGGCCACTCCTGGGAATCAGCCTCAAGCTTCCCCATGTAACCAGGATTTGTGCAGCTCTCCCTCCCCTGGGTTGGCAGGGCTGGGGGAGCAGAAAGGACAGGATTGGGGCTGCTGGGGTTGGCAGCACAAGGGGAAGGCAGGGAGGGAACAGTGCTGGGGGCTGCCAGGGGCCAGCTGATGGGGGGCCTGTGTGACCCTGCAGGCAAAGAGGTGGGTGAGACGGTGCTTTACTACGGCTGCCGCCACGAGCGTGAGGACTACGTGTACCGGGAGGAGCTGACCCGCTTCCAGAAGGAGGGAGTCCTCACCCAGCTCAACGTGGCCTTCTCCAGGGACCAGGCTGAGAAGGTACCACTCTGTTCCCCCCCACCATCGCTCCCAGAGCTGGAAACTCCCAGCCTGGAGGGCCCATGGCAGGCAGGAGCACCCAGCACCTCCTTTATCTTCTGGAGTCATGAGTGTGGGCTTGGCTTCCTCTCTTTGCCCCAGCCTGTGGTGTAGGGGGGTGAATTCTGCTCCTCTCACCTCATTCCCATCTTGTTTCCTGCCAGGTTTATGTCCAGCACTTACTGAAGAAGAACAAGGAAAACATCTGGAAGCTGATTAATGAGGGGATGGCTCATATCTATGTGTGTGGGTAGGTCTGGTGGCAGGGAAGGGGCTTTGGGAAAGCGTTCCTTATCTCAGGAGAATGAGTGTGACTCAGTTTCCCCAGCCATGTGTTATAAGCCCTGGGAGGGTTATGCTGTCCTGGTTCTGGGGGAGGGCAAGGGGCCCCTGTGTGTCTGTGTGGGGAGGTGACAGGGCTCTCTGAGTGTTGGGATGTCTCACTCCCAACCCTTTGTTTGCAGCGATGCCCGTAACATGGCCCGGGATGTGCAGAACACCTTCTACGAGATCGTGTCTGAGTTTGGGAACATGAGCCAGGCCCAGGCCGTGGACTATGTAAAGAAACTGATGACAAAGGGCCGGTACTCTCTGGATGTCTGGAGCTAAAGGCGGGGCTGGCGGGGCCGGGGAGAGAACGGGTTCCCCCCCCAGGCGTGGGCCCACGGGAGGTGAAAGTGCCTGCTCGCCCACTGCTGCTGTGGGTGCTGGTGTTGGCCCCAGCCCACAGCTACCCCGGTGTCACTCCCAACCCCTCCCGTGCCACAGCAGCCCCTCGGGGCAGGCTGTGTGCCCCGGGGGGTGGAAGGGGTTGAGAGGGGCAGGGGGGTAGCTCAGGCTGCTGTCCAGGAGCCGTGGTGCCCCTGGCAACCCAACGTGCACCTCATGGCACCAGCATTTGCCTTGAGGTCAGGGATGCAGCTGATGTGGGACAGAAGGGATGGATGCTGCCAGGAATCTCTGGAGTCCTTCTCTGAACACAAGGTGTTGCCTTATCCCTGGGGGCTGGAGCCCACCCTGGCCTGCTGGCAAAGCAGGGAGGTGGAGGGGTTAGTAGCCCCCTGTGCTCTGCCCTCACCTCCCTCGTGCCCTGTTTGTCCATCTCTAGGGTGTGGGGCTGGCAGCTGGCTCTGGGCACAGAGCTGTCCTGTGCCACCCAGACCTCACCACCATCCTGCTCCCGTCCTGCTGTCCACCTTTGCTCCAGCATGCAGCAGGAAGGGGGTGGCTCCTCTCTCCTCGGGAATAGACCTGGTCTTGGGAGGGGGAGGGTCTCAGTCCTTAGGGCCCTGCTTGCTCCCCGGGGTCCTGCAGCTCCCCTGAGCCCAGCCCCTCCCTCGCACTGTGTACGGTTATTTTTAAAATAGTGTTTTTATTTTAACATCTTTGTGATTTAAGCATGGGAAAAAAAAGGAAAAAAAAAACCAACACAAAACCCCACAAAACAACCTTTCAGGCTGTCCAATGATTGTAAATTATTTAAATACATTTGCCCTTGGAATAAAAATACTGCATCTGTAGTTTGTTTCCTGCCCTCTCTCTGCTCAGCCAGAGGGGAGAGGGAGGCAGGAGCATTGGGTAACTAACTGGGAGGAAAGGGGGGGATGTGGTGGCAGCTCTGGGTTTAGGCTGAGCTGGGGGCAACCCCTACCCTGAGTGCTGGGAGCTGCTGCGGGGGGAGGATGGCAGTGGGGGGCTCTGGCCTGGGGTGCTGCTCTGCCAGAGCTGCTCTTTGGTTCTTGTGGAGCTCCTGGTGGTGGTGCAGGGTGTCTCTTCCCCCAGCTGCAGGGACAGTGAGGTCCTGCTGGGCTCCTTGGATGGCCAAAGCTCTGGCCACATCCTGTGCACAGGGCTGGGCAGGCCAGGGGTGCCATGGAAGGGAACTCAGAGCACTGCCCACCAGGCCCCCCTGTACCCTGGGCTGGTGGAGGGGGGCACAGGGAAATGGGTTTTCATGGAGTCATTTAGGTTGGAAAAGCCCTCTAAGATCGCTGAGACCAACCCTTAACCCAGCACTGCCAACCCCACTGCTAACCCAGGTCCCCAAGTGTTGCATCCACATTGGCTTTTAAATCCCTCCAGGGGTGGTGATTCCACCACTGCCCTGCATAGCCTGTGCCAGGGCTGGACAACCCTTTGGGTGATGGCATTTGTCCCCAGTATCCAATCTAAACCTCCCCTGGCACAACTTGAGGCTATTTCCTCTTGTCTTATTGCGTGTTGCCCCGGAGAAGAGACAGACCCACCACCCCCAGCCTCCTTTCACAGAGGTTGTGTCAGGACCCACTTCCTGAAGAGCCAAAACCACAGAGCATGGAAACTGTTCCCAGACCCGCCCTGGTGACCCAAGGCAGCACCTTCCCTTTATTTTTACAAGTGCATCCTCCAGAGATGCCAGCCCAGGGTGCTGTTTGAGCAGCTCCAGCGTGAAGCCTGGTCCAAGCTCCTGGTGCTCCCACCCTTCCCATGCCCCAGCCCTGCCCTTCCCTGTGGATAGAAGGTGAGGGAGGAACAGGAGTATGCACACCCTGGAATCCAGGACTTGTGTACAACCCCCAGGGACTGCCCTGGCTGCAGGGCTGGGGGGGAAAAGGGGGAGCCTCGACCATGCCAGGAGCTGTGTGAGGCAGCTGTCAGCCTGGGACATTGCCTTGTCCCAGTGGGATGGGGGAGCACCAGCAGCCAGAGAACATCCCAGTAACTGGGAATGGCTGTCACATGGCGCTCCTGCCTCCAGGTGAGTGACTCAGGCACGGATCTGTCCAGGAGCAGGCTTCAAGCTCTGTCCCACACCCAGGCTTCCAAGGAATGGGATGAGACACCAGAGTCCGGACGGAATTGAGGAGATGGGGAGGGGATGGATGGAGCCAGAGGGAAGAAACAAGTCCTGGCCCCCACACTGCCCCCCTTCAATTCTTCTTCTTGTCTTTGTTCTTGTTCTGAATCTTCTGGTGGACGACACCGAGGGTGGTGACAATGTTCCCCAGGAAGAGGATTAAGAAGGGGAGGCCGCACATGAGGACCTGTGGGAGGCAGAGAGAGGCACAAGTCAGCAGGAGGGATCTGCCTGGGGCATCCCCCTCCCCAGGGCAGCCCCCTGGGACCCCCCCTTACCTGCCACTCCTTGCACTCAGGGTGCTGGGTCATGCGGAAGAGGATGATGGCATTGTAGAGCTGCCAGAACTGCAGGAGAGAGAAGAGTCAGGGGGGTTTCTGCTTTCAGAGGCTCAACCTCATGCTGACAATCATCCAGCTGCTTCCTCTGGGCACAAACCCCACGCTGACCTCGCCTGAGGGCAGTGAAACCCCATCCAGGCTTGGGGTCAGAGGGCTCATCGCCCCCCTTTTGTGCCACCTGGAGCCCAAGGGTCATGAGGAAGCCTCAGACCAACCTTTGGGCATCAGCCTGAGCGTTCTGACCAAGGAAGGACTCGACCCTCCACAGCAGCAGCTTGAAGCTGGAGCTTGGAAGGACTTTGGAAAGGATTTGGAAGGGCTCTCACTGCAGCCCCTGTGCTCTATTCCACACTCAGCAGAACTGCCCCAGGTCCTCCCCATCTCACTGCCCCCGTTGTAGAGGTGGTGGGTGCTTTGGAGGAGAAGGCTCAGTGTTTGTTGGAAGCTGCCCCTGGCATCCCTATCATGTGGCTGCAGCAGCCTGGGGGGACTGTGGGATGCCCAGGCTGCCAACCACAGCATGACCTGCTCCCACCTGAGGCTCTGGCCTCTTGCAGATCCCTGCAAGGATCAGTGCAGACTCACGTGCCCAAAGAAGAGGAAGGGAAGCAGGAACGTGAGGCCTCTCCACATCCAGGACTGGAAACCCTCTGCAAAGGATGAAGGTTTGTGTGAGGACCCGGAATAGGCTGGCAGGGAGCAGATGGAGCCAAGCACTTCTGGACATGGGCAGGGAGGCTCAGTGCCCACCCAGTGCCTGGCTGAGAAGGTCCTGCCATGCCAACCTCACCCTGGGCACCTGTACTCATGGGGGAATAGCAGCAGGGACTCCTAATCTAACACAGGGCTTTGGAGGAAGCTGCTCTGGTGGAGCTGCCCTTGCCCATGCTGGAGCATCTCAGCCCAATCCTCGGTGTCACAAGGGCAGGGGAGGTGAGAGGCCACAGTACATGTGGTAGTGGAGGGACATTTTCTATCTGAATGAGCTTTCTGGACCAAGCTTAGATGCCAGGAGCCATCTCGCAACCTGAGGGAGCCAGCTGGTGGGCTGGTTAGTCTGGTGGTCCCAGGAGAGCAGGAGGAGAGGGGCACCCAGCCTATGGGGTGTTGCTGCCCCATGGGAGATGCTGCTCTCAGACCTTTGGCTTTTACTGTTTCTGACACTCACAAACCACAGCCAAACTGACCCAAATCAAACTGTCTCTGTTACCTTGAACAGAACCTACAGCTCCCAGTTAGGGCTGGAGCTGGGAGGGAGGAAGGGAGGCTGGGGCAGTCACGGGTCCTGCAGTTGGACTGGGACAACCAGTAAGGGGAGATCCCAACTTACCCACAGTGAGATCCATGTTGTGCCTCTCGCCCAGCGCTCGCAGCCGGTACAGGCACCCACTCTGGTAGTAATACTGCAGGAACTGCACAAAACCTGCAGGGAGAGTGTGGCTGCCATCAGCAGGTACCCAGGGACTAATTCTGGGCCCTGGCATCAGCCCATGATGACTCCACCCACAAAGACCACCCCAGTGCCAGGGAGGTGAGGGCAAGGCAGAGCCCAAGGGAAAACACAGGTGAGCTGAGAGCTCTGAGCAGCTACAGCCCCACAGGCACGTCTGGCACCTGAGGCCAACCACAGTCCCTATCCCAGCACAGAACTTACTCTGGTACATGGAGAAGGAGAGAAACTGGTTCCTGAACATCTGGTACATGAGCCCATCCGGCCTGTGGAGAAATGGTGTGGGCTGGGAGGGGATGGCCAGCCCTGCCTGCCCCACAGCCCCTATGGCTGCAGGTTAGGGCAGCAAAGACCCCCATGCCAGAGCTGCCTGTGGGACAGGGGGACACACACTTACCATGTCAGCATGACACCTGAGAGGAAGGTGGAGATGTAGTGGTGCAAAACCCACCAGCCTTTGATTCTGGAAGGCAGACACAGAGAAGGGGTGTCAGGCCTTGAGTGTGAATCCAGACCCAAAGGAGCAGCAGGAGAGCAGAACAGCCCATCCCCAGCCACCTGACAGCTCCCAGGGCAAGGTGAGGAGCAGAGCTGGTTGTGAAACATCCGTGCTCAGAGCAGGACCCAGCACCTCCAGTTTGGGAAGCACCAGGAGCCGAGGCCCTTCCAGCCGCCTCCGCAAGGGGAGTTCCTCCTGCCCCGCTCCTACAGCTCATACCAGGGCTTGCTACACACCCTGAGTAGGAGGGAGCTGCTCCCTTGGGAAGTGTGGAGCTGCTCCATGGGCCCCAGATCCCCAGCCTTGCAGGGAAGGACCAGCTTGCTGCACACCCCTCCCCGAGCCCAGGGGACTCACTTGGATCCGTTGTTGATCAGGATGCTCTCCCGGATGGTGAGGGTGCAGTAGTACCACACCAGGAGGAAGTTAAACACAGCATCTGTCACCCTGGTGTCACACAAAGGAGGGTGTAAAGGGGCGTGCTGGGGGCACAGGCACCGTGACAGCCCCCTCAGCACATCACCCACCCATCACAGGCACAGGGACCTGCTTCCCCCACCACCCACCATGGCCACAGTGGGACTGAAGCAGCCACAAAGGCCACCCCACCCCCGGGGCAGTGTCCAGATCCTTTACTGGGATCTTCTGTTCAGCTCTGGACCTTGCAGGATGGGAGAGGAGGACACAGGGACCCTGGGAGGAGATGTCTGCCCAGCATCTGAGCCAGACTCACCTGGAGTTGAAGAGGAACCGACAGGAGAAGGAGACAATGAGTAGGATGATGGTGAGGTAGAGCTTGAACTTCTCATATTCATCTTTATAAGCAAACCTGCAGGGAAGCACAAGGACTTGGAGCAAGGTGGCTGCTGGAAGTCTGTGTCATCCCACCCCACCTGGCTGGACAAAAGCAATGTTCCATTGGGAACCTCTGGGACACACTTGGGAAAAGCCTTGCCTGGGGGGTATTTCTGAGAGGAGAACACACCAGGCTGCTTCCACACAGATGGGACACCTTCAAATACCTCAAACCACCCTGTGTGGTGGCCCAGACTCTGGGGAAGCTGGGCAGACTGAAGTCTGCATACAGGTCTCTAAGAGGATTGGGAAACAGAGCCAGGGGACATGGGCTCCTGGGTGGGCACCTCTGGCATGGCGAAGGGTCTCCTGGGCCACAACTGATTGTTGGTGTTTCCCTGAGGGAAGAGCAGGGGGCTATCCACTGTTTGTCTTCCCTGGAAGTGCCTAACACAGTGGAAACCTGCACACAGCTTTGGTGCAGGATCCACTTGTCAGAGCTAATGGTCCCTCCCAGCCCAGCTGGCAGGAGGGGGAGAGGCAGTCAAAGATTTGGCTGATTCTGTGAAAGGATGCAGAAAACAGCCCAGGAGGGGAATGTTGACCAGGTGGGCCAAGCCAGCCCCGTATCTCCCAGGAGGAGCTGTTGTTCCTGGTGCCAAGGGGATCCCGAGTCAGGCAAAGCAGAGGTGGCAGCGAGGAGGGGTCGTACTTGGCCTGTTTGCTGAGCAGTGTGACATTCACGTTCCCAAGCACCAGACTCAGGTACAACCTGGGGAGAGAGCAGAGGTGTTAGCGTGGGGACCTGCCTGTGGAGCTGTCCCCTCTCGTGCCACTGCTGGGGCCAGGGACAAGCCCCCACTTGATTTCTACTTGGAGCTACCAGGCACAAACACTCTGGCAAAGCCTCCCAAGGCAGGGGGATGGATGGCCAACCACACACCCCACCTCCCTGTGGGCAGTGGGGTGTTCACCAGGGCTTCCCCCTGCACACAACCACTGTTCAAGGGTGGATGAAGGCCATGAGGGGGCAGAGGAGTGAGGGGGAGGAGGGCAGTGCTGCAGAGGCTCAGCTTGGTTCCTGCCCAGGGACCCTCTAAAGAGCCAGAGCAGCACAGCTGTGACCCCACCAGGAGGAGGGTGACAGCAGGTCTGTGCCTGCAGTGTTACAGCCACAGGGATGTGGAGGGTGGAGATGGTGTTTCTCCCAGAGCTGGGGTGTCTCTTACCCGTTCTTCTTTGGCAGATAGGCCTCCATCTCAAAGAAAACATTCTGCCTCTCTTTAATCAGGTTCTCGGTCTCTTGGATGGACAATTCCTGCTCGGGACTGGCTTGGGCTTTGCATCTGGGGAGGAAACACAGGCACTGGCATCAGGAGAGCCTCTGTAACGTGATCAGCACGTGCTGGCACTCCACAGGTGACTGACTCGGGCAAGGACACCCCAAGGACAGGGAAGGCAGATGGGAGGCAAGTCCATAACTCCATCTGCAGAGCGAGAGCTCTGTCAGGCTGGGGTGTTGCTCAAGAGGAGGAAGCAGGAATGGGATTGAGGTGAGGCCAGAGGGGTCCCTCACCCTCGAGGAAGGTCTTTGTGCAGGAGCAGGGCAGTTCATGGTACCTGCAAAGCCCTTGCAAGCTCTGAACTGCAAATGTGGCACAGGGCATGGAGGAGGGGGAAGATCTGCCTCTCGCAGCACTTTGCTCTGAGTGAGGCTGCAGAGAGGTTTGTATTTCAGACACGAGGTGAGTTCAGTAGCCTCGCCCTTGCCTCTCTCCCCTCCTGTGCTGTCACAGGACACCAACTTACTTTTTGAGGGAGATGGACAGTTCCTTCAGCCGCTTCTTCTGCCGTGTGATGGAGCTGGAGATCCCATCCTGGAGCTTGGTTAGCTCCTCGAGTTTCTGCTTGTACAGCTTGTGGTTATCCTGGGAAGGAGATACCAGCACACATCAGAGCTGCCTGCCCAGACACCCTTGTCCTTGGGTCCTCCATGGGGGCACTGCTGATGCTTCTGTTAAAAAATGTCCTTAATAACTTCACCTGCACAGCAGCTGGGTGAGAAGAGGGGTGGCAGCAGAAGGTCCAGGGTGTTTGGGGCCAGCCTGCAGCCAGCCCTGCTCCCAAGGGGCCACCCAGCCCCAATCCCAAGGCACACCTGCAGCACACAGCCTGCTCCTGCCCTCACACACCCCTTGTGCCCAGCACCCTCCAGCTCTGGGCTGTGAAAATCCAGCCAGCAACGTGGTCCTTCTCTGGGATGCTCCCATGCTCTCCGTGGCTGGGAGACCACTGACTGTGCACAGAGGATAAGAAAGACTTGGAAAGAAATGCTCTTTGGGCCACGGCCACCCAGAGCTGTGGCTTTGAGTGCTGGGATGGGATAAGTGACTCTGCCTCCAGACAGAGTTCAGCACCTGCTGCTGCCCTGAGTTGTGGCTCTGGGGAGCCCCAGGGAGCTGGAAGGAGCCCGTCAATGAGCTGGACAAAGAGGAAGGATTCACAGCAGGGCTGCAGCCAAGTGCCCAGTACCCCAGCAGCACCTGGGAAAGGCTGGATGCCACTCTCCACGATAATTAGCAAGAAGGAGAGAGGGTGCTGGATCAGTGCTGCTGCTGGAAAGCAGCCTCACCCCGGCACAGCAGCCACTTCCACCAGGGAACCACACGCTGCTCGCAGCAACCCTTGGACTAGACCTTGGCACACAACTTCCAGCTCTCACTGAGCACTCGATCAGCAGATCTCAAAAGTTTGCTCCCAAAGGGAGAAAGGTGAAACTGGGAGCAAAGGAGGGGAAACCGCCTCCCCCTGGATCCCAGACAGTCCCGGCTCCCTAGGCAGGATCTCTCCCAGGGCATTCCCTGCTCGGCCACCCAGCTTTCCTGCTCCCATGTGGAATCACCTTATCTGTGAGCAAGCGGCTTTCGCGGCGAGCCCTTCAGCCGTGCCAGCTCCCGACAGCCCGCACCAGGAGCCAGCGCTGGTGCCTCCAAGGCCCCCCGGCCCCAGATGCGGGCCCGGCCTGGCCCGGCGGGGGCAGGAGGGCCGAAGGGGGATGGGGTTACCCAACCCTTCCCTCCCTCGGGTGACCCTGCNCCGTCCTGCAGCTCCTCCCACTCCCGCAGGCACTCGGCGGCCGAGGCGCCCCCGGCCATGGCGGAGATGGCGGCGCTGCCCGGCCCGGCCCGGCCCGGCCCGCGGCCACCGCCGGGACACGCCCCCTTCCGGGACACGCCCACCGGGGGCGGGGCCAGAGGGGGCGGGGCCGGTCGGGCTGTGCTTGCCCTGTCATTTATTCTGTGTTTATTCTGTGTTTATTCTGTGTTTATTCTGTGTTATTTATTCTGCATTTATTCTGTGTTTATTCTGCATTTATTCTGTGTTTATTCTGTGTTATTTATTCTGCATTGCTTATTCCGTGTTCATTCTGTGTTATTTATTCTGTGTTTATTCTGTATTATTTCTTCTGTGTTTATTCTTTTTACTTTGTATTATTTATTCTGCATTGTTTATTCTGTGTTCATTCTGTGTTATTTATTCTGTGTTTATTCTGTATTATTTCTTCTGTGTTTATTCTTTTTACTTTGTATTATTTATTCTGCATTGTTTATTCTGTGTTCATTCTGTGTTATTTATTCTGTGTTTATATTATTTATTCTGTGTTTATTCTTTTTATTTTGTATTATTCTGCATTGTTTATTCTGTGTTCATTCTGTGTTATTTATTCTGTGTTTATTCTGTATATTCTGTATTATTTAGTCTGTGCTTATTCTATATTATTTATTCTGTGTTCATTGTTTTTATTTTGTATCATTTATTCTTCATTGTCTATTCTGTATTATTTATTCTGTGTTCATTCTGTGTTATTTGTGTTTATTCTGTATATTCTGTATTATTTATTCTGTGTTTATTCTATATATTCTGTATTATTTGTTCTGTGTTTATTCTATGTTTATTCTGCATTATTTATTCTGTATTATTTATTCTGCATTTATTCTGTATTTATTCTGTGTTCTGTTTATTCTGTATTGTTTATTCTGTGTTCATTCTGTGTTTATTCTGTATTATTTATTCTGTGTTTATTCTGTTTATTCTGTGTTTATTCTGTATTATTTATTCTGCATTTATTCTGTGTTCTGTTTATTCTGTATTATTTATTCTGTGTTCATTCTGTGTTTATTCTGTATTATTTATTCTGTGTTTATTCTGTTTATTCTGTGTTTATTCTGTATTATTCATTCTGTGTTTATTCCATATTATTTATTCCGTATTATTTATTCTGTGTCACCCTGGCAACAGGCACCTGGAACACGCGGGGATGGATAAAGCCCGGCCCTTTTCCAGGCTCTGAGGGCTCCCTGTGAGCTCGGGCAGCTCCTGGGGGCAATGCCCAGTTCCACCCCGGGCTGCACGGCAAGCCCGAGGTGATGAGCTAAACCCAAACCCCAAACACAGAGTGCTAGGAAAGCCTGGGAGTGTTTTCCGTAGGGTTTTATTTTGTTATTTTGGTGAGCAGAATCCAGGGGGTGTTAAGGGAGAGGAAGGAACTGATTTGGGGTTTCACGGAACGGGACTGAGGCTTCAAAACTCCAGCTGTGCCAAGAGGTTGTTGGATTAGAAGGTGGCAAGTGGGAGGGGTGGCCTTGTCAACAATTCAACTAGTGAGTCTGTGGGTAGCTAAGAAGCCACTTGCAGGGTGCGGGGACATTTCACCTCTCCAAGCTGGAATGGGGCACAATCAGACTCTAAATTACCATTCCAGACTATATGGAATAAGGGGCCTTTTGAGGGATAACCCTCCTGAGTGCCCCCCATCTGTGGTTCTAATCCCCTTTGCTTACAAAAGAGACGAGCAGCCTGTAAAAGGGCCCCATCCTGCAGGACCTGCATTTCCCAAACTGCACAGGTAAGTTCCCCAGGAGGCTCCAAAACAGCATGGAGCTAAAGAGAAAAGCTTTCCCATTGTGTCAAGGTCTTCTTGCAAACAGTGTTCAGGTAGCTTAGTTGGTGGTGTGGGCGGGCAGTGCCTTTCCCTGCGGGGTGTGCTGTGTCAGTAGTTTGGTTCAGAGATGTCTGTGATGGGAGACCCGTACATTTGGCTCTCCCAGGCTGAGAGCTGCTCCACAAAGCCCCGGTGTGGCCTCATGCTCGGTTTGCATTTCAGGAGGTAGTCCCAAGCTCCCTGTAAGCAGAGGGAAAGCAAAGAAGTGTTAGGGGTTGAACTGAAAGGCATGAAACAGCTACACTTGGACAACACGGCTCTGTATTTGCAACCTGTGCTGGACAGCAAGAACCTGCAGGTAAGACTTTGGCTACCAAAGCAGGACAGGCTGGATGCAGATGTGGACTTAGAGAAGCCTGTCCTCTTCATACTCTGCTCTCCTGGATATGAGGACAGCTCAGGCTGCTCTCACTACCTGTCATTATTTTATTTTACACCAGTGGAGAAATCCAGGCCTGGATTTTCTATCTCACAAGGCTGTCCCTTCCACGGATGATGAGCAAAGCAGTGAAGTATCAGCTATTCACAACAAAGGTTATCATGTTTTTGGATTGGCGTGACCTGATGTGGCAGAAGCAGCTCTGACCCTGCAGTTATCCCACTGCACTAATTACAGCCATCTTAAGTATTTATTAGTTCCGAATAACCACGTAGGAACTCTGACACACACAGGGCAGACCCACCAGCATTACTGTATGTTATTTCAGCTGCATCCCTGTGTTTTCCCATCAGTGTTCATCTTCCTGCTTGTAAAAGAGCTTGCCCCTGGCACTTGGAGGGTTGCTTAAGTGCAATGAGACCAAGGGTCAGCAAATAGTGCTCCAATGGTTTGTTTATCTAATCTTGGTGATTCTGCAGGCTCCAAGGCTGATCCTCCAGTATTTGCTCCTCTGGGATCACAGTGTGGGTGTCTCTAGTTCCTCTGGACTCAACCGATCTGCTAACATACTGATTACTAATAGAATGAGGGGCCACAAATCCCAAATCTGCCTTGCTTTTGGATTATCTGTGTTTTTGGAAGCTTTCAATGATCTTTGCCTGCACTGGCTGGAGGATCACACTGGAATATGTTGCACTGCTTTTGTCTGTAAGAAACAAACTTGCCTGCCAGGGTAATCTCGCAGGAAAGCTTTGCCCAGCCAACACTGAGCAACCACTGCCCTGACAACCTTTTCTTCTTATATTTTTTTTTGGCATTTAGTAAAATGCTGAGACCAGCCTGTTGATGCCAACTGAGAGGAATGGCGAGGATCAGCCTTTGACTTTTGCACTGCTGTGCAAGCACGCTCTGAAATTCAGTGTGCAAGTGGCTGGTTATCAGGGTGCAGGAGCAATTACACCCGTGTTAGTGCAGAGACTGAGCCACGTCTGCAGCCCTGCTGGCACCCTCAGCCTCTAATTACCCACTGGCACACAGCCATGGAAAGAGATTTCCTCTTATGTTGCAAATGTTTGCACAAAATCAATAAAATTATTAGATACAGGCCCAGCTTTAGTGAAGCTTGAATCAATCCTTTCAAGCTTCCAGAGGAGACTTTCTAAACAAGGATGAGGTTTTTAAGGAGATGCTGTTTATTTCCCATGGGAACTCACCTGCAGGTACCATGAGATGGTGCTCAGGGCAGCACAATGCCCAGGTGTTGTATGGAAAGGGAGAAAAGGGGGAGAAGCAGCCAGGCTCTTGCACAGCCAGGCCATTCCCAGCCATCCTTCATTCATTTCTTACATTATTCAGGGTTGTGAAACAGCATGTACTGGCCATCTGACCTGTACATCCCTCCTGGGTGAGTATTATCCCATTCCAGATTTCTCTACAGCAGCATCTGTGGGAGGGGATTGCTTCTGGAGGAATAAAATGGGGTTTCAGAAGAGGTCAATGCTGATGCTGAAGTCAGTGGTAAATCAGAGCCCTGCAAACACTGGGTTCTGAACTCCCCTGGAATGCCATGGAATTAAGAGATGGGATTAACTGCAGTAGTTTCCAGTCTCTTTCTCAGATCCAGGAGAGAAATGCAATGTTCTCTAACCACAGCTTTATTTTATAGCCCCGCAGTTAAGTAGGGAAATGCAAGAACTCACAGATCCAAATCACCCTTAAGCCAACTCCTTAGTGTTATGAAGAAGATGTAATCTCAGATCATATAATCAGTTATGTTATCAGGTGGATATTCCACGCGAAACCAGAGACAATGAACGTGTTACTGCTACAGTGGCTGAGGCTTCAGAAAGAGAAATCAAGTGCAGACCCAGCCAGTCTCTGTGGGAACTGTGACAGTGACATACCTTGAGGGAATACCGGCAGGAATGCATGAGATAGGCCATGGTGGCTGTGCTGCTCCGGCTTATCCCCAGGCTGGAGAACACCAGCACTGCTCCACCATCCATCTGAGCATCTGAGCAAGGAAATGCCAATCACAGATTAACGAGCTGGGAAATGGAGCTTCCAGTGGTAGAGCCAAGCGCTAATTCGGTGGCAGCTGACAGGCTGAGCGACAGGAACCCTCAGGAGCTCTGACAGCAGCAGATGGGCACTGCCAGCTCCCATTTCTGTAAGCATTTGCCTTTCTGAAAAATCCACTTGGTTAAAACGTGGCTTTGGAAACCGGGACCAATGGCAAGAAGCAGTCAGTGCTTCATTGCACATCCCTTTACATCAGGGAATCGAAGCAATGTGGTCTCCTGTGACCCATCAGCTGTGGTCAGCATCACTCACATCACCTGCTCAAACTCTTCCCAGAAAGGCTTAAAGGTATTGAAATTTCTGATGAACAGAAACCTAACTGCTCTCCACCCAGGCTGGAGCAATCAGCTCTCTGACTGGAGGGGACTTAGACTTCAAATCCCTCACCCTTCCATGGAGATCACCAGCAGGAAGCATGCACATGCCAGCTGGGACATTGGTTTAATGATATTTTTATGATGGATGCTTTGTCGTGAAAACTGCTAAGATCAGCAAATCCATTTGCTACCAAAGCATGCTGTCAGTGGCTCCTGACCACATTAACTCTGCTGCCTGTGCCTAGAAGGTTGCATATTTTATTAATAACCTCTGAATTCTTTCTCTCCATCTCTAGCATATTAGCAACTGAACAATAGAATTCATAGGGCAAAGCCCTTTCTTTTGCTGTTGAGATGTTCTGTTGGTTCTTGATTTTTTTCTTCAAGCACTGTAATAGCATTTTCTAACTTATTTCTATAATGAGAGTCCTGTTCTAAGACCTGAGTAGAAGTGGCCTCACTCCAACATACACCTGGCATGAGAATATCCACACTCCTCTTGGAGTGTTTGTGTCCAATTGTCATTTCTGATATTCTACTTGGGTTATAAGGTCTGTGGGGACAGGGTGGTCTTTTGCTTCTGCACAACCCTCGGCTCAGCAGGTGCTGTTTGATAAGAGTGATAAAAGATAACACCACCATTTGACACCATCACAGGATGGAGCTGCAGGAGCTGTGCCTGCTGTGCAGCTGCAGGCATTGAGCTGGAGAGTGTGTTTTTTCATGCCCTGTATGATGTAATCAGCTGAGGGCAGGTTGATGCTGTCCAACCTGAAAGTCTTCCCAGGCCCTGCAGTGGGTCTGCACTGCAAATCACAAGCATTACCAGCACCTTGTGGTAAGCTCTCTAGTGTGTGTGTTACACTCTGGCTCAAGTAGAGCTCTGGTGGATGAAGATTTGGGCTGGTAAGAGTCAAAGGATCATTGCAAAGGAATAAGAGGGAATCCTATGGAGCTTTGGTACACACCCTGCAGCAAAGCCTTTTCAGCTTGGGTGGAAGCTGCCTATTACCACAGTGAGCAGGAACATCAGAGTCAGATGGCCTGTAAAGTCTCCTCTCTGTCCATCAGGCTGGATAGTGAGGCAGGTCCAGTATCCCTCAGGGTGTGGGCTGGCTTGGGAGTGTTCTGATCATGAATGATTAAGACCCTGCTGCCTGAGCTTCCTGTCGGAGTGAATTGCTGTCACTCCCATCTAATATCCTAGAGTGAGCAAGGCCTCAGGAATTCCAGATCAGGATCAACTCACCTATGAAATGAGAGATGGTGGGAAAGGAAGAAAAAAGATCTGCTTCAAGTGAATCTGGAACAGATATATGGAGGCACTCACCACCTTCTGCAAACCTGGAAAGAGAGCACATAGACCAGATGAACCAGAGAAGCAGCTTTGGCAAGGTGTGTTTGTTGGAGGCAAGGTGATAATTTTGTTTGCTGTTACATGTGTGAGTTTTTCATCATCATCATCATTAACATTATGATAAGGGATTTACTATGGTGAGACATGGAGATGTTTGTAACACAGACCCAGTTTAATTACTGATTTTCCATTACACATGATATCAGTATTAATGTCTTAACCTACAGCTTCCTTTATCTGAGAGATAAATGCAAACAGATGAACTGAAAGCAAAGAGTGCCTTCATAGTGTGTGTGTGTTGGCTGTTTTGTGGACAGAGCCTCCACAATTCACTTCATGTGGTTCTCTATGACAGAATCTCCTCCTTCCACAAGCTCAGAGAACTCAACTCCGAGAACTCACAGAGCAAAACATTGGTGAGAATTCCCAAAATGTGAAAGCACATCATGCAGAGGGCATGGGAATTATTACCCACAGTGCAGAGAACTTCCTCTGGAGCCAAAGGCATGAGAAGAATCTGCTGGTACACACGTCCTGGGGTGGGGGACTGGATTTGTTACTTACTTTGGGTCACCACCTTGAGAAATGCCACTGGATTTTTTTACTGTGTGAAATGGCATTCCCAGCACAACCTGCAGACTGAGCTGAATGGTCATGGGCAGAGCAGGCAGGAAGAAAGACCAACAGTGTGAAACGTGGGTGATTAAACTTTTAGATTCTGTGCCACCTCATTCTGTCACATCACAGACACTGGCGAGGGTAAACCTTGAACTGTTTGACTTACAGTGTTGCAGGCTGTTCAGAGACATTGACCAGTGCTTTGATCTTCAGATCTTTCTGAATTTTTTGGTCACAGGCCTGCTTGAAATTGCCCATATATAACTTTGCAGGTAGTATTTCTACAGGGTATGGCTGGAAGTTGTCCAGCTCCTGCCAGAGAGAAACCACAGGCTCAGGTTAGAGTGTCTTCGCTCCCATTAGCTTGGTAAGTTCTTAAACAGAAGTCATGTGAAGAATTGAACAAGCACTTAGTCAACAGCCCATGACACAATTTGGTGTAATGATTCATTCAATCACCTGGCCTTTCTGTATATCAAAGTCTTTGCTAGATTTACTGAGAATAATTAACAGCATTGCTGTTGTTGTGGCTTTACTTGAAACAAATCCTGAGTAAACAGGAGGTGGAATATATCCTTCCCATTGTCTGTAGGGACTGCAGCATAACAGATTCATTTGATGTTCTCCCTGGTTACTGTTTGCAAGGCTCAATGAAATCATCTGCCACCTGCAGAGCTGCAGGTGCCCTGTAGTGGCACAGCACAAGCCTGCAGCTGCTTCCATCATCTGCAGCGTGGAGGCTGAGAACAAAAACACACACAAAGCCTACAGTGCCTCGACATCCCTGATGGATATTCAGCCACTGCTGCAGGAGCACAAAGCAGCAGCCTAACAATTTAAACCAACAGAGAACTGCTTGAACTGAGGGGCAAGGAGGTGCTCTGTGTCCAAGTGACTCCAGTGGGGAAAGCTCAGCTTTGTGCTTCACAAAGCAGCACAGAGTGAATCGATTTTCATCCCACAGGTTAGCACTGTGTCACGGGCTGTTTCATGTGAACCAGAAGGGAATGGGAGCAGTGGGAATAAAAGATCCGTTGCAATGAGATGCTTTCTGCTGACCAGCACCTTCTTAACCTGCCCTGCCTCAGGTCCTGTCCTGGATGGGAAATAAAGGGTAATTGTTTCTCATGAGCCAAATAGATCGATGCTTGTAGGTGAGACCAAATATTAAGGAGTGGATGGCTGTTTTCTTTCTGGGCCTATTGAAACAATGCACCAGAACTTGCTCTGTGATCCTTCCTGATGAAAACACATGGAATGCAGTGCTTGGTAGGAATTGCACTTCTGTCTGAAAACATTTGCTGTGTACTATCCCAGATAATCACATGAGAGAGGGCCCTGCTTCTTTTCATCATTTGCTGGTGTTTGTTCAGTTATCTGTACCCTCCACAGGCCAGTTTTGGGTTATCAGGGAAACATTCCCAGGGTATTTCCATGAGGTTTCTTTCACACAATAGAAGAGGAAAAAGTGTGGCTGCAAAATAATCGGTGGTGAGACTCAGGGCAAGAAAAGTGATTCAAATGACATTTAATTCCTTTGTTTGGAACCACTATGATACCAGTTTGCAACACCATTTAACTTGAACTCATCAGCCATCATCAGCTGAATATGAACGTCAATTCTACTTGCAAATTAGTCTCATCTCACCCGAGGCATCCACAGTATCTTCTGAGTCCCCAGAAAAGGATAACAAGCTGAGAAATGCCTGTACCCTCCCTTCAGGACGAGCACGGGGTGCCGGCTGAACTGCTGGAGGTTTTGGGCGTGGAGAACGGCAGTTCCTTCCTCGGTATCTAAGGAGACCAAAAAGCTGTTTGCCAGGGCAAGTTCAGTGTCTCCACCAACCTCCATCTGCCTCCCCAACACCCACAGCAAATTTCATTTCATCTAATGCTCTGTAGAAAACCTTGCTAAAAGCTCCACTTATTCCGTGCTTGTTGCTTGTAGTAAGTTCCCATAATAGGGAAGTATTATTAATTCAAACATCCTAATCATAGTTTTACAGAGGCCCTTTTCTTTACTTTAGGCAAAAGGGGAAAGAAGGAAGTATCTGAAATAAATTCTTCTCAAGTGTTTTAAATGCTCTCCTCAATGAAGTAAATTATGTGAGATGGCTGCTCCTCTTCCCAAGGGGTCCATCCTGCTTCCCTCTAGCTGTGTCTGCTTTAGAAATAGATCAGCACAATAGAAACCCATTTCTGATTCTCCACACCTTCCCTTTAATGCCTCAGCACTGAGCATTTAGGAACATCCTTGTTTTATTAATTCCCCTCACACCCACACTTTTTTTTTTCTTTGAAAAGTGATGTAAATCTTTGCTAAGACTATCACAGCCTTTGTAAAGCTCATGAGTCAAATAAACATACAGAAGTTTTGCACACAGCAGAACTCCCTGCCAAAGAACGTGGGAGAGCTAAACAACTCCATAGTTCAAGGAGGACTGAACAACGACACGGAAAAGTTTCCAGCTCTTCACATTTCTCGGTGAACTCCATCAAATCATCACCCCCACTAAAGGTAAATCTTTTAAAGTGTCATAATGTGAAAGCCTGTTCTTACCCTCAGAGAAGGAAGTACTCACTCTGGGAATACACGGAACTTGAGTCACTGTTTTCAGTCTCTGAAGCAGCATTGCTCTCTAAAAGGCAATCGTTGGACAAGCCCAGTCTCAGGGAAATGTGGGGCAAAAAAAGAACTCATTCCTCACATTGCAATAAGGAGCTTCAGAGGGTCATCCACAGATAGGAAACCAGGCCTGCCAGGATGCTTTGAAATAAAACCTGGATTTTTGAAGCCTAAGAACACACACAACACAGTGAAAAACCGGAGGCATAGAACAGATGATCATTTTGCAAATAAAACTGTGAACACTTGCATCTCTTTTAATTAACTGCATAAAATTAAGAGGAATGGGAAGACTATCTCTCTGGCAGTGAGGTCTTGACTGACATGGGTCCCACGTACCTGTTTCGTTCTCCTCTTCATCACAGTCACAGCAGACCAACGAGCTGGTGTTGTAGTCATACACCACACAGTACCTGACATAGCCCAGCTCCTCTGGATTTGGGACCAGGTACTCCCCCGTAGGACTCTACAAAATCACAGAGGAATTCTATCAGGAGCACAGCTCTGCTCTTCTCTTGTGGCACCAACACTGCTGACATCTTGTAACTTACTACACTCTAGCTACGTGTTGGTTTGCCCATGTGGACGTGTGTGACACTGACAGCCCCGGTTAGAAGTCAGGAATGATGCAAACTACTCCGATTGCTTCATCACCCACAGCGGGGCAGATGCCAGCGCTGTCCTTGTGAGACAAGGCTACAATACGCGAGTTCTTGTGCAATGTTTTTGCTGATATTCAGCGCCCCGTATGCCAATCCTTCGGGCTGCTGGAGCCTCCTTTGCTTTGTGACAGAATACATCCCCCCAGTGGCAGCACGGAGCTGCAAACAGGCATGGCAGAGGCTGGGACATTTCCCGGGGCGGGGTGGGGGGTGGGGGTTAAGCCACTTTTGGCTCCCTGCTAATTGCTGAATCCAACACAAACAATGCCCTCACCCGTTCGATCCGGCGGGCTGTAGCAATATGGCTGTAATCGAACTCACGCCGAGTACGGGCATCTGGAAAACAACAACCAGGCAGAGCAATTGGCTTTTAAAGGTGGAATCCTGTCGGTGATTCGATTAGTGGGAATTCAGGCACTGACATCACCCAGAGAAGAGAGATTTGAGGATGTGGCACTTGGGGATAGGGTTTAGGAGTGGTTGTGGTTGGACTGGACGATCTTGAAGGTCTCTTCTAACCTTGACAATTCTGTGATTCTGTGATTTGGTTTTTTCAGGAACTGAGGCTTTCTGGTGTGGAAATAACGACCTTCAGGACTCAGGTGAGTGTGTGTAACACCAAGTGATGCCAGCAGCCTCAGTCCTGCAGCATTCCCAGCACGAGTCCTGTGCCCCCCACTCACTGTGCCTGCTCTGTCTCTGCTGCCCCAGAGCTGGGAGAGGGGCACCAGAGAGACCCCAACCCCACTCCCAAACTGGCTGACTCCTCCACCAAAACATTTAATGATATTGCAACAATTGACACTCTTTTTAAGGGTATTGGCAAGATGCAAATGCTTATCAGCCCTCTTGGTGAAACGGCTGAGAAATCTTGTCCCTCTGGCAACAGCAGGGGAGAGAGAGTGTGTATCCATGGGGTGGATCAGAGCAGGGGGAGCTGGACATGAGGAAAGCTGGAGCAGGACCAGGTCATGGCACCTGAAATGGGATGAGAGGAAGGTCCCAAGTGCAAGGCCCTGTCATGACAGGGAATGATGTGTGTGCTTTTCCTCACAGGCCCCACTGGCTCAGGGCTTTCCCCCTGTCGGGCACAGTGCCTGACTGCAGGCAGGCAGGGGTGGGAAAAGGCAGGAGCAGGCAGGGTCAGGCAGGGACAGGGATAAGCATGAGGCAGGGACAGTAGCAGCAGGCAGGGGGCAGGCAGGGGTAGGGACACGGGGAGGGACAGGCAGCAGCAGGCAGGGGCAGGGATGGGGCTTTGCAGGGACAGCAGCAGGCAGGATAGAGGCAGGGGCAGGCAGGGACAGGCAGGGACAGAGGCAGCAGCAGGCAGGGGTAGAGGCAGGGGCAGGCA
>VXBX01005267.1:530384-545395 GCA_013400415.1 Scytalopus superciliaris
CGGAGGGGGACAGGGGGGGAGCCCCGGGCCTCCCCCGGGAGGGGCTGCGGGGCGCGGGGGGGCTCCAGAGCCTCCTCGGTGAGAGGCTGTGGGGCTGTGGAGGAGCCCATGGAGAGCCCAGACCCTCCTCTGTGAGGGGCTGTGAAGGATCCCATGGAGACCCCAGACCCTCCACCATGAGGGGCTTTGAAGGATCCCATGGAAAGCCCAGACCCTCCTCTATGAGCGGCTGTGGGGCTGTGGAGGATCCCAGGGAGGGCCCAGACCCTCCTCTATGAGGGGCTTTTGGGGCTGTGGAGGAGCCCAAGGAGGGCCCAGACGCTCCCAGTGAGAGGCTGTGGGGCGGCCATGAAGGAGTGAACTTCTCTTTCCGATGGTGTGCGGGGAGCTGATGGGCTGGTTTGCCCCTTCCTTCCTCGACTGCAAATGCGCCCCTGCGTTCCAGAGGTTTTAAGAACTAAAGCTTGTGGCTGGGGTTTAACAGTAATCCTTTCTTGTGCTGACACCCAGGGTGCTGAGTCCAAACCAGAGGAGAACTGCTGCTGTGGTTGCAGGGGTAGAGACCGACCTCTATCTGACATTAATATTCCCAACGGGATGTGACAGAGTGGTTATTGGAGCTATAAGGATGTGCTGCACGGTAGAGGCTTGTGCAAGTTTTTTTCCCAGGAACTGTGTCTTTCAACAATGAGGTTTTGACCTCATGGTATCAGTTCACTCATAAGTGGGGCACAGTAGTGACTCATGCCAGACTTTGCTTCCCCTTAAAGAGTTTTATGCAAAATTACATCTGTTACAATAGCAGGAAAACCGAGCTGAGGTTGGGCCAATCTAGCTCTTGAGCAGATTATTTCTTGTCGCAGCACAGTAATTAAGTTGTTCGTGTAGGGACTTGGAGCTATTATGGCTTTATCTGTTAAGACTGATAGAGAATGGCTTTCTCAGCAGTAATTGTATTGCCGTTTACATCTCTGCAGGAGCCTGTGGTTCTCCGTGGCTTTGGCAGAGCATTGCATGTTAGGGTTGTTCTGGCACTTGGAAGTATCTTTCATCCAGCAATACTCTACACAGGAGCACAGGCATTTCTGAGAGAAATAACATCTTGCCAGTACACATGTGAGGGTAAAATCAGTTCACAGGGCAACCAAGCAGAGTTGATTTTACTTGATTTTCAGCCACATGATCAAAGCTGGAAATTATAGTCACTTAATGTTCTCAGGCCTTGATCTTGAGGCAGCTGCATGTACTGTTTTGAATTTATTTCATGCCTAAGCATTTTCTTCAAATGCATACAATGGGTATAACATTTATTGTAGTCCATTAAATGTATTGATTTGCCAAATGAGCAGGCATGGTTTTTTTAATATTGGCAACATAAGACAGAAAAACTACAAACCAGATTTTGCTCTAAGTCAGACCTGGGCCCCCAGGGTGGCAGGTATTAATCTCAGGCAGACATTTCCATCTGAAGAATGGTGATTCTTTCAGTTTCTTTCCCCCAGCCTTGCTTCCTTATTGAAGTTCAGGTCACAAATAAATTTATCCCAACTTAGCCTACCAATAAACCTGAAGATACCTCTGGGAGGCCATCACAAACATCGCTGTCTGTGGGCTTAGGCTATCAAGTTTGCATAGTGCTTGGTGAAAAATTGAGAAACAGAACTAAAAGTAAAGAAAGCGTGGTGAAATCCCCGGGGTCACTGCTGGGGTGACTGCCAGGACATCTCTACAACCTGTTTGTCGTCTCTTTCCCCCAGAGCAATGCCAAGGTAGCGGTGCTGGGGGCCTCGGGGGGCATCGGGCAGCCTCTCTCCCTGCTCCTGAAGAACAGCCCCCTGGTGAGCAAGCTCAGCCTCTACGACATCGCTCACACTCCAGGCGTGGCAGCTGACCTCAGCCACATCGAGACCAAAGCCAATGTCAAAGGTACTGCTGGGAGTGCTCTGTGTTCCAAAGGGATCCTCTCCGGTGGCTCTGGCACGGAGTCGCCCGCTGCGTGTGAAGGGGAATCTTCACACAGTGATCCTGAAGCCTAGTATCAGTTTAAGTAGCTTTTTTCCTCGAGCAGTGCATGATTAATTAAGGTCTAGCTGATTAGACTGGCATGTATGGAGATGAAAATGGCCTGTGGTTGCACTGTGGAAGGGCTGAGATATCTGGCAGGAAACACTCAGTGAAATTATTTCAGAACAAAGCCTGAATGTTGAATTTAAAAGTCTGGCTACAACTAAACTTAACACTCCCTGGGTGTCCACATGGATTCTGAGTTCTTTTCTGAAGGGGCAGCTGTCATGGTCTGATGAAATCAAAACTTAACTGCTGATCTCCATTGTATCTGAAGACCACCAGAAGGTGACATTTTACTTGAATGGGCCTTTCTGCAGTTCTTTGGGGCCACTGACTCTAGTGCCAAGGTTTTTGGAGAGTGAAGACACATAACAGGAACTGGGGGTTTTCTAAACAGATGAATGTGAGATTCTCACCACACTGGTTCTGTAAGTTTTGAAACAAGGTTAAAACATCAAATGGGATCCATTCATAATTGTGTTTCTTTGCTTTCCAACATAAGTTTGAATTGAAGGCTAAATTTAAAAAAGGAATTGGATGCCTGTGGGAATAATTTTGTACTTCAAAGTATCAGATATTTAATAACTGTCAAAAACATAATGCCTGAATGCCTTCCATTTCAGGCTTCATGGGACCTGAGCAGTTGCCAGAATGTCTGAAGGGCTGTGATGTTGTTGTTATTCCGGCGGGAGTCCCTAGAAAACCAGGTATGTTCTCTTTGTTGGAAAGCCCCAGGGCTGCTTTGAGGTGGATCTCTGCAGTGCTGATACTCAAATAGAGCTGTGTCTGCTACCAAAATAGAGCTACGTCTGGTGCTTTGTGGTGGTGCTGACTTGGGGTGTAAGTGGCCTGTTAATGCCCCTGACCCAGAGCTTGTGGTGTCAGGCAGCTCGTTCAGCCTCTCTCTTAGACTGTCCCTTGTGAAATGGGCAGAATTGATTTCTGGAGTTCCTACGTGGGGTTGAGGTGCAAAGACTTTTCATGTAAGTGATCCTAAATCTCCCTTAGTGTTTCCTGCCCTGAGGCAATGCTCAAGGAAGGAAAAATGGTTAATTGTTTCATTTCTCAGCAGAATAGAAATAATCTATTTGTTTTGCATCAGTTGTGCAGTAACTTCTTGGGGCATCTCTGAATGAATGATGTTAAGCCTTCCTAGAATGTCTCTGACCTGCTCCATTTCTACTCTCTTTCTCAGTATCCTATTGGGAGTGCAACAGAATTCTAGACTTTAATGCTGAGCTCTTCCTGTATCTTCATTTTTTCATGGTCAAAGTAGTTGCTGCAACAGAAATGAGAGGTGGCACTTACACAACCAGCAATATTTTGCACAGAGCAGTTGACAGTTAAATTGGAGCTGTAGAGGTGACTTAAAAGAGGGAGGAGAATTCATCTTGTGAGCAGTTGTGCTGCTCTGAGTACCAGTGGTGTGGGTCTGTGTGGGCACACTGTACTCCGAGCAGCTCAGGTGCAATGTGTTCTGACAATGGCCAGCTGGGCTGGTTGCTCCTGAAACCAGGAGCTGACATGTCTCTGTCCAGAGCAGAATACTGGGTTTTGATTGGGTTGCTTGCCCACAAAGGAGTAGCCTGTGGGTAACAGGACACTGTACTGGCTGTGTTTTAGGTATGACCCGTGATGACCTGTTCAACACCAACGCCAGCATTGTTGCCTCTTTGACATCTGCCTGTGCAAAGCACTGTCCAGAAGCCATGATCTGTATTATTTCTAACCCGGTAAGTCTTCTGGAGACTTTGGAATGTAGAGGGGGAAAAAAAAACCTCAACAAATCCAGACTCAGAATACTAGACTAATCCAAAATTCTATTAATTTTGAGCAGTATCTTTAAGATCTGCGGTGTATTAGCAGAAAAGCACTAAAAGCCTGGTTCTACTAACCCATTTTTCTTTGCTGTATTTAAGTCAGAGGAAACTTGGATATAGAAGTGTTTAATGTCTCAAAGTCTGTGTGACTGGTTATAATCCAGGCGGGTGTATTAGCAGGGATAAAACTCTTAGCTCTCTAAGGGAGGAGCCTTTGTAACATGAATGAACAAATTTATTGTCTTAATGGTTATGTAAAATTAATGATTTTTATTCCAGCCTGACTGTAAATTGCTCTTCAATTTAGGCATTAAAGTAATGGGTTGCAGCTGATGCCAAGTTGGAAGTATAGTTCTGGTTGTTTATTGGCCTGTTTAAGTTCATGCATTGGCTTTGTTATTACATTGCTTTTAATCAGTGCTTGCCTCTTCTTGCCTGTAGGTAAATTCAACCATCCCAATAACTTCAGAAGTCTTCAAGAAGCACGGTGTGTATAATCCCAACAAAATCTTTGGTGTTACAACGCTGGACATCGTCAGAGCCAACACTTTTGTGGCTGAACTGAAGGCAGGTCATGGTTAACAGCTGCTGGGGGAGGGGCACTGCCTGCTTTGGTATCAGATCTATAAAGAAATGCTCTCAAAATCACTGCAGAGAGCCAAAGGAGCTCGGATTTCTGTGGAGCCAGAGGCGAAGGCAATGATTCCCTGCCTCCATTCTCTAGAGGAGCCTGGAGATAAGGTTTCTTGCAAAATGTGGTTCAAGAGACTTTGACCTTTCCTTTTCATAGCCCTGTGAGTGAGCTACGTGTTTGCCTTAATTCCATTGGCATTTCCAGCCCTTGGTGCAACCGGAGGAGGGGGTTGAGTTGTATGTGTTTGCAAGTTGGACTCTGTGCTGTGTGTTACAGGATATTCTGCAGAGTGTCAGGAGCTGTAACAGGTTACTGCTCTTAATAGCCCCAGTGGTCTTGTCTGTTGTGCTGCTGTTGCTCCAAACTTGCAGTAATAATACCCTGTCACTGCATAAAGTGACCAGAGTAACCTGGAGCTGCCTCTGAAACTCCTGCTCTGTGTAGCACTGAGTTATAGATCACAGAATCATTTAACCTCCAGGATCATGGAGTCCAACCTTTGACTGATCAATGTGTCCAAATACCCAGGGCAAACAATGAAGTGTGGTGTTTTCACTTGTTTTTCTTGCTCATGTGCTTCAGAAGCTGGAAAGTTTCATGTTTCCCTTAGGGCTTAGATCCAGCTCGAGTAACTGTTCCAGTTATTGGTGGCCATGCTGGGAAGACTATCATCCCTCTGATCTCTCAGGTAGGTCATGGTGATTGCTCTGTGTGGCAGCACATTCATCAGCGTGTTAGGGACGATGTAAAGTGCCTTTGTGATGGCAGGTTACGTGCTAAGATGGAGCAGAGACACTTTTCCTTGCTCTCCTGGCTGCTTTCCTTGTGGGATGAGATGCAGGATGAGATGGAAGGCAGCAAGCTGAATCTAAACTCCTCTGGATAGTGTCAATAGTGTAAATAGTTCCAGCTTTCCTCTAAAGGACTTTGAGGTGTAGCAATGACAGGTCATCAGGAGGAGTGCCCTTCCTGCACCTAAGCCAGAGTGAAATGCAGTTCTAAAGCAGGCTGCAGCCTTGTGGGGAGATGGCTGGGGTATGGCCAAGGAGAATCTGCAAGAAACAGGGAAAAGCTGTGCTCTAAATGGGGAATAAAGTATCCTTGAAAGAAGGATTTTCTTAGGGAATAAGAGCAAGGGCTTTGAAGCAGCTGGATGCTGAGAGGGTGCTTTGGTTAAGCAGTCTATTGGGGGAGACATAGCTGTGCTTAAGCTACAGGCAGAGCTGTACCTGAAGATTCAGTGACTTCCTAAATACTTCTGGAAGACTGGATCCTTCATAAGGCTCTTGACTTCCACAATGCCACAGTAACCCAAACATTTATAAGATGACTTTTTGAAATTCCTGTGCTTGGAGGGATTCTGTTGAGTGCAGAGGACTCCACAGTAGTGAGGAACCATGACAAGCCCTGGTTTGGCTGTGAAGGTGCAGTCTGTCCTCAAGGAAGCTGGGCATGGCTGGGGTCCTGTTCCAGACCTTGCAGTGACCAGCAGCCCTGGTGACTCTTGCAGCTGGTCAGTGTCACACAAGCTGTGAGCTGGAGTAACCCATTTGTTCAGTTGGTAACAACTGCAGTGGCACAAAAAATGTCATGTGGGTGGCTTTATGCTGAATCTGGAGGGGTTCTGGTATTGCATAGTAACTTTTTTTTTTCCCCATGTAGTGCACACCAAAAGTGGAGTTTCCACAGGATCAACTGGAAAAGCTCACAGCCAGAATTCAAGAAGCTGGCACTGAAGTTGTCCAAGCTAAAGCAGGAGCAGGTGGGTTCTTGGGCACAGCTTTCAAGTAATTCTCCTTGGCTAGCTGAATGGATGCAGTGCTCTGCAGTTCAGTCTTACCTGCTCTTTATGAACAGCTCATTACAAATCTAGCTGTCACTGCCTGAGCTGTGCTACTAGACGGAGCTCAGTATGTAAGACTAAACATTAACTGATCCTACACCATATATGGTTGTAAAAGGAATCTTCTCTGTCAAGTTAAGCTGTTTCTTCTCTAAATCTGGTCAGCTGGACAGCATGTAGCTGGCCAAAAAATGCTGCTTTATCCAGCTGACTGAGCTGGAAGTCGGTGACACCACAGCTCTGTAAACACACCCGCATGGAAACCTTTGATGCTAAAGAAGGTATCAGATTTCAGTGTGATCTGTTCTAAAAGTGGTTTAACTCTTACAGGATCTGCCACCTTGTCTATGGCCTATGCTGGTGCTCGATTTGTGTTCTCCCTGCTGGATGCAATGAGTGGAAAACAAGGGGTTGTTGAATGTGCCTTCGTTAAGTCGGACGTGACAGAGAGCCCATACTTCTCTACACCCCTGCAGCTGGGAGTATGTACTTCAGGCTTATTAACAGCAGCTACTGATGGAGTCTTGTGGGGTTTACTCAGTGATTTCAGTTTAGTTAAATGCCTGATATTGCTGGAGTTAACAGCTGAGTGTACCTGTGAGAGTCTTGAATATTTGGGTATGGTATTTAGGGACATAGCCCAGCTTGGCAAGGATGCTGCTGCTTTTATCTGCTCTTAGACTGCAAATCACTGAGTAACTAGAGATTCAGACTTGACTTAAGAGGTCATGCTTGCCTCAAGTCAGGCCTGTTTACTCTGGGCCTTCATATGATTGACCAGAGTCAGCAATACTGTCTCCTCAGTGTGACCTGCCATAAGCAAATCCCTCAGAAATTGAGGCACATGGGGAGCTACAGCATGGATTAGGATTAATAGCTTCCCTTCAGGACCTCTGCTGAACTCTGAAATAAGTGTTCCTTTTGTCACCCTTACCCTGTGGGAACTGGTGGAGGACAAGGATGCTGCAGCCCTGTCATGGCTGCTGGGGTGCAGTGAGTGGTGTGTGCTGTGTTAGGGCCAGGCTAATTAGGGAATGGAAGGGCTTGCATGTAGGCATCTTAAAAACCCAGGAGTGCCACCCTAGAGCAGTTTGAGATTGCAGGCAAAGGACATAGACCGGGAGGGAATTCTCTTGCCAGATGGTGGGTCTGGAGGTAGGAAGGAACAGTTGGTGTCAGTCCTCTCTTGAAGGAGCTGCTGGGCTTCCCTCAGGTTTCACACTTGTGAACAGTGAAGGAGAAGTTTGTGAGGGCTGCCACAGATAGTAAGAGGCTTTGAACCCTACCAGGAAACAGGATTGGCAGACTAGAGATGACAGAGGTCCCAGGTTGGGTCTCTGTCTCAGCTGGGTAATACTTAGTCAGAGCTGTTAAGCTACTCTTTAGGTCATTCAATGAATGGTTAATCCTTAAATCCTCTTTCCTCAGAAAAAAGGAATTGAGAAGAACCTAGGTCTTGGCAAGCTCTCCCCTTTTGAAGAGAAGATGGTTGCTGCAGCCATGTCTGAGCTGAAGGCTTCTATTAAGAAAGGAGAGGAGTTTGCAAAGAACTTCAAGTGAAGAGTTGACGATGGGGAGGAATTAACTTCCTTAATTTATTAAGGCATCATGTCACTTTGTGACTTCTGGTTCAAAGCTCAAGTGCTTTGATTGAAGTCTGTCTGTATTAGCTTGATGCTTGTTGCCAGTGCAGTCTAATCATCAATAAAACGGCCTCATTTTTTCAGTGTAACTATGTGGACTTGTCCTGATGTGCTTTGTCTTGGAAGCTAGAGGCTGCATGTCTCTGAGAGGTGACTGGTTTCAGTAGGAATTAAATAGCCTCGTGAGGTAGGTAGACTGATTACTCCCAACTCTGCTCCTTGCCTGGGTTTTGGGTTGGGCTCCTTGTTCAGCGCAGCCGCTGGGAAGTGGGTGTGATAAGATCAAGATGCGGTGAAGGGACTGCACAAGTGATCCAAGAGGTGATTCTTCAGGAGATGGCATTACCTCTGTCACCTTGTGTTACCTTAATCTCTTATGTAATTTGATTTTAAAGGAGTTAGTGAAAGAGCACAGTGTTTGAAACGTCAGTCCTGTGCTAAGACAATAATTAAACTGCTGAGAGCGACTTCTTTCTAGTTAGGAACAAAAGCCTTGATTTAGCATCTCCATAAATTTCTCTTACATTCATCCTCTTGTGAATATAAAAATAAATGTCTGCAAGAAGATGGTGATGACGAGTTCTGTTGCTGACTTCTTTGAAGGTAAGCTTTAATGAAGGAAGCTATTAATTCACTCTTCCTTCGTGCTCTGCGCTGCTTACGCTATTGCTTTGAATTGCTCTCATCTGTGTAGGTTGAATTCTAAGTTGAACAGACTTTATTTAGATGAGGAAAAGGAAAAGCCAAAGCTCAGCACCTCTAGAGGAACTGAGGGGTGTGTTGGTTTGAGCCAGAGAACTTGGAGTAGAAGCTTCTCATATGGAAGATACATAAAGGTAGTAGATGCTGTTCGGTCACTGCCTTTTCTTCTTTCACTTCTTGTATTCTGGTTTTTTTTTGACCTCTGAAGTGGGGTTTATTTTTTAATTTTAATGAGTTCATCATTCTGAACCAGGTCACACAGTTGTGACTGTTGGGAATGCATTGATAATCAAGTGCCTGGTTCTTCCCCTGCCCTGTGGAACACGTGGGCAGGGAGGACAGCAAGCACAGTCCTTGTCACTCCTCTCTGCAGAAATTAGGTGTGTTAAAACTTGGGGTTTTTACAGGAATAGTAATGAAATTGAAGCGTCGGCAGTGGTTGCTCAGCAGGCTTGGAACAAAGTAATTATTAGGTGTTATTAATAGAAATAAAGATTAAAGAATTAAAGATTGTGTTGGAGTGGGGCATGGGAGGATGTCAGAACTGAGGACAGAGGAGGAGTGACTGGCCAGACCTGGTAAATATGGCACAGACTGTTCCAAACAGTAAATGGAAAGCGTTTGGCAGACTGCTGTAACACAGGTCACGGGGTGTAGGGGTCTTGCAGGCCTGTCAGATATGTTGTACCCAAAATAGGCAGCACAGCTTATTAAAAATGATGTGTATCCACCTGCCAGAGGTGTGTGCCATGGCCTCTGTGCCCAGGTGGTCCATCCAAAGCTGCCAAGGCACCTGCTACAGGGAAAGCCTGGCCTTGCAACCAGGAGGACACAAACACAAATCTGTTCCAGTCCTGCTATTTTTAATACAGCAGAAAGAGCAGATTTCCGAGCATTGGAGACTCTGAGAACTCGAGGTTCATTGTGTGGCTTAGGTTATTCTATCTTTTCCTTTGTCAGCAGTCCAAATTCAGCAAAGTCTAGGGGAAGTGCATGGGCAAGCAGAAATCTTCACTTGCACTGGTAGGGACTCAGAGACAACATGGGTGAGTGGACCTGAGGTGGAAGAGGATTATTCCTTAGCACTTGCTGACCTGTAAATTCCTGAGGGTCTCCTTCAAATCCCCTGTTAACAATGTCCCAGCACTGCTTGGTTTTTGGGCTTGTTTCTTTTCCCCCCAATCCCACGCCTCATGCTTGGAGTTGCAGCTCTTCCCTGTGCCTGGAAATCCACTCCCTTTTGGGAAGGGAAACGAGACACACTTCTGGCTTTCTGCTGTGAAGTCAGGGGCCAGAAGGACACTGGCTCAGGATGAGAAATGGGCTTGTGTGGGTGTTCTCCACTGGGCCACAGGTGCTGTCTTCATGTCTGAGCAGTTGTGTGGTGGTAACTTAATCGCCGTGAAGACTGGAGGGACATCCCACCGCTTCCCTCTGAGCACATTCCCTGGAGGAGGAAAGGATCTGGGCCAATACCCCTCCTCAGGAGGAGCAGGTGTTGGCTGGGTGTACCCAGATAAGCAAACTCCCTGCCCTGGAAGTTGTTTCCTGGTGCTGTGTCTCTGAGACACACCGACCTTCATCCTCTCCCCTGTAAGTCGCTGCAGCAGGGCTGCCCTGCTGAGTCACGGCGCTCACTCCTGTGGTGTTTACCTCCTGTGGACGTGAGTGACCAGGGCTGGAGGAGGAGGAGGTGGAAAACCTGCCCTGTGCAGAGGTCTTGGGTTTCACCCTGTTTGCTGTGCAGACTTCTGTCTTGCTGGTCTCTAAGCACCTCTTCCACTGCAGTGTCATTTCTTTGCACGGAGCTGCTGCCTCCTTGGACAGCCCAGCTCTGTGCTGGAGGACAGATGTCAAGATACAGAGGAGCTGTGTGTTAAGAGCAATAAATAAAGATTGCCCATGTGGTCATATGTCAGGTCACTTGGTCCCACCTGCTGCTCTTGTGCTGCTGGAGCAGCATGTTAAGTGCAGGAAAGGATGGAACAAGGAGAAAAGCAAATTGAACAGTAGGGCTAGAGTCTTATCCTGTTTAACCTCAGTGTCCTGGGAGTCTTTGGGTGGGGTGACCACAGGAACAGGCTGGCACACTTGTGTCCCTTATTCTTGTGAAATGTTTTCCCTTCCTGGCTTTGTTTAAGGGCTGCTTTGGTGTGGGGGTACAAACCTGCCCCCCTGTGAGCCCCATCTCACCCCAGGGGAGCTCTGGGTGAATGGAAATGGTGACAGCAGTTTGCCTTTGGGTGAGGCTGGAACAACAGCAGCAGGAGTGGCTGAGCACTGTGGACAATCAACGGCATTTTGGTGATATTTAGAAGAGGGAGAAGCAGAGGAAACAACAACAGGAAGACAGTTTAATGCAGCCTCTTCCTTGCCAAAGCTGGCTGCATTCCCAGCTCCAGCCAAGGAGCAAAACTGGAGGTACTTCAGAAGGATGCTGGATAGCTGTCACCCTCCCTCAGGAGCCCAGCTCCGAAACTGAAAGCACCCAGGGCCCACAGCAGGTGCCAGGACAGAAAGTTGTTGCTTTTGTCCTCCTGAGCAGCCCATCATTTACACCAGCACCCCTGGGGTACCCCCTGCTCAGCCTTGCTTTGCTGGGGCTGGCAGTTCACAGCAGGCAGTGCATCCTCTGTCCAGGGACATGGTAGGTGGATGAGGAAAGGGGAGAGGGCACGACTGGGGGTGCAGACAGGTCTCCCCTGCATCCAGCTCAGCTTCCCCTTTCCCTCACAGGGCAGGAGGATCAGAAACCGTCTGAGCTGCGGTTTTGCCTTTGCAGAGCCCTCTCCCCCTCCCCTGGCTCTCCCGCCTGGCCACAGGCAGTGTGAAATCACCACCTTTGCGTTCCCTGCTCTTGATTTACTGAAACGCCCCAGAGCTTCTGCTTCCCCTCCTGGGTGCCTCAAAGCGGAGCTGGAGTGCAGCACCCAGGCGGGAGGGTTTGTTTGCATTTACAGGGAAACCTGTTAATAAAGGAGACCAAAGGGATTGCTCTTTTCCTGGCTGCGGGAACAGATGGCTGGATAACGCAGTGCAATTAATATGCAGGGAGTCCTGCCGGGGCAAGGATTTGATTGCCTGTTAGGAGAGGTTGGAACGCTCGAGCTGAGCTCTGCCACCCCTCTGCCTTGTCCCTGACACCTGCTGCCTGCCTGGGCTCTGGGGGGTCTCTGGGGCAGATTGGATGGGGTCACGGAGGAGCCTGTGGGCACCGGTCATGGGGAAAGATGCAGCTGGGGACCCTGGGACAGCAGCAGGTCTCTGCTCCTCCCACGCTGGGTGATGCTCAGAGAGGGCTGCCCTTTGGGGTTGTAAAAGCAAAGGCTGGGTCTAGCCACGAACAGCTGCTTGGAGGCACTTCCAGGCTGGAGGGGTAGCACTGGCTCATTCTTTCTTCCCATACTTGTTTTTCTTCTGAGTCTGGAGGTTCCAAGGAAAGCAGCAAGCCAAGGATCTTTGATGAGCTAAGGGAGGCGTGTGCTGGGACATGGGAGGTCTCCTCGCTGCAGCACAGCGTGGGCACAGAGCCTTTCCCAGGGCTTCAAAGAGCCATCAGACAAATCCACGAGGAGGAAGAAACTCCTGCTGAGGGATAGCAGGGATTGGGAGCCCCAGGGGAGCAGGGGACCCAGCAAACACATCTCCCAGCATTGAACTGGGCCACGTGGCCACGAGGTCAAGCCCAAATCGATGGGAGCCTCCACCCGCCGGGCCCCGATCGAACGGCCCAAGGTCACCCTGGGTGCACAGGGGGCTGGTCCTACACCCTGTCCCCATCCCACCCTGGGCTCTCATGGCATTCTCGTGCCTCCCAGCCCCTTCCCCCTCATGTCTTTCCTTTTCCACCCCTCCCATCTTCTGGCATTTCGTTCCCCCTGATGCCCTGTTGGGGCTGCTGAGCACCACCAAAGCCAGGGCCAGGCTTTGATCAGGGGCTGCCATGCCATGCCGTGCCATGCCAGCGGTGCGTTCCCGCACGGCACTGCCAGTCCCAGCCACCCTTTCTTCTGCGTCAGGAGGCGGCTGGGGGAGATGTCGAACCTCAGCACGAGTCCTTGCAATTAGGCCTGTTCTGCCTCCTGCCTCGTTTGATCTCCTTTAATTATTTATCGCCTTTTTTTTTTTCCCCTCTCTCCTTCTCCTTCCCGAATCCTCGCTTTCTTTCAAGTGGTGATTTTCCTCCTCTCCCCACCAGCCGTGGCTGGCTCTGTCTGTTTGCTTGCAATTAGCGACCCTTCTCCCACTCCTTCCATCTCTCCCCTTTTGTTCTCCACCAGAACATCCCTTCACACGGCTCTCCCTGCTGCACCCCTCAGCTCCCTGCCTGCCTGGCAGCCTTTTCTTCCTGCTTTCCTCCATTTTTCCCCACCCAGATGGCTGTTGCCTTTCTCCATCCCATTCCAAGTGTGGTTCCTGGCTGTGTTTGCTGCCAGTGCCAGCCCTCTGGCTGGGATCCTGCACCCTGGGCTGGACTATACTCCATCTCCCACTGCTCTTCCCCCAGGCTGCTGCCCAAAGCCTGACACGGCCCTGCTACAAAGCCCTGGCTCCTGGCCAAGTCCAGGGAACCCCATGGGGCTGCTGCCCCTCCATGCCAGGGTCTCCCTGTGCTGCTTTTGCATTCCTCATCTTCTTTGTTTCCCAGGACCTGATGTATTATTCAGCGCTGCGGTCTCTGCGGGTGTTGGGAAGATAATGGTGCTGCAAAGGGCACAGGCTCACCCTGGGGATGCTGGATTTTCCTGTCACGGGCTGTTTCCCCCCTCCAGCATTAAACCAGGAATAGCCTTGACCGTGCAGGAGGTTTCTCCTAGGAGGTGGCATCTGCTGTCATCCCGGGGGGACATGGCAGGGACAAAGGCAGGAGCAGGGGGAGGCAGCAGCAGCCCTGGGGATGCTTCAGGGGCTGCGTTGCAGCTCCCAAACCCAGCCCCACTGCTCAGCTGGAGTTCAACAGCAACACTGGTCCAACACATGGACACTTGTTTATGTAGTCCCTCCAGAGATAATGGACGAGGGACACAGGTTTTGCACAGCAGACAGTAGGAAACAACCCCAAAAGCATGTTAAATCCTTGTGGAAAGGAGGATGCTCACACCCTCCACCCCATTCACAGCTGGGCATTGTGTCCCCCCCCAGTTGGACCTGTCCCCATGACCTGCTGCCACCGGGACCCACATGGGGAGGAAGGTGAGGGATGGAGAGATTTTGGGCTGGTGCTGGTGAACAGTGGTGCTGCCAGCAGTTTGGTCCCTGGGCCAGCCTTCCCTCAGGGAGCAGAGCATCACTCAGCTGCCACCCACTGCGGGGACATCCCCACATGGACGGGGCTTCTTCAGCCTCAGCTGCCCTCAAAAGCTCCCCTTAGACCTCAGCTCTGGGGATGGGATACAGGGTAGGATAGAGGATGGGGGTGTTTTTGGAAATTGCATCCCCCAGCTGTGAAGTTTGGATGGGGAAGGGGCCTGGGTGGGGAGCGGGAGGGCACTGGGAAGAGTTACGAGGTGCTGGAAGGGAGTGGGACAGAGGGCTGTATGATAATGGTGGGGGGGAGAGTGTAGGTGGAAGGATGAAGGGGGTTCTGGGCAGTGTGGGGGGCTCTGTGTAAGAATGGGGGGCTCTGTGGAAGGCTGGGGGTCTCTGTGTCAGCCCGAGGGTCTCTGCAAACCCGGGGGTCTCTGTGTCAGCCTGGAAATCTCTCTCAGCCTGGGGTCTCTCTCAGCCCAGGGGTCTGTGTAAGCCCCACGTATCTCTGTGTCAGCCCGGGATCTCTCTAAAACCGGGGGTCTCTGTAAACCCAGGGTCTCTGTAAAACCAAGTCCTTTGTAATCCCGGGGCTCTCTCTAACCCCAAGGGGTCTCTCTCTAACCCCAAGGGGTCTCTCTCTAATTCCGGAGGTCTCTCTCTAACCCCGGGGGTCTCTCTCTAATCCCGAGGGTCTCTCTAACCCCGTGGGGTCTCTCTCTAATGCCGATCTCTCTCTAACCCCGGTCTCTCTAACCCCGGTCTCCCCCCCAGCCCGGGGGTCTCTCTAACCCCGGGGGTCTCTCTCTAACCCCGAGGGTCTCTCTCTAACCCCGGGGGTCTCTCTAATCCCGGTCTCTCTGTAACCCCGGCGGTCTCTCTCTAACCCCGAGGGTCTCTCTCTAACCCCGGGGGTCTCTCTAATCCCGGTCTCTCTAATCCCGGTCTCTCCCAGCCCGGGTGCCGGCTCAGCGCGGCGCCGCGCGGTGCAGGCACGCCCTCCGGCCGGCAGGCGGCGCTGTGCCCCGCGCGGTGCGTGCGCGGCGGCGGCGGCG
>VXBX01005268.1:17093-35410 GCA_013400415.1 Scytalopus superciliaris
TCCAGGTAGGGTCTCACAAGAGCAGAGTAGAGGGGGAGAACCACCTCCTTCAACCTGCTGGCCACTCTCCTTTTGATGGTGCCCAGGATTTGGTTGGCCTTCTGAGCTGTGAGCACAAATAGCCAGCTAATCTTGAGTTTTTTGTCAACCACCATCCCCAAATCTTTCTCTGCAGGGCTGTTCTCAATCAGTTCTGCACCTAACCTCTCTGTGTTCCTGGGGTTGCCATGACCCCAGTGTAGGATCTTGCACTTGGTCATCTTAAACTTCATGAGATTCTCACAGGCCCACCTTTCAAGCCTGTCCAGGTTCCTCTGGATGGCACCCCTTCCCTCCAGCATCTCAACTGCACCACACAACTTGGTGTTAGTGAATTTGCTGAGGGTACACTCGGTCCCACTGTCCCTGTTGCTGAAAAAGACATTGAACAGTACTGGCCCCAGTATTGACTGCTGGGGGACAACACTTGTCACTGGCTTTCCCGTGGCCAATGAGCCATTGACCACAACTCTTTGCGTGCAGCCATCCAGCCAGTTCTTTATCCACCATCTATGCATTCATCCATCCATCCATGCATCCATCCAATCCATGTCTCTCAAATTTGGAGACAAGGATGTCCTGCAGGACAGTGTCAAATGCTTTGCATAAGTCCAGGTAGACGATGTCAGTTGTTCTGCCCCCATCAACTAGTGCTCTATCCCTGTGATAGAAGGTCACCAAGAAGATCAGGCATGATTTCCCCTTTGTAAAAGCATGTTGGCTGTTACCAATGTGGTCTTCGTTTTCCATGTGCCTTAGCATAGTTTCCAGGAGATTCTGCTCCATTATCTTATCTGGCACAGATGTGAGACTGTAGTCTGTGAGGTCGGTAGCTCCCCAGGTCTTCTACTGTCTCCATGTTAGAAATCAAGGTTTCCCTTTTTTCAGTCATCAGGGTTGTCATGTGACTTCCAAGATTTTTCAGAAATTATGGATAGTGGCTTAGCAACTTCATCTGCCAGCCCACTCAGGACCTGTGGATGAATGTTATCTGGTCCCATGTGTAGGGAAGTGCAGTGGGCCTGCAGATCCCTTTGCAGAGCAAGAAGAATTTGAACTTGGTGAGACAAGTGTATATCCATGAAGATACAGCCCTCAGCTAGAGAATTGTAAACAAATTGCAGGTGCTGAGAGAACTCAGAAAATTACAAGATAAGGGATAACAAGATGGGTGAATTTGTACAGAGACAAAAGGTTATAACTGTGGCCAATGAATGATTTTTTATACGCAATAAGCACCAATAATGTTAATGCACGTACACTTAGGAAATATATAAAAAGTAGCTGTGCTAAGAATAAACGTAATCTATGCCTGACTTTCTTGCATATTTTGTCCTTTGTCCATCTCAACAAGGACACTCATGGACTTGTGCATGATCAGGTTCCTTAGATGGTCTTTAACCTGATCCTTTCCTACAGTAGGCTTGGGGTCTTCATTCTCCCAGTCCCTGCATTTGCCTTTCTTGACTTGTGTGGCTGGAGCAGTTGACATTGAAGACTCAGGTATACAAATTGTTGAAGATCTCAGCCTTCTCTTTGTCCGTAGTATCTAGGTGTCCTAGTTAAGAGGCCGGAACTAGTCTATCATTATGTAGGTATAACCAAAACTGCGTATTCTCTGTAATTTCTCAAGAACTGTTAATAATGGATCATTTACACCAGCTCCCCAGGGCACACCTGATCCCTCAGGCTACAAGCTGGGTGTTAAAGTACCCTGTGAGACAGAAGAGTGTTTCAGTCTTCACACCAATGACTCAGCTAAGATAATGCCCCTCCAGGGAGGCATTAGCAGCTTCACACCCAGTCTGAGGGGTCATGCCTGCTAATAGGCCATCAAGGATTCCAAAAATATCTCATGACTCACAGAGCTACATCACCGATTGTGAAACTCTCTGTCCTGGGGAGGTACTGGGCATTGCCCCCCCCCGCCCCCGAACCTCAGCATATATAATTCTTGGGTGTGGGGACTTATGCTACCACTCATCAGACCCAGAGGGGGACCAGAACCTCAACAGGACTGTGCCTGCCTATCTTGACAAGACTGTAATCATTATTTTGACAGAACTGGGACCATAATCCTCACCAAAAAGTTTTTTCTTTACTTTGCACTAAGGGGGAACCACGTGATGCTCAGCACAGGGGCTAATGAACACCACATCTGTTTTTGTGCATTAAACCCAGGTTTCCTCTGTTTTATTATATTTATTGTAATCCTTTGAGTAAATTGTAACTCTGATGTAATGTCTCTTGNTACATCACCGATTGTGAAACTCTCTGTCCTGGGGAGGTACTGGGCATTGCCCCCCCCCGCCCCCGAACCTCAGCATATATAATTCTTGGGTGTGGGGACTTATGCTACCACTCATCAGACCCAGAGGGGGACCAGAACCTCAACAGGACTGTGCCTGCCTATCTTGACAAGACTGTAATCATTATTTTGACAGAACTGGGACCATAATCCTCACCAAAAAGTTTTTTCTTTTCTTTGCACTAAGGGGGAACCACGTGATGCTCAGCACAGGGGCTAATGAACACCACATCTGTTTTTGTGCATTAAACCCAGGTTTCCTCTGTTTTATTATATTTATTGTAATCCTTTGAGTAAATTGTAACTCTGATGTAATGTCTCTTGAGCTGGGTTCATTTCTCCCATCAATTTACCTTTAAACCAGCACACCAGGTCTGTTTCTTTCTGGAGAGGGCCCATATTATCCTTTGTCTTTTCCTTTGCAACTTATTTATAGAGGTCCTTCCTGTTATCCATAATATCCTTGGAAAATTCAATTCTAGATGGGTCTTGGTTTCCCTAACCTTATCCCTAGCTTCCTGTAGAATTCCCCTGCATTTCTCCCAGGCCATCTGTCCTTGTTTTCACTACCTGAAAGTTTGGTTGTTTGGTTGTTTTCACTACCTGAAAGTTTGGCGGGGGTTTTTTGTTGTTGTTTTTTTGTTTGGTTGGGTTTTTTTGTTGGTTTTGGTTTTGGGTTTTTTTCCCCACTCTTAGTTTGCCCAGCAGCTCCTTATATATCTATGCAAGCATCCTGGCATTTTTGCTCAATTTCCTACCTGTTGGGATGCATTGCTCCCGAACTATGATTCCAAAATAAAATTGTACTCTTTTCCTAGCTTTCTTTTTATCACTTATGGTATATTGGTTAATTTAATCAAATTTAAAATATGTATCAGTTGTTATTTAAAATGCTGTTTGATTTATAATTTTAACTCAAATTTAATTCTCAGTCTTGATTTTGAAGTAAGTAAAAATCAATTGCCGAGTAGAGAAATTACTGCTTTACTCTCTGTTTCAGGATTAAAAATAGATATAAAAGCTAACAACTTGCATATGCAGACATGAAACTGATTCCGTAAACTTGAATAGACATGAGATTAAGCAAAATATGGAGTTAAATTATAAGTTCTGGAGTCAGACATTCAAAGAGGTTAGGAAAATTAGTAAGAAGAATTGTGTCAAAGCTTGTTTAAAGAAATAAATCTTTTCAGATGAGAATTGTAAGCAGTTAACAAAGCTAAACAATACAGTTAATAAAAATATTTCTTTTTTAAAAAATATTTTACTTTACTTTACCCTCCTGTATGTAAAATGTTCAATTACTTTACATCACACAGTTTATAGCTGAACCACAATCCAATCTCTTTTGACTTAAAGTAGAAGTCTGACTTACTACATGGCTTACTCCACTCTTTAAAGCTGATTTAAAACTCCCCTTAACTGTCTCTCACCAAAATATCAAAATTCTAACTGCAGCAAAAAATCAGACAGAAGTCTATATGTACATTCTGCATATAGATTGAATGTAGTTTTTATAAATATTTTGGTTTTTTCTCTCCCTGTGGTGGACTGGAACTGGTCCAGTCCTGTCTAAAGCTTGGACCTATCATCAGTGTTGCTGCATCCTGGAGTGACATGTTCATCATGAAACATTCACAATCACCTTCTTTATCCACTCTAGCTGTTTTTCTCTGAAGCATCTTCACTATAATGCATTTACATTTTAGTGACATCTATGTCCTTTCTTTTCTCTTGCATTCCCTTCCAATAGCCTTAGAGTGTATGCTAAGATGCAGTTGAAAAAGGCCATAAGTACAATAATGGCACTCACAAACAGACATTGTGTTCCTAGAAGTACAGTGATAAGTACACTGATCAATTTGTTGCATAAAAGCGCTGTCATATGGATGCTTCATCTGTACATAGTGTTCTTCTTGGATAGGTGATTCAAACCTAGAAGAAGCACATAATGAACCTGCATGCAGTTGAAAAAATTAAAGCCCTTGGATGTTACTTTCTGTTTGACAGGTCGAATAAATTTTTTTTCACCTTAGCATATAGATGGTAACATTAGGAACTTGACTCTGCTGACTAACTCAAATAAACCACTCAGCCCCAGGTACCCATGACTGACAGATGAAAAAACCCAACTCTAAAAGCATACATTTGGTATTTAAATTTGCAGTGTACATTTTGTTCCAGGAACTTCGCATTCAACTTAGCATCTTCAACAACCACTTATTAGAGCTAACAAGTTGTTGCTGTTGCTGTATTCAAGAACCACCATATCTTCACATTAATTTGTTCTTTATACGAGCTATGATTTCAAAGTTTATAGTTTTAAGCTTCTATTCCTATATGATTTTGCCACTTTCATCTTTTATTAAAAAAGAATAAAAAAGGGTGAAAATTTGAAATGCATACTGTAGTACAAGAGCCAGCACTTTAAAACAACCAGTCAATAATTTGAAGTTGGACAGAGCAAAGTAAGTTTTGGAGGCTATTGCAGGAGGGAGTGGAAGTTTCAGACAAAATGTACTAGAAAATCCCTCCCATTGAGTCACAAGATGCTTTCTAAACTCCTTCTTAGAGAGGAGACTGAATCCAATTGCAGCTGAATCCAATCTTAGCCCCAGACTGTCAACAGTTTAAGTCTAAGGAATTGCAGAGGTATGATTGAACCTTCATAAAACTGCAGGATGAAAGATGGCAAATCAAATACATTTATATAAAATGAATTATTTATTATGACAAAAGATTAAACAAAAAGATCTTAATCAGAATTAAATCAGAATTATTTAATACATAGTATAGAAGCTAAAACTTCTAGTATAGTATGGTATGGTATATTATAATGCACTACATCAAAGCAGATATATTAAAGCAATTATATTAAAGCTAGCAAAAAAGAAAGAAACAGTTACTAAGTAGATATTGATGTAACTCACCCATACCAATGACCATGGACATATCTCATTCACTCACCCTGAAGGAGTAACCTCTCAAGGGAGAATCTCCGCACACACTCCAAGAAAGTATATGTTAGAAGACCCTATCAGATGAAAGTGTTCTGGACTTTTACAGTGTAAAGTGATTGACTGCCAGTCATATGTCTCCAGTCTAGCTGTGTCAACTTATCTGCCAAATCTTTTACTCACTATCAGGATGCTAATTTTGGAGTTGATGTGTCAGACTGGTTTTAGCATAATTCAGCACCAAAAGCAGTATGATACACACTCTCAGTCCACCACTGTGGCCTTGCAAATAGGCCATTGTTTGAGTTGCTTGACCACATACCCATTGTGAAATATACTGCAACACAGACTTGGGCTTCACAGAGGAAAACTTTGAAGCTACCTCTCTGCATATATTGCTTGTAGAGACATATTAGGTGCCCCATTTTAGATGGTAATAACTTTTTGAGATACATCACATCCACTCATAGATCTATACCTGTTTGACTCAAAGACTTCTTTGTTCAGTCACAGATTCTCTCAGGCTACTGTTAGGCTGGGGTTTTGTTACTTTCTTTTTGAAGATTTAAAAAAAGTATTTACTAAAAAGCATAAACTTTTCAAAATACTTAAATGCCTGCATAAGTTTTCTGACATTTAGAGAACCGTGGGTCTTTAATGCTTCCAATTCTTTGCCCACTCAACAGACGCTGCAGAAAATGCTTTTCTACTTAGTTTTCTCTCCATTGCTCCTCTCTAAAATGGAGAGCTTGTTCCAGTGCTGGTATTTCTCTTACTGTTCCTTTGTTACTTGATAAACCTAAAAACTCAAAACCAAACTAAACAAAAAAATGTAATCAATAGTATAATTAAAAATTACCAACAAAATATCTGACAGTTTTTGTTCATTGGTTACCAATTAAGAACTTCTGTACATTAACTGATATGGTGATTTTTGTGTTAACATCTTTGTAGGGAATATAATTATTTCATATAATTTTGAGTGTATTCACTTTGAGATTCTGTAGCAATGGGCTTGCAATATTTAGAATGGAAGAAGACCTATCAGAAATGGACTTGTGAAGAAGGTAATGCGACTAGCCCAAATGACTTAAAAACAGCCACTTTACTATGATGTGAATTAATGTTACAAAATGGATGCCTTGCTCTTTTTTGTCAACTCATTGTCCCCTTCCCAAAATCCCCTGAGAAGACCCTTTTCTGCGACTCAGGAATGCAGGCAGTGTCCTTGCAAAAACTTCACAGAGTTTTCTTATTGTTGTTATTTACCTTTTTCCATTGGCTGTTAAGTCTTCATTCTTATTGGCAGCAATCCAAATCCCCTCTAGTTTTCTATTGGAGGTATCTGGACCCCTCCAGGCCCTGTATATATCCCTACCCATGTTCAATAAAGCTCTGTCTCTCTCATCCCTCTCCTGCAGTCTCTGTGTGGCTCCTTCCGGGGTCCCTGGAGACCACGTGGTGAGGGGGGCAGTGGGGGGGGCATCTTCTCACCATCAGCCACTGCAAGATTCAACAACAGCAGTTATCATAAATGCATTACTGCATTCTGGTTGATTTTTGTGGCTGTGTCAATTTCAGCAGAGAATCAGAGAATGGGTAAGGTTGGAAGGGACCACAACAGGTCATCTGATTCAACCTCCTTGCTCAAGCAGAGTCATCCTAGAGCACATGGAACAGTTCTTGAGTACCTCCAGCGAGGGAGACTCCATAACCTCTCTGGGTTATCTGTTACAGTGTGCCATCACTCACACAGGAAAAAGAAATTATTCCTCTTCTTGTGAGGTATATTAAGGTGTAACTTCCTGTGTATGAGTTTCTATCCATTGCCTCTTGTCCTATTGCTCACTCCCTTCAGATACCTATAGACATTGTTGAGGTCTACTATCAGTTATCTCTTCTGGAGGCTGAACAGGCCCAATTCTCACAGCCTATACTCATAAGAGGGATGCTTCAGTACTTTCATCATCTTTGTTGCTCTTCAATGGATGTGCTCCAAAAGCTGCATGTCTCATTTGTACTGAGGAGCCCAGAACTGGACACAGTACTCCTGATATGACCTCACCAGGGTTGAGTAGAGGGTCAGGATCACCTCCTGTGACCTGGTGAACATGTTCTTCCTAATGAATCTCAGGATACCATTGGCATTCTCGGCCACAAGGGCATGCTGCTGGCTTGTTGTCTACCAGGACCCCCACATCCTTCTTCACAGAACTGCTTACCAACAGCTTCCAGCCTTTGCTGGTGCCTGGGATCATTCCCATCCAGGTACAGGATCCTGTATTTGCCTTTGTAGAACTTTCAGACAGTTCTTCTTCACCCATCTCTTCAATTTTTCATTCTTTCTGGAGGGCTGCACAGCACTGTGGAGTACCAGACACTCCTCCCAGCTCAGTGTCATCAGTGAACTTGTTGAGGAGGCACTCTGCCCTTTCATCCAAGTCATTGATGAATAAGTTAAACAATATTGAACCTTCAGGGACACCACTAGCCTCCAGTTAGGCCCTGTGCCACCTTACAGGATCTGCCATTGAGCCAGTTCTCAATAGACCTCACTGTCCACTAATTCACACTTTCTAAGTTTGCCTGTGAAGATGTCGTGAGAGACAATGTTGAAAGCCTTGCTGAAGTCAAGGTAGAAAATATCCACTGCTCTCTTCTCATCCATCCAGGGAGTTCTTTCATTGTAGAAGGACAATCAAGTTGGTCAAGCATGTTTTTCCTTTAGCAAATCCATGCTGAGTACTCCTGATCACCTTTTTGTCATCCATCTAGATCGGCACAGCCTCCAGAATGAGGGACTCTATCATCTTTCCAGGGACTGAGATGACTGGTAGTTCTCTGTGTACTCCTTCTTGCCCTTTTGGAAAACTGACATTTGTTTTCTTCCAGTCCTCAGATGCCCCTCCTGATTGCTACAGCCTTCCAAAAATGATAGTGAGCAGCCTTGCTGTGATGTCTGGCAGCTCTCTCAGCACTCATGAATGCATTCCATCAGGGCCCATGGACTTGTGCAAGTTTTTTGTCTAGTTTGAGAACACTCAATTCAAACAGTTATTTTTTTCAGTTATTTACTCTGATGTAAATGCAGATGAGGCAATACTTAATTTGTAACCTACTACTTAACAGGGAATTCATGTGTAAGTCCTCAGGTCTCAAGCTATGAGCTCACCAAAGGGGTTTTATTTAAAAAATATACAAGGGTTCCAATATCCTTGCTTATTAGAAGAGTTTTGGGTTCTTTTAACACCATAATAGAGAGTACACAGGAAGAAAGAGTACACGAGAGGAAAGCTGCACATATTCTCTCAGAGGGTACTTTTACTGGTAAACTTTTAGAAAATAAGAGTACTTGGCAAAAGTTTAAAGGTGTAACATACAACCAAAATGACGCATTCCACAAAATATTGACTTAGCACATGCTGACCCGAACAACTAAGCAAAATCTAGCCCATCTGCCCCCAAGGTTACCTGTGGTCCTGAGGTGTTTCTGGGCGGAGGGGAGCGGAAAGAAGGGAGACCACTCCAGGGGGTGAGGTAGATGGGTGCAAGCCAAAGAGAGCTTTATTCAAACTGGTACACAACTTAAATAGCGTCAGGGGGCCGAGTTCTGGGACTGGGTGCACCCTGGGAAGGTTTTGGGGAAGGGTCTGGGTAGGTCCCAGCCAAACAAGGCAAGAATCTCCAAAACTGAGGGGACAGGGGCAGGGATATGTCATATAGGGAGTTATTACCCTGCCACCAGCAGGAGGCAGTAGGGAGTGAGTTACAAGCCATGTGAGTGGAATCTTCCTAACGGGGTACATAGGAGAACAAATGAGAACCACATAGCATTACAAAATCTTGAAGCAGGACAGGACTCTCAAACCACAGACTGTCCCTGAGCATATCAACAGTCTGTGTAACAGCAAAGTGCAGTATCCATCACAGGATGAGGGAGCTTTTTCATTGCTGGTAATCGTCTCCTCCAACAGGTACCCAAAATACTAAGAAAAGAGACAAGGAGAAGAAGAAGTAAATGGAGGGGAAAAGAGAAATATATCTACCATTCCTAGATGAAGCATAGGTCCAGCTATAGGAGGCTAGAAGACAGAAGGTTTGAACAAGCAAGGGGAGCACATGTTGCTGGTATTAGGTGCTTTGGTCCCTCTGTGACCACATCCCCCATGCCCAGGTGTGACTTCCAGTGTGCCAGCCAATATAAGGCTGCATCAGGGGCTCTGAAGTGTGGCATGGGCAGTGCTCCCAGTCTGTTTTTGAGTAACAGCTTCTCCAGGATTGCCCCAAGAGGTTTCTAGGGGCTGGAATGTGGGACTGGGCATCACCTCAACTCTGTGAAATTTGACCTATCACTTCCCCTCCCATACACATAATTAAGTTGGTCTGAGACAATAATTTATTTAATAATCCAGTGTCTCACACCATGCATCTCAAATCATATGAATACATGAGGTGCGAGAGCATGTCCAGAGAAGGCCAATGNTATCCATCACAGGATGAGGGAGCTTTTTCATTGCTGGTAATCGTCTCCTCCAACAGGTACCCAAAATACTAAGAAAAGAGACAAGGAGAAGAAGAAGTAAATGGAGGGGAAAAGAGAAATATATCTACCATTCCTAGATGAAGCATAGGTCCAGCTATAGGAGGCTAGAAGACAGAAGGTTTGAACAAGCAAGGGGAGCACATGTTGCTGGTATTAGGTGCTTTGGTCCCTCTGTGACCACATCCCCCATGCCCAGGTGTGACTTCCAGTGTGCCAGCCAATATAAGGCTGCATCAGGGGCTCTGAAGTGTGGCATGGGCAGTGCTCCCAGTCTGTTTTTGAGTAACAGCTTCTCCAGGATTGCCCCAAGAGGTTTCTAGGGGCTGGAATGTGGGACTGGGCATCACCTCAACTCTGTGAAATTTGACCTATCACTTCCCCTCCCATACACATAATTAAGTTGGTCTGAGACAATAATTTATTTAATAATCCAGTGTCTCACACCATGCATCTCAAATCATATGAATACATGAGGTGCGAGAGCATGTCCAGAGAAGGCCAATGAATCTGGTAAAAGAGCTGGAACAGAAATCTTATGAGGAGCAGCTGAGGGATCCAGGGGTGTTCAACCTGGAGAAAAGGAGGCTCAGGGGGGACCTTATTGGTGTTTACAACTACAAGAAAGGGGGTTAGTGTGTGACTGGGATCAGTCTCTTCTCTAAGATAATAGGTGACAGAACCAGAGGAATGGCCTCAAGTTGCGCCAGGGGAGGTTTAGATTGGATATCAGGACAAATTCTTCACATAGAGGGTTGCCAAACATTGGAATAGGTTGCCCAGGGAAGTGGTTGGGTCACCATAGCTGGAGATTTTTAGAAAAAACATGTAGATGTGGCACTTAAATACAGGGTTTAATAGTCAGGTTCACAGTGCTGGGCTAATGTTTGTACTGAGTGATCTTAAAGGTGTTTTCCAATCTGAAGTATTCTATGATTGAAATACACTTTTACTTGTATCAAGCATCAAAGGCCACTAAGATGCATAAAGACTGGCACGTAGAGTAGGTATACAGCTGAAAAATGGAACATGGGAATCCTTTGATACAAAGAAACGTGTGACCATGTAAATCACTAGTTAGCAAAGCTGTGCTATTCTTGGATGTAAATGTGCTTTGGGCATACGGATACACAAATGCAGGTGTCTGTACATAATTTGGAATTTGCTTTTTAGAAAATTATGCAAATACAGATATCACAGAATATAATCCACAGCAAATCTCAAATCCCTTAAAAACATTTAGGAAAATGAGTTCATTTTAATAACTTCTTTACTAAAGAGGGGGGTGATACATTGTAATGTATTACCTTGATTTCCATTTTAATCTTCTGTATGAGTTCATTCGGATGATGACTCTGTCTCCTTAGAACATGTTGCAGGGTCTTCTAGGGAGTTCCAAAATTATATCATTACATATAATCAACATGTAACTCAGTAAGTCGTATAAATTAGCAATAGTCATTCTCTCAAACAGAAGTACACATCCACTTTCCTTTCCCTTGACTACAAAAACCCAGAACAACCAGGCTTTGTGTTGCAGAATCATAGCAAAAACAAAGCAAATATTTGAAGAAAGGTTTTCTACCAGTCCCCTTAGAATAGCACAGTGTGTTAATTTTATGTGATGGATATTTTTAAGTTTTCTTAAAAAGGGGTTACTTCCTTCTGAATTCTGCTTTTGTTATTGCAATCAGTGCATGGCTGCCAAATCTGGGGAGATTCTCTGCACATCTTGCACTGAGGTATTTAGACACAATATAGAAAACACATCTATTTTCAAAACAACTAAGATATTAAAGAAAAGATGAAAAGTGGGGTATAAATTTGGAAAGCGTATGTTTACAAGCCATGACCCAGTACTAGAATTCATACAGTAATTCACTACAATGCACATAATGGAAGAAGTGTCATGGGAAACATGGCATGGTAGCAACATGCACCTATATGCCTTTTACTGCTGTACTATCGTTTCTTATATTCAAAAGTAAATTGACTGAGGATAGTTAGGCTTCTGTGAATTGGCAAGAGGATTTCTCACCTTTCCAGGTTACATAAAGACAATCTCTTTTAATCCAACTGGGGATGTTCCCTGTCTGGATACAATCAAACACAATTTTCTCTGTTTCAACATATTCTAAATCAGACTTTGCTTTCCCAATGTTTCTGTAAAGCTTCACTGGAAGGTGTGTCCTAGCATTTAAAAAANNNAGTTACACTTGAAGGGGTGGCCTATCATATAAAAAAAAAAAAAAAAAAAAGGTGAGTAGGAAGGAAAGGTGTTGATGCAGCACACAGCTGCCAAATATGTTATTTCTATCTTTATCAACTACTCATTGTACCTTCTGTCATCCATAGGTTCATTTCCATAAAATACTTCATAGGACAAAATGTCAGCCTGTGCTCTATTAAAGGCTTCTTTCCGATCAGATCTTTCGTTCTCATTCTTCCTGATAAGGTGATTGATGCATTGTTGTGCCACAGGGACATCACAATATATAGTGTGAACCTACCATGGATCAAAAATTAGATCATATTTCCTATAAAGCTGGCGCGTCTGCTTGGAATTCATGCAGTTCACATAACTGCATGGATAGAAAAACATTTTTTTCCATGATGCCATTCTCACGTTTCACTAATTTACCTTTTAAAATAATGCCAAATAATGATTGTTCAAGTTTGTCTAATCAGTTTTCTGTAGGCTGAACTTCAGTGAGTACTTTTGGTTCTTTAATCTCACGTGTTATTTTGAAAATCTTGCCTGTAACTCGATGTACACAAAATAACATTTTGCAATTTTTTAAGATTATAACAATAATAAACAAAACTGCACTTTCTTTTTTCTTACCACACTGTTTATAAAACCCATTAAATAAATTTTCATCTTTGCAGTAACTGTGTTCTTACCTTCTTGACAAGAGATTTCAAGAATACTAGCGTGGTCATTTGAGGTTTCATTGTCTTGTTAAATCTTTCATTTTGTAGGAGCTCAGTGACTTCCTTTTCTCGTTTCTGCAAAGATTCTTGTATCTTTTGAAGGATGGTGTGTCCCTGACAAAGATATCCATTTTCCATTGACCATTCAGTCTTCTCTTTTTCATCAACTATCTGGGGGCAACAAAGATAACTCATACGCTAAGCCAGAATCTAGGTTTTGCTTAATAAGATTTTAATGAGCAAGGTAGAGCAGAAATGGAGAAAAGCAAAAGAAATGTTGAATAAGGCCTGTTTTGGTTCCAACATTCAGAATATAGTTTTTATAACTCAAAGAAGTAGATATTTAAAAGATTTTTGTAGCAAAGTTTCCACTATCAAGTATTATAGAGAAAGCAGTAGAACACTATCAATGATTCCTGAACAAATAAAATTATTTTATTACTGTGATATTTTAATAATTCAACACAAAATTGTCATTCTCCAGTTATGTATATGTTTGCACACAATTATTACTACCAGTTAGTCCCATGGTTGACTTCAGCTTTTGCTAAAGTCAGCCTGGTTACCTTTGAAATAACTGCAATAATCCCATAAACAGCAAATTACATTTCTATTTTTGTGCTCACTTGTTCTATTTTTAATAGCAAAACCTCTGACATATCTGATTTTTTTCCTTCTGCCTTTTTGGACTTTGGCTGAAGAATTTTTACCTGGAAATTTATAAAATCACGCAATCTTTCCACATGTAAACTGATGTTGTGCAGTTCCTGCAAAGCTGAACCAAAAACAATAGAAAACCAGGTAAGAACAACTAAAGCACTTCTAATCTGCAGTTTCCACACTACTGTCTGTGCCAAATTATCTCCCCTTAGAAAGCAAGACTTTATCATAAACTAGTAATTTTTAATAATCAGTAATTAATTTCAATTTATTAAAACTCAAATAATTATAAAGGGGCCATGCTTTGTTGTGTTTTAAATTTCTAAAGGGAAGACAATTGATGAAATAAACCTACTGAAAAGTGATGCTGACTGTAATATGCCAGTTGTGCTAAGGAGCTTGGAGTCATGACAGACATTAGTTGTAGCTTCAACATTCTTTTATTGTTCTGTCTGCACACACAGTACTGCAGTGCATCAAAAAAAGCAAACAGGAAAGAAATCAAGAAACTGCATCTGAAATACAAAACTCACTCAGTGTATGCTGGGTATAAAGATAATCTAGGTTTTTACACAAATTTTCTAGAATCCAGACCTGCAAGACAAGAAAAGAAGATAACAGGAAACCCATGTTTTACCATTTCTCATTCTATTTCCTTGGGAAGAACAGTCAACAATAGGGAAACAATATTGTTACTACTTATAAGTACAACCTACACAAAAGGGGTGTTGAACTGTAATTGGCTGTTACTTGAAAAGAAAATACTGAAATAAACCAGAGACTGCTCAAACCCCAGTGTTTTCACTGAATCAAGCTGTCCTATACTTATATTTTTTAAAGTGTTGTCCATATTACTGGAGACAAAATTATTAGAGAGAGAAACAATAGATACTCCTGAAACATTTGAAGCATTTTGAATAACAAAAGCTTTTGGAAGAATTTCTAAGACAGCTGTAAAGGAAAGATTGTGTACACCAAATCTTACCAACATTATTTGGCCTAATAAAAAGTATTGCTTCTTCCTACAATCCTTAAAGCATTGTATCTTCATCACTTACTCTTTATTTCAATACTTCTGCCACAATTCCTTTATATGTAATAATTAGGTCAAAGGACTTGTAATACCACAATTTTTCACAGTTTATCAATAAGGCATAGAGCATTATAGCAATAGACATGGCTCAAAGTGTTTGAAAATTGAAAACCTTGATTTTAAATACTGGTGGCATGCAAAACCTAAACAGAAGGTGGTGCCACACTGTTTGAAAAATAAAAACTTGCTTGAGTTCTTCACTCAGAAATCCTACAGAAATCTGCATTCAGTTTCATAAATGCAAAAGGGAATCTGGGTCACAGACTCACCGTCCCCACCACTCTCCACCATAAAGTTGGGTAGGATCTCCCTGTGTGCCTTGGAGTAGTGCAATGAAAATTGGCTGTAACAAAGTGATGTTGATGCTTTGCAAAATTACAGGATAAATTATCCATATTGAAGAGAATAGAGCATTTTGCAGAAAATAACAAATGCTCACAGATGCTATCCACGAATAAAACCAACAAATTTCCTTCCTTTTTTTTTTTTTTTTTTTCCCCTCAAATCTTTGGTAAACTGAAGTTGCATTATTACAGAAAAATTTGGACAACTTGAGAAACTTTAAGTAGTTGTGATGGGTTGTTTTTTGTAGGCCTTCCTTGGTAACCAGGGTCAAGATCTAGGAAGTATTCCATCCCATCTCTTTACGTAATCAGGTGTATATAAACCGAAGGAGGAGGTGTTCTCTTCCCTTTTTTGCTTTCTTTTCCTTCTCGGNGCTGCTTTTTGCCGTTTCGGGAGAGGGAGGGGGGAATCTTTCTTGTGAGGTTTGGCTGTTGGCAGAGAGCCAACCCGAACTTTCACAGTAGTTCTCCCTGGGAACTACCAAATGAGGTAATATTGTTGCTATGTCAACCAGGTGAAATGTAGCATTGTAATTGCTTCGATGATCAGATGTTGATTTTTAATGCTAATTGCTAAGTAAAAAAGAACCAATGAGCTCTACTGTGATTTTAAAAATCTACAAAAAGATATGAAATGTAAGATGAAGGAGAGAAATTACAATCCAAAAGTTTTTAATGGAAAGAATAATGTAATAAGACAAAAAAAATGTATGCCATCTTCATTGCTGTATAAGGAGTGAAAAACTAGATGGATTCTCTGAAAAAGAAGGCAAATGCACAGCAGTTCAATCTCAGCTGATTTAGATGTAGATATCTAAAGGCAGGTAAACAGCACATGCTGGATGTTGTAACAAGAACACTGCCTGACTCTGAAAGGAAAAGACAAACTTGCTTTGTTTACCTTTTCTTCCTCACAGTTCTTTCTTTGTTGTTTCATTTGGTGAAGAAGATCTTCCTTCTCTTGGATCAGTTGTCTGTTTCTTTCCCTCAGGCTCTGAAAACAGTAAAATAAGGAAAAAGGAATTACAATTTTGACACTATTTTTCAGAAAGGCCCACAGTTTGAGGTTTTTTTTGCTTCACACACTTTGAAAGGTTGCAACATTTGGCCCAGACTCCCAAGAACTGGAGATCTTGGACAAAAATAACTAAAATTCCCCATTTTGTGATGACATGTAGCCAGAAGTAGTCTAAATCTAAAACACCTTGTCTAAAGACTTGAACACTCTGAACATTTTCCTCATTAGCAGAACAGAAGAAGGAACAGGATAACTTTGAATATCTGCTTCACCAGAAAAGCAGTACCCATCCTGTATATTCTAGAATGAATTCATATTTATTTGCATGAAAACAAAGCTATTTCCAAGTGTATAAGCACAGTTAGGCGAAGCTATAAAAACTGGTTTGGAGGTATACTGTGAAAGGCTTTACTCATGTCCAGAAGGAGACATAGTTTTGTATTGATTTCAGAAACTGTGTCTTCATTTGACTGTTAGTCCACAAGAAGAAAGCAAAGTCTGTGACTACCTGCCATGCTTATTCCCATGTAAATATTGTAATACTGTGTTACCTTAACTGTAGCTTGCCAGTATGTGTTGCTCTTATTCATCATCTCTTGGTAAGCTTCTAACTGGGACATCAAACACCTAATTTTCTCCCCATAATATTTCTTTACAGTAGTTATAGTCTGTTCCTGTATTACAAAATATGATTAAGAAAATTAATAGTGAGAGCAGAAAGCCAGGCATGATTAAAAAAATCAGTTTGCACAACAGTTAATGTTTGGTTCTCTTTATTCAATGTTTTTTATCTTCTGCAAACATTTTTTATTAATCACAGGAGGTTTGTACTTTCATTCGCTGTAGATTTTGAACAAAAATTACTGCTAAAATAATTTATATTTTATGTAATTTTCTGCAGAAGTAAAACCCAAAGCCTTTCTGAGAGCAGACCACAATGAATTTGCTTCAAGCATAGCTAAAAAATTTAAAAGAAATTAAACTTATCTCAGAAAACAAAAGCCTGGAAGTAGCATAAAAAGAATCCATACAGCAACCGAAATGAAAGACTTTCTGTGAAGAAAGATCATTACAGTCCCTGTGTTTTCATCACTGGCCAGAAAGCAATTGTGTCCTGTTATGTATCTATGTTCTTCCTGATTCTCTTCCCTTAGGGATCTGAAGTCAGCTGAAAGCGTGAGATGGGAGTGTGCCGGGGTTACATTCCTTCTGAAGCACAGAAACGGATTTACACAGGTATTAAAATACTTGTGCAGGTGTGACAACCTGAGAATAAGATTAAATTCTGTTCCCTATGAAAGAGCTTTTTTTTGTACACCACATACAGGAAACTCAAGTTGACTTGACAGTCTGAAGAGTTTGTTTACTTCCTGTTGGAGGACCTAGAGGAATTTCTGAATCTCTTCTGTCTGTGCACATAGAATATATTTTAATTGTGTAGAAAACATACACTTTCATAGGAACTAAGTGATCGTTTTACTCTGGATCAGAGAAAGCGTATGATGTGACAAATAGATAAAGCAGTAGCTGCAAAAAAAGATTACAGAACAGTGTAGCCCAAAAAGATGTGGATAATTTCATCTTTGGGGAGAATTGTTGACTAAGAGAATGCAGAAATGCTTCCACTAAGGAGAGTGAGGCATTTGGAGTTATGGTCACAGAAATGGCACATCTGGATCCTCATTGTAACCTTGCAGGGTTTACAGGTGAAGACATTCTGATATTATGTCAACTATACTGAAAAACATTGCAAAGTTAAAGCAAAGGTAAGTACAAAGTAGACAAAAGAGTACCCACAGAAGAAAAAGCCATAATGGCAATACAGGTTGGCACAGTCCTTTACAGTACAGTCATTCTTGAGAGACATAGCCTACATAAATGCAAATGTTCTAACCATGATGCCAGTCATGAACAGAAGGTTTAATTTTAAAGAAAATTTTAGTAACAAATATAATTTAGAAAAATCTCTGCCATTGTGTCACAGATAGTAAAATTAGACTTCACAAAGTTGTAAGATCAAATACACTTCAAGGTACACTGACATTGTTTACAGACAATTAAAATATTATGTGTAGGGAGATCTAATTGTGAATAAAGTAGATTTTATTCCTCTATGTCATTTTGATTAATGGCACAACACAACAGTGGTAATGCTCCAGAATAATTACCTGGGTTTCTTTCCTTATATTGTCTAGTTTTCTGATTATTTTCATGTGTTTGTTTTTCATTTGCTGCATGTCTTTTACAATCTGTAGAGGATGAAGGAAATTATCAACTCAGAGGACTAGCAACACCAGTTATAATGAACCATCAAAGAAATTTGTGGTACATTTCTCAAAATGACAGATACAGTACAGTGAAGTCCTTTTTCTTGAAAACAGATAAAGTACTATAGACCAAAGCTTTCAGGGTTCAAGAAGTAGA
>VXBX01005268.1:79465-118634 GCA_013400415.1 Scytalopus superciliaris
AACATGCTAACTAAGAGAATACATTATGTTAACTAGGGGGGGAGAAGGTAGCCAGGGTTAATCCATTATTCATGAACACAAGGGAGGGGGGAACAATGGACCTTGCAAAACAGGTTTTGATTCAGGCCAGGGAATACTTCTTATCTAACCAGTGGAGACAGAGAACTTACAACCTTATCAAATGTTAATAGAGTCTTTTAGGTGTGTCAGGAGACAGGATCAGCTGCTGAGCCATTGACCAAGGCCCCTAATGACCACACGGACACAAGTGCTGTGGGCTCAAAACAGGCTGAACTTTATTGCAGGGAGCAGTTCATAGGGCAGAGGGGAAGGTTGTAGAAAGGGGGGTGGTAACTGCTAAAGGATTGGACAAAACTAGGCATGGAGCTTGTAGCATAGCAACTCATGGACCAATTGGGAAAGGCTCAGCAGAGGGCCAATCAGGGAATGGGATCCAGGGCTGAGGTGGGAAAACAGGGACAGTGGCGGGAAAACCATGAGGGAAGAGGAAGACAATATGGAGGCGTCTGAGGGGAAAAACAAGAAGAGCAATCGTCATGATGACAATACATAAGGGACATAACTAACAACAGAAACTTGCTAAAACCCATAACATCTAAATGTGACAAGTGTCTTAAACATCAGGGAATTATCTGTGAAAGTCCCATACCATGCTAGAACACGGTACAACTTATTGTAATTGAAAGTCCGATACTGCACTTCTGCTGAGAATGTAGTAAGCTTTTTATCACGTGCCGGCTCAACAGGGTCTTCTTCATATGTCCACCGTGTGAAATGTTTCTTCCACAGCTCATAGTTTGTTTGTCCTGCAACAAAATATGCCTTATAATACAGAACATTTTAAAAGCTGATGAGTGCAATAGGAGACATTGAGATTACATATATTTAGAGGATAGAACGGTGCAAGCAGCCACTATGAACGTGATACTAATATAGTGAAAACACACATATATTGAAAACACAATATTGTGAAGGCTGACTAGCTACTTCTGATTTATCTCCTTCATGAGAAATGGGAGGATTTTCCAAGTGAAAGGCAGCATTATTTAAAATCTTTTAAAAAGCCAATGAACTAGGCGCATAATAAAACCTGAGTGATTCATTACAGAAGAGCGCAGAATTATAGAAAGCAGAAGACTTAGGAGTCCCTAGGTCCATTCCTAAAGTGAATCAACAGAACAGGTAATGAATTTAGCAGGATTCAAGGAGCAATAGACATTTATCTAGATAACAAAACCCACTCCCATTTATGTTTGTATTTTAGAAAATCAGTAGACACAGGCTTGTGTTGAATTATACATTTGCATATATTAATTTTTATTTAATTTTTATTTTGAATTTTAAGCAATGAAAATGAAGGCATTGAAAGGTGGGGTTAACAAAAAAGATAAATATCTCAACTGACTGCTAAGGAACAGTGTAGGCTCTCTGGAGAGCTACTGAACATAGGCTGCTCTGTAGAGACTGAATGGGCTAGGGGAAAAGGGGCTTAATAGTGAGGATTGAAATAAAAAACTTAATCTCAGAAAGTAGTCAGAAGAAAGAAGAAGCTTGAGTGTAAAGAATATGGTATTGATGAAAAGCATCTGCTAGGTTGTCATCCAGAATGGGCATGCTGGGGAGAGGGCTAAAAAAGGGATTGAGTAACACTTGGAAGTAAAAGCAAAATATGTTTTGGCTACTAGTTAATGCACTGATTAATCAGACAGGTCTGCACTGCAGGACAAAGGCTAAAATGGGAATGCATAATAATCCTCCTCCAATTAAATAGTCCCTTGTGTTTGAAAATATGATAAGAATTTTGTCATATCTCCACATGGCCTCAGGAATTAAATACACAAGAGAAGGTCCAAATAATCCAGAATCTTTCACTCAAGATTTTCAATGTAGTTCTCTGTCCTGTGCAGAGCACACCAATAGTTACTGGCCTCAAACCAACCTTGTCCCAGTGATCACCATCCTCTGGGCCCAGCTGTTCAGACAGTTTTCAATCCACCTCACTGTCTGCTTGTCCANACTGACTCAGTTCTCAGTGGCATGAAAAAAATCTATTTATTAGATACACGTTTTGATGTATATAGGCTTATTATGATTAGAAGGCTGGGTTATGCTAAATGCAGGATGGAACATGCTAACTAAGAGAATACATTATGTTAACTAGGGGGGGAGAAGGTAGCCAGGGTTAATCCATTATTCATGAACACAAGGGAGGGGGGAACAATGGACCTTGCAAAACAGGTTTTGATTCAGGCCAGGGAATACTTCTTATCTAACCAGTGGAGACAGAGAACTTACAACCTTATCAAATGTTAATAGAGTCTTTTAGGTGTGTCAGGAGACAGGATCAGCTGCTGAGCCATTGACCAAGGCCCCTAATGACCACACGGACACAAGTGCTGTGGGCTCAAAACAGGCTGAACTTTATTGCAGGGAGCAGTTCATAGGGCAGAGGGGAAGGTTGTAGAAAGGGGGGTGGTAACTGCTAAAGGATTGGACAAAACTAGGCATGGAGCTTGTAGCATAGCAACTCATGGACCAATTGGGAAAGGCTCAGCAGAGGGCCAATCAGGGAATGGGATCCAGGGCTGAGGTGGGAAAACAGGGACAGTGGCGGGAAAACCATGAGGGAAGAGGAAGACAATATGGAGGCGTCTGAGGGGAAAAACAAGAAGAGCAATCGTCATGATGACAATACATAAGGGACATAACTAACAACAGTAACATGCTAAAACCCATAACATCTAAACGCAACAAGTGGCTTGAACATCTGTGAAAATCCAATACCACACCAGAGTGTAGTAAAACTTACTGTAACAGAAAGTCCAATACTACACTTCTGCAGAAAATGTAGTAAGCTTTATATCACGTGCTGGCTCAACAGAGTCTTCTTCATATGTCCATTGTGTGAAATGTTTCTTCCACAACTCATAGTCAGTTTGTTCACCAACAATCAGCATCTTGCACAGGATTAAGTCTTAACAACACTCCACCTGTTTCTCTCAGCTTGCCAGCTTTCTTGTTAACAATCCAGTTTCTTATCCCCACAGGGTTCATTTCTCCTGCCAGTTTACCTTTAAACCAGCACATCACCTGAACCTGAACATACATGAACCAATTGAATTCTATGTTGTGCAGGCTTCCCCCACCCCAAATGAATTAAGTTTGCAGCCACCACTTCAAACAATGCAGATCTAAATTGTAAAAATCCAGTCTCATCACCAGATCCACAGGTGGGAATCTCTTTCCTCTCATTCTTTCTTTTCCTTTTATTTTTTTCTTAAGTATTATCTTTATGCTTTTATATTGCTATATTTCTACAAATAACTAAATTTGCTTCATACTTCCTTTTTTTTTGCAACCAAATTGTTCTAAAATAAACCTGCCATATTATAATATGTGTATATATAAGTATATATACATTTATAAACTCTGGTCATTTTGCTCTAATCCACCCCAAGGGATCTATTAACAAGAACCNCAAGAAGAGCAATCGTCATGATGACAATACATAAGGGACATAACTAACAACAGTAACATGCTAAAACCCATAACATCTAAACGCAACAAGTGGCTTGAACATCTGTGAAAATCCAATACCACACCAGAGTGTAGTAAAACTTACTGTAACAGAAAGTCCAATACTACACTTCTGCAGAAAATGTAGTAAGCTTTATATCACGTGCTGGCTCAACAGAGTCTTCTTCATATGTCCATTGTGTGAAATGTTTCTTCCACAACTCATAGTCAGTTTGTTCACCAACAATCAGCATCTTGCACAGGATTAAGTCTTAACAACACTCCACCTGTTTCTCTCAGCTTGCCAGCTTTCTTGTTAACAATCCAGTTTCTTATCCCCACAGGGTTCATTTCTCCTGCCAGTTTACCTTTAAACCAGCACATCACCTGAACCTGAACATACATGAACCAATTGAATTCTATGTTGTGCAGGCTTCCCCCACCCCAAATGAATTAAGTTTGCAGCCACCACTTCAAACAATGCAGATCTAAATTGTAAAAATCCAGTCTCATCACCAGATCCACAGGTGGGAATCTCTTTCCTCTCATTCTTTCTTTTCCTTTTATTTTTTTCTTAAGTATTATCTTTATGCTTTTATATTGCTATATTTCTACAAATAACTAAATTTGCTTCATACTTCCTTTTTTTTTGCAACCAAATTGTTCTAAAATAAACCTGCCATATTATAATATGTGTATATATAAGTATATATACATTTATAAACTCTGGTCATTTTGCTCTAATCCACCCCAAGGGATCTATTAACAAGAACCTCAGTCTCAATAACTGTGTCTCAGGGCCAGGTCGTAACAGCCATGTAGAACTTTTATCTTTTTCATTATTAGCTATGTAGATTTTTCATATTATTACTGAAGTGTAAAAACTACTATCACTACCTCTATTTTGGACAGAGTTCATGCTTGGACATACTGTCCAGATTGGGCCAGACGCTGTACAACAAGTTAATTGTAGTTCTCGGGTGCATTGGTGGACTTAAACTTTATTTTTTGGTACTCCACTGCACACTGTTGATCTTTGTTATGGTGGCCTCTGATTGCTCATTTGAACAACTACATCCGAAACTACTGGGAAATCACAAATCATCTTGGTTAATGTGTCTTAAACATTGCAGGCCCTCTTCACTTCATATTGGTATCATCAAGGACAACAGAATTAGGTTTCTGAAAAAGGAGAAGTCTTATTTTAGAAGAAACATTAGCACTGCTAGAGCTGGAGAGAAAATCCACACGTGCCTTCCATAAGGCTTAGTTTTGATCTACCCCAATATTTCTCCAAAATCTGACTCTACCGACAATTTATTTCATGGGTGTTCATAATTGTCCTCATAGGGTAAGTGGAAGAGTGAGAGAAGTTTATGAAACTAAAACAAGGTAGTCAAGAATTAAAAGAGAAAAACATGCACAGAGATCATCAACTGAAGGATCTGCTTGATCAAATGACAGGCTTCAGGGAAAACAAAACCAAGCCATCTTGTACAACTCTGATGTTGGGAAAGAAGGGTCTGCACACTTCTGGCATCTGAGGTAGAAATGGCAGTTTATTAAAATGGCTTCCACCTTTTATAGGGTCTGGTTAGAACTTTCCAGAGGGAACGTAATTGGGGCAGAGTTAAGGAAACAAACCCAGCTCCCTCAAGCCATTCCTCATAAGACACATTTTCTAGACTCTTTATGAGCCTTCACTGGACATGCTCCAGCCTCTCAATGTGTTTTTAAAGTGAGTGGCCCAGAACTGAACACAGCACTAGAGATGCTGCCTCACCAGTGCCTAGTACAGGGGGATGATCACTTCCCTGGTCCTGCTGGCTACACTATTCTTCATACAGGGCAAGATGGCATTGGCCTTCTTGGCCACCTGGGCACACTCCTGGTTCATGTTCAGTCAGCTGTCAAAAAGCATGCCAAGCTCCTTTCTGTCAAACAGCACTCCAAACACTCCTCCCCAAACCTGTAGCACTGCTTGGGCTTTCCGTAACCCAAGTGCAGACCTGGCAAGTTGCCTTGTTGAACCTCTTGCAGCTGTCCTTAGCTCATTGGTCAAGTCTGTCCAGGTCTCTCTGTAGAGCCCTCCTACCCTCAAGCAGATCAACACTCTCACCCAGCTGCAAATTTACTGAGAGAGCAACCAATCCCCATGTCAAGAGCATCAATAAAGATGTACCAGCCCCAAAACTGAGCTCTGGGGAACACTGCTAGTGATCGGTATATAAGGCATACTGTAATAACCTCTTTGACATAGGTAAGAAACAAATACAATTTAAGAAACTTCAATGAATGGATGCTGTCTGTATTGCTGTCTGGACCCTTACAGAAATGAGTCATAATTAATTAACAAATTATTAAACCTAGTGGTGAAACTTTTGTTTCAACATTTCAGTCCTTGTGAAATTGAGATGTGCTGCAGCTATGCAAAGGGAAAAAATCTGATTTCATCATCATAAGAAAGAATATTTTCAAGAGGTACATCCACCAAAAATTGGTTAAAAAAAAAAGATATGGGGGTTTTTAAAAATGACTTCCAATTAAAACTGAAGTAATGATTAAAAACTAAATTTATTTGAAGGAGTCTTTTTTTTTTGGCTGAGTTCAAGAGGGTGTAAGCAGCAGCATGTTCTTTGTGAGAGCCCAGCCTAACTATTCAAAATGTGAACAAGTGATCACCTAGAATCTTCATTTTGAGTAAAGGAGGAGATAGTGTAAAGTTAATTGTGATATTAATAGAAAAACAGTTGTTATCTAATTGCAAGTTTTGCAGGATCATACAACAGAGGAAATTATTACATTGCTGCATTATAAGCAGCTCTCCTAATTAAAGACATTTTGCTATATTTTAAAGTATTTTATGTATGCATCTTTGCTAGAGGCAAGAGTACTTGCATATTGATTGTATTCTATTTGTGTCTACTTCTGCAAATACTACTTGTTTTGAAGAGGAAGGTTTGGTTTGTGTAAATATATCAGCATGAAGTCACAGTTTTACTCCTGCAGCAAGCCAGCTAAATCCCTCTAGGCATGCATTCCTGTCTGAGAGGCACACATTTCTGTATGGGGAGGGAACAACTGCTATATACATTCGAAAAAACCAGAAGCTTCTAAAAGCAGTATCATGATGTATTTTTCACAATTTGTGATTTCCATGGGAAATATGCAACCAACTATTACAGTCCAGAAACTTTTGTACTGCAAAATATAGGACTGAGGTTAATACTTGTGTAACAGAGTGAGTGCACCACCTATTTCCCTGCCAGAAGGTCTCATGATGGTCTGAGTGCAGACAAGGGGTGTTTCTAAAGCAAAAAAAAAAAAAAAAAAAAGAAAAAAGAATGTTTTCAGTTATGCTAACATCCAAATGGAAAGGTGATTTCCTGGCACTAGGACAGGGCCATCCCTGTCCCAAAGGGCAATGCTGCACAGTAAGGGGGAGAGATACAGAATTAAATGGACTAGTACAAATAGTCTTTGTTTTCTATGCAAATTAGCAGAAGCATCAGCAGCAAAATGTAAGTGAAGGTCTAAATAGTCAGACTCTAGTTAGGATATTGTTAAGAAAAGCAGAGTTACCACAGAAGACAAGTAAGCTAATGTTGTTTGGGTCTTGTGTGCACTTATCTTTTTGCATTAAAGGACAAAATGTCACATAAAGTCACTGCAAATAAGTTTGAAATTTAAGTCCCTAAGGACTCCATTCAATAGTATGCTTTCCTCTATGCTGAACTGCAGGCATGGGATGAGTCCATGGATTTGTACCAAGGAAGGATGTTTACAAATTTTCTTCAGCTGTTTTCCCAATCAATATTAGAAATTAAGGATCTGTATTAGGACAAATATGAGATGCAAAATAATAAAAAGAAAGGTATTTTCAAGTCTTTTCCTAAACGTCAAAATCAAACAGAAAGGTCTACCACAACAAAGTTAGAAAAGAACTGCTTCGTGCTTACTCAGGCTCTCCAAAGGGAGATTTACTTGGGCATAGTCAGAATGCTGGAATTTTCACCACTATTTTAGTGAAATACAATTAATTTTATATTATCTTTTTCATAATGTTTATGAATTTTATAATACTTCTTCTGAGTTGGGGAAAGTATTTTCATAGCAGCCTCCAAAAAAAACCCAAACCAAAAACAAAGAGAGTCCTTTAATCAAGTGTGAACACGGGATAGGAGGAATGTAGCCTATCATGTTTTAAAGATATGACATTATTGAAAAGTCATATATTAGAGTCTGAGTAGGATGGGGATTATTGCATTCAGAGTTGTGAGGAATGGCAACCCACTCACTTAACAGGAATGGCCGTCCAGCCATTCAAAGCTGATGAAGAGGAGCTAAGTGATGAAATCAAGAGGAAAGCAAATGTCAGTAAATATGTTACAAAAAAGGCCATAGTGAAATTCATCAGAAGGGTTTCCTTGCTTTATGGTAAGTTAGTGGGCAGGGAGAGGACCAAGGGGTCACAAGAAAAGCAACAAGAAGATTGAAATATGAGTTTTTTTTCATTGTTATACACTTATAGGCTGTAAGTAGAAAAGTACTGTGAGGTTACATCTTCAAAGTAACCACGTAAATGAAAGAATCTTCATCAGGAAAAGCTTTCTTAAGGGATGGCGATTTTGAAATTAATTAGAAAGTACTGGAAAACCATTTCTTCAAATAGCACTCATTCTTTCACTACTGTTTGTTAAAATGCACTAGAAATGCTACATTTGTCACATTTAACTTATTATTACTTTCCAATCAGCCATCACTTGCACGATTCTTCCGGTTCCCTTTCACTGTAAATGCTTTTCTGACCCTTTTGGCTTTACCTTGACAGAACAAATAAAGAATTTGTGGGAGGCGAGTAGAAAGCAGACGGAGTTTGTGAATGGTGTTTCCGAAAATTTGAACTCTGGTGCCACCTTGTGACTAAGTTGAGAACAAGGATAAGGAGTTGTATTAAAACAGAAATTCAATCTCAAACAGGTGAAGGTTTTATCCTCAGACTCTTTTCCAATTAGTAGGAGTAAAGAGAGGTAAAGTTGTTCAGAGTATTATGGAAAATTGTAAGTTTTTTTTTTTTTCATGGAACTCTGGTTTCAAAAAGAACAAGTAGGGAAAAAGAACTAGCTGATGCATTCTCAAGGGGACATAGAAAAAGCAGTTTCTCAAAGCACCAAGACAGGCAATTGTAGAATATGAAAAAAAAAAAAACCAAACAACCAAACTGAACATATCACCAAACCTCCCTGAAACTGTAGCAAACATGTTTGAGCAGTTACACCAAACCTTGTACTTGAAAGAAGGATTCATCCGTCACATGGTCTGTCTTTATTATTCAGCAGATTGAACAAATAAGGGTGAACGTCTAACAGACACCACAGACACCGTGATAGAAGGTGCTACAGCTGAATCTGTATGGTTAGATGTTGGGGTGAGAGGACTATGGTCAACAGGGAGGACAATGGCCACAAGTGACCAACCTTGGGACCATACCTGGAAAGAAGATGGAGAGCCCAACACACCCAGTGTTTAAGAGACTTTTTGAAACGTTTTTCATGGTTTTATACTGTTTACCCCTCATTGCTGCATTTCCCTCATGTTGTATGTTCTAGTAGTGTCGTGGGTTCGACCTTGGCAAAATACCAAACCCCCTCCAAGACCCATGAGGTCCCAGTGAAAGGAGGGAAGGGAAAAAAACTGAAACTGGAAAAACGATATACATATATTTACAGAAGAGCTACAATACATATGCGTACAAATATAAAAAGAACCAATAATAACTTTATCCTAAGCTAGCCTCCCCAATAACACACAGATTTCACCACCCAAAACCCACAGGAAACAAAACTAAACAGGTTCCCCTGAAAGAGCACCCAGCAAAGCAACATCAAACTGAAAGTATTTACTTCCCAGAGACCAGAACTGCTGTGGGCATCTCGGCAGGGAAGCGGCCAGGCCTGTCGCTCTGGGAGCAGCAACAGGGAGTCCTCCCCACCACACCGCACGGAGAGAGGGAGGGCAAGAGAGAGCAAGGATACCTCCCCCACTAGATTATACTCGACTTGATGTCAGATGATATGAAATACCCTCTTTGGTTGCTTCTGTCAGGTGATACTTGCCCCTCTAAATCTATGGAGTGCCCCAAGGCCCAAAACACTGAGGCCTGCTAAATCTGGTTTCAGGCCTAACTAAACTAAGGCCTTAATCTAAGTTTGGGGGTTTATCCAACCCATCACAAGTAGGTTCTTCTGTCCCTCATGTTTTCTCCTTATCCCTGATTGGCAGAGATTTGGTGCAGTCATGGGCTGGCTCTGGCCCTCCGCCCACTTGACATGTCTCCACCTACGCTGTTAGCATACTCCTCCCTTACACCTCCCTAACTCCACCCTGGTTACACTCCTTTCTGGAAAGTTCTGCCTCCAGCTCTATAAAAGGGGCGGACATCTTAATGAAGTTGTTAATTCAGCCACGAACCCTCGAGTGGACCAGTTCTTCCATTACCCTGAGAATCACGGCAGTTACCTAACTTAAACATGAAACTACATAAATTAACTTTTTAAATTCAGCCTTGCTTTCCGTCTCCATGTGCCTAATGTTATCAATTTATTTAGCCTTTTATTATATGCCAAATTTTGTTCGAATCATTGAAATATTACAGACGAAAAGTTCTTTAAAAATCTTGGCTTTCGTTTTTAGTGCTTTGTTTTGCAATCTGAAGTACCTCCTTCATTCAGCTGAATCAAATATGGAAAAGCTAAACACACTGATTCTAAAGAATTCAGATTTACAAAAGTGTTGGCAAGTTATCATAGCTGAAGAAGGTGCACTTTAGCATATTTAGTATTGTTTTCTATGCTATTCCTTACAAATCAATGAATCACAGTATTTCTAGAAGGGCAGAAATTAGATCTTGTTTATTCTTTGATTGTGCTATGCATAGCTTTACATTAAATTTTTCATTGTAACACTAAAAAATTTTTTCTGAGCAGTTGCAGTTAATTAGCACTGTACAACACGCATTTCTTAGACTAGCAATAATAATTTACCTCTGCAATTAAATTTATTCTCCCTGTTTCATACTCTACTTAGTACTTTCCTAGCTACATTAAATGATCGTTTGGTTTTTCCAAATACATGATGAATGTAATTTGAAGCATGAAGAGAATTTTTGAATTTCTTACTGTTTAGTTTTATCCATTTTGGAATTCAACTGGTTCTTCCACCACCTCTTGTTATATTCTAACCTATGTTAGAATTTCGCTGCTAAAGTACTGACAAATTTCTTAGAAGCATCTTGGAAGGCTATGTCAGGCTTCAAGAAGTTCAATTGAATTTAAAGTTTCTTCTGTTATTTCTGGCTTTTTACAACAAAGCACTTCACTTTTTGTAGAGTCATGCATGTTTAATTATGAGGATGATTAGGAGATTTTTAATATACTTTTTCTATGCTTCACATCAACTAGTATGAATTTATTGGTAAATAAATATTCTTGATTTCTGAATTGGTAATATTACTTTCCCACCTTTTATTCCAAATAATAACTGGATATCAATAAATAACATATATTGTTTATTATTCCTGCAAAAACTATCCTGTTCTTCAGAAAAGACTGGAGGGTTTGTGTGTGGGGGGGGTTTCTTGCATAATCTGAAATTATCATGTGCCATTGTCTGAAATATGTGAAGTTTGCCTCTAATTGATTGAGGTGAATGTTTCCAGGATAATTGATATTATGGAAAACTGAAGATCCTGTTAATCTGTGGTACATCTCCCTGGTCCAGAGACCTACTACTACTAATTAAGTAGTTCTAATAAACTCAGATATGAATTTGTGGCAAGTTACCTGAATTTGCTTAATCTCACTCCACAAAGTGTAAATCTAAGAATCTGGAATTTATAAGGCCAAGTTAATTTTATCTATATGTGTATTTAGCCTATTAATAAGGAAAATACACAAATGTCGTTATATGGAACTCTTACAAATACGTAACTAAAAATTTACAATGACAAAGAGCCCCCAGTTTCCATAGATTAATTTGCACAAGACTAGCTGGAAAAAAAGAAAACAGTACATCAGTGCTGTTACATATCTCTATATTGGAGAAAATTTTTCTTCTCTCCTTAATGAAGAGCATATAATGCTTTCCTGACATACAGTTTGGCTGTAGAGAAATTGTCCATACTGCCTCAAAGCACTAGATGTAGCTGTTGACTCTTGCAGAAGAAAAGGTACACACACCCAGACACCCACACCTGTCCCCTTGCACTCCCCCACATTCCCCCAGCTGGGTATTTGTTGTTTTGTTTGTGTGGTATTCTGATGTTTCCCCCCCTTTTTTTAAAGCAAATCTTCATATTGTAGATTTCCTTAAAATACTAGGTAGTTCCTTTCACAGACTCTGAATTTGTCAGTCCCTCTTCCATTAGACATGATACAAAAATTTGGAATGTAAAATTTAAGCGTGACATGACTGTTCATAAATTAATTATAAAATAATGATGTTTGAAAATAAGTTAGTATATACGTTTCCACAAATTTGCCTGACACTGCAACCAGAGTGGTGTAGTACAGATATATATTGCATAGCTGGGATATGGCAGTAATCCAATCAGCTGCAATTACCACTATACCAGATGGATCCCTATAAATAGAGTCCTGTAGTAATCTGTCTAGATTATTGGATTCAGTGACCACTTGCCAATATATCAGGGAATGCTTGCAGAACTGAGTCAAAACATATTATGAGGTTTTAATTTCAGTTACATCTAGAAATCTTCTGTATCCTGTTCTACCATTTTCATGGGAAATGCATTTATAAGATTAACCAACTTTCTGCTTTTTAAAGGTTTTTCCCAGTTACTTTTGTATAGTAATATGCAAAATAGTTTTGACAGTGACACTCTGTAATATTTTACTAGACTAGTTTAATTAACAAAAGACAACGTGAAATAAAAGAAACAATTCTTTTATCAGTAAAAATAAGGTATACATGTAACAATATATATGTTTTTATATTATTTCCTCTGCAAGTTAAGACAATTATATTTGCAGAAACATGTATTTGCATTCAGATACTTTTCAGAAGCATAATTGTAAAACATACATTTAGGGAGGGAGAGACAGAAAGGGTGGATATGCTGGTGGACAGTGTCATGCATTTTCCTGGTTATCATGTTTCATTCGTGCCCTGTGAATGAAAAAGCACGGAGGCCAGGGCTCTAGGGCTGCTTTTCATTTCTAGCAGATAAATGTAAAAAAGTATTTACTATAGCAAAGGGTCAGTTTTAGAAGAATGTTAATGTCTGATTGTTGATGTGCATACATTCAATTGCATTTATGAATATTGAAGTATTGGGAGAGATGCAAGAAGTTCTTGGTTTAGTTTACTATTAGTGAAAGTGTTTTGTTTGTTACTAACATGAGTTGTGTTATACATACAAAGTAATGGTAGTAGAGTGGCATCCACAGCCTTATCTGAATGAAAGTGAACACCCTGCAGATATCAGACACCTGTCATATAGCTGGTATCCACTCCCATGTGCACTTGTCCTTTGAGCCCATCTCCTGTTCTCAGTTGTGCTTCTGTGATGTTACATATTTTTTGGGGTGATTGCTGTGCTGTAAATACACTTACACCAACATTTGTAGATCCCTATGTAGTAGTTCGTGTTGTGCAGCTGAGTTGCATGGAAGACCTGACAGCTTATCTTGACATCATATGGCAAATGCCTGGTCCAGGCAGCAGTGAAAGTAGGTCATCAGTGTAAGAAACAAACTAATAGTCACAGAGATAGGATTATAGGTATTTAAGCAAATTCAGAAGCAAAACTCCAGGAGTTTTGCCTTGAGAAACTCCAGAATTCAAAATAATATTAATCCCTGAAGAATTCATATAATAATGAATTACACTGGTTTCTTAAGCATCATTCCTTGCTCTGCCAGGGGAAATTGACTGCAGCCACTGAGCCAGGAATAAAACAGCAGTTTATCCTTTCTAGTAACCTAGTCCTGTGCTGCTGCTGACCTCAACACAGTTTCGGTCTCTCTGTGCCAGTCAGTCTTTTAAGAGAAGAAACTTCTGCTCTCCTACTCTTCCTTCTCTTTCCCCTTCCCTCATATTTAAGATAGCTAGTGCCATTGGAAAGTCTACGTCTTAAAGGTAAGAGCTACATTGCAAAATGTGTACTCAGGCCAAAGAAAGTGAACAAAAAACTACCACAGCAATGTCTATCTAGCAAAAATTCTAAATCAGGGTAGGAAAAGTAATTTTTTTTCTTCTGTTTCCTACACTGTACCTAATCGGTAGTTCGTAACAGGGGTCTGCTTTCCTTGAGTCATGAACTCTGTTCTACCCTTAGAGGTGCAGCAAAACAATTCTAATTTGTATGTTTATGTTACAAAGGGTCATGATAACAAGCTCTCTGTGTTCATACCATTTTTGTATAGTCAACAGGGCAATTTAAAGTCTAGGGTGGCCAATTTTCCAATTTCCACCAGATACTTGGAAATGCAAACAAAACAAACCACTGCAATTTAAAAGTTCCAGCAATAACTCAGTCATTTGATATAAAAAACCTCAAAAATTGAAACCAACATCATCCATTTTACAGTAATTGAACCTTTATTCTAACCAACCCCATCCAGATGTCTTTACTTTTTTGGGGAGTTTTTTTGTTTTTTTTTAATAATTTGTGTGGGGTTTTCTTATTCTTTATTGTTCTTGTTTGTTTGTGCTTTTTGTATTGTTTTATGTGTTTGGGGTTTTGGGGGTGGGGGGGGTTATATTTTGGCATTTGTGTTTTTATCCCTTGAATTTAGGAGCAATCATTTAAGAAATAAGGAATCCAAAATTGATTGTCAGGTATTATAAAGTAGATTTTAAGACTGAAATGCTTGCTGCCACACAAAGGTGCTAAGTTGGAAAAGAATTGCAAATGCAGTGCATTACTAACATTCTTGATTTCTTTAAACTGTCTGCTCTCACTTTGACTACTGATAAAGATACCTGCAACTTCTTTTAGGCTGCTGTGGTTACAATTAATTTGTTGATCCAGTTCAAAACAGATGTTGCAATGTGTTTAATAATAATAAATAATAAAAAAATCATTAGGCTCAAGGTCTGCTCTCTCCCATGCTATTTTTTGGTGCTTGGACTGGTGGAGTAGGTGACCCTTTTCTTCATGGCATCTGCAATGTACATTAGAAATCCCACTTGCATTTATATAGTGCTTGCAGTAACTGCTTAGGATGGCTGGTGGAAAGTAATAGAATGCAGGTAATGTGATCTCTTTACAGCTGCCACAGCTAAATAGAAGGGCAGCTACATCCAGCATCAGTGTTTCCATAGCTTTTTGAGGATGTTGTAGAAAGCACAGAAGTGATTTGGTCTAAAAGTTACATGTGCCTGACCCACTGTGGTGAGCCTGACCCTTGATAAAAACCTTGTGAGATACAGATCAATACAAATGCTTTCTATCTGGAATACCAAATGGAAATATGAGAACAGTCCAGGTTCAAAAAGTATTCCTAAATTACAAACCTAGATTAGCCTTTTCAATAACTGGGACAGGAGTTCTCCTTGTTATAGTCTTGAGTAGCCTGTGGCTACATACATTCTTTTTTGGTTAGACTTAATACTCTTCAGGTACATGAAATGCCTTTTAGACCCTGGAAATTTTTAAATGCCTCACAAGTAAAAGCCCAAGGCTATCAGTGTTCAACATAGACTTGTATGCTGGTACACATAGACTTCAGCATGTTTTAAGCAAAATAAAAATTAGTCTTCTTCTTTATATATGATTTTTTTTTACAACTATTTTTATCCTTCATCAGAACTGAAATTACCATTGTCACTTAAGTGAGTATTTTTCAAGAATATATTTCGCATTAGAATTTTTAGCTTTCCTACATTGAAATAGATGCAACTAACAAGCAGAAAGATGAGCACAGGTACACACTATGAAGCTGGCTTAATAACACACCTAAGCACATACTCATATGCAGTAGTTGTCCATTGACTATGAATTACAGATTGCATCCCCAAAATTACTATCAATCATTTAACATAGGAATGTCCTTAGAGTTTCCCAGCAGATGTCTTGCCAGCTTGTTGGCTCCTGTAGTCTGTGCTTTAAAACATCTCACATTTTTAACTATGAAGCCATTTAGAATGTTGCTTGTTGTGTGATGTAGACAATGCAATTGCTTTAATTTTACTGAAAATATTAATGAATGCATGAGGACACAATTCAAATCCAGAAATACAGAGGAGTGACACCAAGTGTTCTGTAACACTGTTGAGGACTGATGCTTAGGCCAATGCCAACAGTAAGTGCAGTGGCTGAAAAGAGCCCAGAATGGTTGTTGATATGTCTTGTACCTTCTTATTCTCTTCACTTTTCCAAATAGTTTTCTAATTCTACTGGCAGTTTTAGACACAACCTGAAGCAATTTGAAGCAATTTCCAAAGTAGGGGCTGTGTTTTCACACTTGTTCTGGACTCATGGGAAATCTTGCTTAAATCCCCATTGCACTCCTACAGTGCCCAGCCTTTAAAATGGAATTCACACTCCTTCCAGGACATGATCCTCTAGAAATTGCAGAAAAGTTAAAGGCCTAATTTCTGACCCCAGTGACAATAGCTAATTTTTTTTTTAATGGAATGCATGTTTTGTCAATGAAGAAATGCAACCACTCACATAATTCATTTGGCAGGCTCTAGTGAATAGGGAAGATGCTTCAAATTATTTTTCATTTGATGGTATAAGAATCTTAACTGTATGGCCTTTTAGCAACAGAAACAAGAAATGAATAAAAATGTGACAATGAATATTATTGCTTAGGTAATGTTTCTCATGAAACTTGATTTCTCTTTTCAGAAAATAATTAAAAATTGATGTAATGGAGATAAAAACTGCTGGAAGGGATCTCTGTCATTCTGCAACTTTCCTGCATTCTTGAAGGCAGGGTCAAGACAAATGGATGCCAATAAAGCCCATAGAAAATACGTAGCTAGCATGACTACTGACATTGTGAGAAAAATACGCTGCTTTGTCTGCATGTGTTCTGGATATGCAATACTCCCTCTCTACCTGCACAAGTCCAAGTCACATCTTTTTTGAGGTAATCCATTTTTTTTCAAATTTTACACTGAATTGAGAAAGCATAATTACTTGTAACATGTATTCAGATATTGCTTGCAACATATTGGTAAAAAAGCATATGCTCCTACATGTTATAGGATATTTAATAACTGACAATCCACTGGAAGGAAAATGAAAAAAAAAAAAAGTACTGATCACAGATTTTTCTCATAATCTCAAATTATGCTCTTTCAAGCCAACTGCTTTTTCTAATCCTATGGCAAGCCATAATAGTTTTTAATTTGCAATGAATAAACACCAGAGAAGTCTCCACTGTAATGTTTATAGGATGAAACAGCCAACTTTGTTTTTAAAGCTGAAATTCAAAGTTCAGTCCCACTTCCCCTGAGCTCACCGACATCAACAGAATTGCATTTGTGTAACTCTCATGTTACTAAAAAAGCACTAGACTCCACACTCTGGTCTGCGGTGATTTTTAGTTTATTTTGTTTATTTTGTTATTAGCTTTCTGTAAGGTGCTTAGGGGATCACTGTACTGTGGTGTCCCACATTATGCCTGGAGAAGCAAATGAAATACCAGCCTGTGCAGAAGCTGTAAATAGCATAATACAGCAGGCAGTAACAGGTAAGCCCATCACTACCACATTGTTTTCAGACACAGCTACAGAAATATTTGCAAACCAGGGGAGCATCAGGTTGCAATGTGACAATGAGGGGCAGTGAGGAGGAGTGGGAAGTCATGTCTTTTTTCAGGTGCCTAAGTAGAAAGTTCTTGTTCACATCTTCTTCGAGGCAAGGCAGCCTTATTTTTTTCAGCTTGTAATTATAGTGATATAAAAGAAGTAAAGACAGTGGTAGTCAGCACCTGAAAATCTATGTAACACCCTGAAACACCTTTTACCTACATTCTTGACATAGGCAAAATGTTAGAATTCTGCATAAAGTGACAAGACAACAAAAAAATACCAGTAACAAAGAATTACTGTGTTATTCTTGTGTATCAAGTTGGAGTCCTGGCTGCTCTAAGAGAGGCTCTAATCAGCAAGGAAAAAAAAATGGCCTGAGGTCAGCCTCACTGAATGACAATTTGGCAGAAAAGACATTTCAGCATCTTCCTACCATTTCCTGCAGTTGATTGCAATAGCTATTGATTGTAATGGTAGTTTGAGCTTTTTTATATTACAGGAATTGTCAAGATCTGTATGGTACAAAGATACATAGGTTTACAAAAATATTCATTAGCAGTTGCAACTAATGCAATCCATAGCCTTCCTAAATACTGGATGGAAGCCATTTCTCACAATAGTTTTCCCCTAACTTTTGCATTTCTCTGTCTTTTGCTATGCTATTATAGTCATTATTTGCTTTGCACTGTTTCATCTGAGGACCATCGTGTGGGCTGCCAGATTGTTCCTGGTAGGAGTAAAGACTGTCATAACTAAGGAGCAGATTCTCCTGCTGTTATGTAAATAACATTCAACAAAGCTTATGCAAGAATGACATTTTTGGCCTCCAGATGACACAAAAGGAGCATTTGAAAATTGCTGCTATTTGTATGGTCACTTCCAGGATGCTGCTTTTTCAACTGAAATTTCATATTGTTTTATAGTTGAGACAAAATACTAAAAAGCAATCTAAAATATTATTTTGCTTCATCTTCCTCACATCCTGTGTCTATCACTGTTTTCTTCTCTTTCTCTTCCTGCTAGACCAACAGAGAAGGTTATCCTTTACCTTCACTTGTCCCTGACATGTAATATATGGTTCTAATAGTAGCAACTTTTCTTAAGTTTGTATTCCTAAGATTGTGCAAGCTGCCTGGAAGTTTATGATGCCATTGAATCACAATTTACTATCGTAGACTTTTCACATATATGTTTTTTATAGATAAAGTTGAAAAGCAGTCTAGCTTTTGGACAACTGATGTTCTCAGCCTGTCCCTGTATGCACCTTTTTAGCCTATTGAATATCTACAGATGTGGTTTCAAAGTGTGTTTTTCACTTTTGACCATCACTCTATTCAAATTATTGGTCTTGTAAAAGTTTAAAATGTAGACCATGATGAAGAGAAATAAGTGAAATTGAAGATCCTTTAGTCATAAGGGATTCATCTGTTAGATATAAGTCAGAGGGAAAAGTACATTACTGAAAAAAAATTTAATATTAAATATGTATGATATCAGTCATCTATTTTAATTGATTTTGTTAGAACTTGTATAAAAATTTGCTGACTAATCCTGTTCTAAATGCCTCTGCTTTCCTTTAAACAGTACACAATCTAGAAGCATTGGTATGGCCACAGAATGACTCTAGTCAATAAAAAATGTGCAACTGTCATGAAAAAAGCTCTCTGCAAATTTGGAAAACATGATTTCAGTATAATTCTTCAAGACTGAGTGTTTATTAGGGAGCACTTCAAATGGAACTGGTTTTCCTATTTTCAAAGTCTTTTCATAATTCCCCCCAATTTTATTTTCTGTTCTTCTCCTGTGGCACTCTTCTTATTTTTCATCACAGAAGTAGTATATCTGTGGGGAAAAGCAGAAACATAACTAAAACCCAACAGTTTCAGTTTTCTTTTTTAATACCCTTAATCAAGGGGGTTTTTTTAGAAGTTACAATTGGTTAAAGGAAAATTATAAATCCTCGTGATTTTCTATCACATTTTTAGTGCGGAAAAAGAGGGAAAGGAGTGAGAAATTCTCAAAAATGCAAAACTCAAATCTGTTTTTCTAATGAAACATTTTAACATCCTAGCTGAAAATTAGGTTATTAAAAAGAGGTGGCTTGTGAACCCTTAGCATGGATATTTTTTAAAAGGAACATTTCCAACTACTGTTGTTGATAAAGGGTTGTTACACACCATATCTTTTATTCCTGGTCAGAACCGGCTTGCCTGTGTGTGGATGGGGGAGGAAAGGGCTGGGCTGTGCCTGAGGTGCATGGCAAGGCTGGTGAGAGCACATGGGCTGCAGCCACATGTCCATGGAGCCACGTGCTGGTCTGGCAGTCAAGTCCACCCACACCACACCACCCCTGGCACCACTGTCCGGCTGTGGCACCCCTCGGTTTGGCTGAGAGGGCGGGGAGGGGGCAGTGGACCAGGGGTCCTGCCTGGAGGGAGCTGCCACAGTAACCAGAGCAGATAAACAAGCAGCACCATGTTTCCATTTTGGGCCTTGTCCTATTCTCTTCAAAGCCATCAGCATGTGATCTGTTGAGTGGTAGCTATGTTCTTTCTCCCCTCTTTTTCTTTAGTCTTTCTTCTCATAATCTCTTTTCATTTAGTCTTTTCTTCCTCTTGTGTGTAACTTAAATAATTATTTTTTATAAGTTATAGGTACTTGACTGAAGTTGGAGTTTGTGTTTGTTGGATATAACAAAGGTTCCTTAATACAGCAGTGCTTGCTAATTCTAGGAACTTTTAATGCTTTTGTGAAGTTGCATGTTTATCTTTCTAAAACCCTTTTTGCCAAAACGCCTATTTTCTCACCAAATTAAAAGAAACCTCTCAGATAAAAACGTGTAATTTCCCTCTATGACATGAATTCAAGTTACCAAAGAACCAATGGCTTTGCAAGGGTTTATGTAGGTGAAATCTCTTGAAGTCTGAAATTAAGATGTACACCCAGTAAATCTGGACCAGGTTGTAACAACAGTTTCAACAGAAGACAGGTGCCTTATCATGCAGTAACAGACAAGTAATGCTCATATTCCATCCTAAACAGTAGGTGTTAATGTTTGCCCAATGGATTCTTTCCCACAACTGTTATTACAAAAAGAGCCTGTTCAGAGTGTTTACTTTAAAATATAATAACAGCAATAGTCGTAGTGGTGGTAGTAGTAATAATAATTAATAATGTCAGACTTGCCTTAGCAGTAAAGCCGCTCAACAGAACTAGTGACGTAACACAGATTGTTGAGAGCATCAATATGATGTTTTTCTAGTTATTTTGTTATTCCAAGGGTAAGTGTATTTTAAAAAAGGAAGTTTGTGAATCTAAAAGAGGTATACATGACAGAGCAACCTAACTATTCTGAAACCTAGACATTGTAATTTTAAACTGTATCTTGGTCTTTTTAATTTTACAGTTTGAAGCAAAGAATTGCATTAGCCTTACTTAGTCCTCCTCTCCTGTCAGAAGTTTTTCAGTTCTATTCCAAAATCTTAACATAAACTGGGTTCCTCCTGCGGGGTCTGTCTCAGTTTTCCTACAGTTGCTCATCTTTAACTATTAACATTGTGATAAAGATCCAGAGAGATTTCTACCAATATTCTTTGTCACCACTTATATTTATCTTTTTGCTATATATAATTCCAATGCAATTTCAAGTATCCAGCTACTTTCTGTTTTAACATTCAAAAACAATCAACATTCTCCTCTCAAAAAAACCAACCAACCAACCAACCAACCAACCACCAACAAAAAAAAAACCCCAAAGCCAAAACGCAAATTAACTCCTTTGCCTTCTCCTCATCTTCTTCGTCTCCCTGCTCTCTGTGATATCTGATAACTACCTCTGCTCTGCACGCTGTAGCTTATCATACAACAGCAGCATGTAATCAAAGCTGAAAGGTGAACCCCCCAAACAAAATTCTTTTCTTTTCAATCACAGACAAAAAATGAAAAAACAGAGTCAAAATCATGCAGCTAACACAGCCTAAGAAAATACTGTATCATGCTTTCTCATTATCGAAAAAGCACTCATAAAGGGAAGTACCCTAAATAATATTTTTCAAAGGTTTTTCTTTCAGAAACTATCTAAAAAAACCAGGAAGTTCTTTTTTTCTCTCTGTCTCTTTTTACTTTTTCCTCTTCTTTTTTTTTTTTGTTTTGTTTTGGTTTTTGTTTTGTGACAGTATATATTTTTATCTGATTTGAAAGTATCCAAGGGCAAGAACAGAAGAAAAAAGAACTTTTGATTTTAGGTCTACACCAAAGCTCAGTGACTAGGGTAGAAGATGACTAAGGAAACTAAGAGAAAATCAGAGAAAATTGACCAAAACCAAACCCTACACAGACTTCTAAAACATCAAGAAACTCTGAAATAAAATTTGCTTCCACTGTGTTTCCTCCTGCTGCTCTTACTGTTGAATTCAGTGTTATTGAGAAAACCCAAATTTCAATGCTGTCCTCACATGCTATATCAATTGTCAGGACTGCCTGATTTAGAAAAATTCTGCATCTGCTCTCTTACCATACCTAACTAAAAAGCAAAGAGGAAGGGAGGAGGGGAAAGAGAAGAGAGGAGAAGAGAGAAGTAGAAGACAGGAGAGGAGAAGGAAAAGAAATGTGATTGTAGGTCTTGGACTGTATAAGGACTAGTTTTCCATCAGGAAACCTTAGCAAATAATTTTATCTTTCTATATATTACCATTCTAGTGGGACAAACATGGAATTATCTCATTTTAAAGGCTTTTGTTCAGGTCACCTTACTCAAGTAAAGCAATTTTTAAAGAAACATCTATGTAAATATCCTAATTGTTTATAATGTTTTAAGCCTGACTACTGGAGAATCTTCTCTTGAAAGAGATGCTGATTTGTCTTTGATCCATGAAACATGTATCAGGAACTTGCTTATGTTTTGACACAAATTGGATTAAAAAGATTATAGCTTTGTAATTTTAGAAAAAACTTTACAACTTCTTACATGCTGACCAAAATAGAATAGTCTAGTTATTAATTTTTTTCACTCTGACATATTGCAATATTTTTAACTTCACTGACACCTGCAAAAAAACAGTGCTAATTTTTTTTCTTTTATTCACCAAAAATATAATTTTGCCTGTATGCATTGGCACATTATTTTAACTTTATTCAGACGCTGGATATTAATATTTGATACTTCAAGGAAAGGAAAACATGTGTATCAGCAATAAGCCCCAGAAAAACAGGAAAGATGTCTAGGTTTGAAAACATACAAAAATTAGGACAAGTTTTAGGTCAGAAAATTTAATAGGACATCTAGGGCTCATTCTTGTTTTTAGGGTTGGTATTGTGACCTGGTAACACTGTTACAGTCACAGCATGAGTTCCTAGTATTTATGTGTTTCACAATTTTAAAATTCCATTAAGAAGAAGTACAGATGTTCATTCAGTTAATTAAAAAATATTTGTATTAATTAAATTGTAAAAATGTTTAGGTTTCTAATAATTTAGGGATAAGACATAGTATCAACTTGGGAAGCGTCATTCTTAGAGAGAAAAGACAGAAGAAGCTGTAATTAGATCCTATGTATGTGAGATAATTCATTCCTGTTTTATGCTCATATTCAGTAGTGGGACTCCCTAAGGAGGACTAGGAATGGAGATTTTATTCAGGCCGGAGAAATATTTCCTGATTTAACAGTGAACAGAAGCATTTGGAACTAAAGGATAGCTTAGTTTCCAAGAGAATTCTGAAGTATCTGGTCTAAATCCTGATCAAAACAGACCCAGTTAGTATACCCTGACTATGCCCAGCTGAGTTTTGAAGATTTGCAAGGAAGGTGATTTCAAACACTCTTTGAACAATCTCTTCCACTCCCTGACCCTGCTCATGATAAAAGAGTTTTTCCTGGGACTTAGCCAGCATTTCCTAACAAAGCTTCCTACTTTGTTCTCTTTATGTCCTCTTCATTATGTAGCTGTGGAACCTCTATTAGGACTGGCTTGTTCAGCCTGGAGACCAGGAAACTGAAGGGAAACCTAATTGCAGTTACAACTTCCTTGTAAGGGAAAGAGGAGGGGCAGACAGCGATCTCTGTGTAAGCCAGTGACAAGATCTGAGGGACGGGCCTGAAGTTGTGTTTAGGTTGGATATTAGGAAAAGGCTCTTAACCCAGAGGATGGTAGGACATTGGAACAGGCTGCCCAGGGAAGTGGTCACAGCATCTAGCCTGACAGAGTTCAAGCAGCGTTTGGACAATAATCTCAAGCACATGATGTGACTCTTGAGGATGGCCCTGTGCAGGGCTGAGGAACTGGATTTGATGATCCTTATGGGATCCTTCTAACTAGGCATATTCTGGAATTCTGTGATTTTCTTTCTTTTTGGAGGACAAAGAAACCTAGCTCTCCTTCCTTGCATGACTGGTGTACCATCATCCTGAAGAGCTTGATAGCTTTTGCTGGTCTCACTCCAATATATCCATGTCTCTGCTTGGAAGCCCAAATCAAATGTGGTCTCCCAATTGTCAAATAAGCAAGAATTGCTGTCCCTGGCTTTTTTGCCCTAATTTTTGCTAGCACTTGTAGCACTGTATACAATTATCCTGTGGACTTTTAAACTGAATTTTTTGACAGCTGTAAATGTTTATCTTTTTACCATACACTTTTTCATTTTTGGCTAAGATGTTGGGAAAAAGCTGTCTTCAGTATTAAGGGGTATTTGTCAGTTAGCAGTTGCTTTTAACTACGGACACTTCAGTTCTGCTGGTGTTGGTTATTGAGTGGAGGACTAAATACAGACAGAGAATAGTAGTTTAACATACCTAGATCTTGGTAATGACTCTGTGACTACATTCTGAAACATATTCTATTTTAATGCTTCAGGAAGACATTTCTCTTTTAGCTAAGCCCCTTTATTTTACTAGCAATGTATTTGAAACTAAACCTGAACACTTTATGCTGACATTTACTATCACATACATAAGCACTGGTCTTTTGGTTTTTTGGTTTTTTTTTTAATCGTTGAACAGATGGCATATCAAAAATTCATTTTCCTTTTTGTATCTCCATTGTCCATTGATATTTTTTGTCTCCACAGCCATGAGGGTATATATTGTTCCCTCTTACACGGTGAGACAGTATAACATGACGAGAACTCTTTAATGTTCTTTAAGATGGTATAAAATTCCTACTGTTCAGTTCCAAACTCATATCAATATTTACCTGAAACCCTGTGCATTCACTTTTATTTTCCCACTATGTAAGACTGAGCTTCCTATTCATTCGTTAATGTACTTTGGTTTCATGCTGGTAAAAGTTAATCTGGACATGAATCTATCAAAATGTGATACACATATCTGTTAACAGATAGTCCTTTCACAGGGCTCTTCTATGTCAAATGAAATAATTTAAACCTTGAATAGTGTTCCTGTGAGTGAATTGCTTCAAGCTGGATTTTCGTCAATTGGAAATATAGCTGTAGAAACACAATCAATCAAAACAAAGCATGCTTACTCTAAGTGCTTACATTTAAGTATAGGTCATTTGTACAGAACACCTAACTTTATATTTAAAACACAAGGGAAAAGAGACTTCAAGCACACATTTTTCAGGTAGTCATTTTAATTTAATTTACAGCATGTATTATTGCACCACGCTGCTACCAAAGAAGATTTACTTTGGCAGTTGAAACCTTATGAGCCTAAAATGTTAGTCCTATCACTGAACAAAAATGTTTTTACGCTCTTGTTTCAGTGAGATTGTGATCTTGGAATATAACACTTTCAGTTGTTATGGTCCAAAAACCACGTTCTCCATTTTGGGATAAAACAGAGACCTTTATTGAAACTACATCTCACAATATATAGTGTTAGTAGGCAATTCATTATAATCAAGGGGCTGAGTTATGATAAATAACGAAGGTACGTTACAATCAAAGGAATACATTGTTAACTNCAGACAAATATTTTTGGATTTAAAATTAATTTTACAAAAAACTCTGTTTAACAAGGCTCTAGAAAACATTTGTCATGTAAATATACTTGTTTGGAACCCTAAAACAGATTAAATGAAGGTGCTTTTTGTAAAGGTTAACCACTGTAAAGGTCATTCAAACAGTCTGTGCTGCAGTAGTGGCAGCTGGAACAGCTGCTATTGAACATTTAATTCTGAGAAAATTAGTTTATTTGTTGCAAAAAAACACCAAAACATTTAGTTCTTTAGCTGTCTGAAAACAACTGATTTATCACCTTCGTAAGAATTTGGTAGATGGGTCAGTCCTTAAATATCTGGTATTTTAGCTGTGCTAAGAGATTTATGGCTAAGACAGGCTTGAAAGGAACGCCTTTAAAACAATTGCAGTTTTTAGAGAGAATCTCCTTCTACAATTTTTATTCATATATTTAGTACTGTTACTTCTTTACTTGTCTTTTTGGTTTTTTGTTCTTTTCCTTAGAGATTCTTACACTTCCTATTTCCCATGCACCTGTTTTTCACTGCTATCCAGTGAACATTTGTCACATTAAAGGTTAGATTATGATTTTCCCGGCAACTCTGGGTAGAGATAACCCTTCCTTTATTGTGCGGCTACAGAAAGCGCTCACAAAACTGCGGTTGTTGCAGGTTGGTCTCAGATGTCCTAGCATCAGATTCTAGAATTTTATTTGTCAGGCTACCCAGCTTGGTAGGTGGCCTTGAAACCCAGGAAATACTTCATATGGAGTTTCTGGTGTTACCACTTCCCAGAGATAATCAGAATTTTACAAATAACATTTTTCAAGGCCTATGGTCAAATCCCTAATGAAGATGTTTTCTATTTCAGTAAGGTGTTAGAATTACAAAGACAATTTTTACTACAGCTTTTATGGGGAAGATGGGAAAGGTGTTCTTGTTTTAAGATAATTAACTGCTGAGTCAGCTTGAAAAAAGGTGGTATTTTCAACCAGGCTGAATTGAATTTTGGCCTTGTTTTGAGACTGTTTATATCTATGTTTTTGTGAAACCCTATGTTCTTACTGCTATGCTCAAGATGAGTTTTGTTGTTCCTATTTCCTCAAGGACTGTATGCCTGGTGTGTCCCAAGCTTATGCCACACTCATGCTCTGTAGACAAAACTGAGATAGTGAGAAAATAAACAGGCATTTTACTCCAAATCCTTTCTAATTTCAAATTGCAAGGCATAAGATCTTAATGGCTGAAGAAGCAAGGGGGAAACAATTTCACACACAGGAAAAGAAAAACTTCCCATTCTTCACTTTGAAACCCAGGATGTTATAAGTATTTCAAAGATTTAACAGTATTGATAATATTTTTCTCAACAATATTAATCTTCTCTTCTAATTTTTATTGATGTTAAAATTTTATTGATTTCTTTGTAGATTTTTTTAAATGTACAAGATATAACAGAAGGGCATTATGAAGCAACAGAACACCTGTGTGACTGCATAGCTTTCTAAAAGAGAAGGAATACACATGGATGAAATATTTTGAATTTTTTTTTCTTTTTTCCTATTTTTACAAAGTTAAGAAAACCACACTTGTTGTTAAAGTCTACTAATTCTTCTGTACTAAAAAATAAATGTGGTCCTGCTGGATAATGGGCACAGAATGCTCACATTCCAAGCAATGAGGTAAGAAAAGGTTTCTTTATTGAAATGATGCCTGGCTTATATAGGATTGGTAGGGAAGGTTCTGGAACGGGGTAGAACTTAGGAGGGGTTTAGGGAAGAGCCTGGGAGGGGTTTGCAATGCAAGGCAAAAGCCTCCAAAACTGGGAATACAGGGACAGGTATATACCATATATGGAAATGCTACCCTGGTGCACGCAGTGACCAATCAGGGGTGGGTTACAAGCCATGAGCGATGGAAAATTCCAGCAGGGACACACAGTGAAATAAAGAAAAAACATATAGCATGATGAAATCCTCAAACGGGGTACAGACTTTAAACTGCGAACGGTCCCCAAACATAGCAACAATCCCCATAAATGCAGCAAGCAGTTCTCAGAGCTCAGGCAGTCACAGATCTGTGTTGATTAAGCTGTCCTTCCGCAGATGGTATCCCTCTCCTCCAACAAATGAAATTCCGAGAGATCTGTGGAAGATAACTAGAAAACATTATTTATAAACAAGGAATTTTTTTATGTTTCAATCCTGGCTGATTAATACATAATTTTCTATTTTTTGTTTGTTAAACTTATTCATTAGAGGGTATCTTTTGCTATAGCTCATTTGCAAATAATTTGATTAAATGAGAAAAGATGATTCAGAAAGTGTTACAGATACTGTAGATGAGAGTGTAATGGACATCTAGTCTGCTCATCTTGTCTGGGAATGTTAGATTATAAATAGCTGTCTTGTGCCCTCCAGTACACACATTCAGTCAGCAGCACAGAAATCAGTGGGAACTCTGTGTGTATGTATCAGGGCAGATTTTTTTGTTCAACCAAATGCTTCGTACTTACTATAGGAAGATATATAGATTATTTAAAAAATCTGAAATTTTCAGAATAGTGATATCATCTATAAATCCAGCTAATCTTGCTCTGTATATTTGACTGCACTAGGGTATCCTTAACACATGTGTACACTACACATCAGAACAGATTTAAAATAGGCATAACAATAAATACACACAGCATATTTTACCTATATTATACATGTTATACTTTTTAGTGGAAAACAGAGGATGATATATTCTTATTTAGTAATTTCAGTTATGATTATTTCTTTGTATTTTTGAAATCTTACTTAGATTAGAGCCATAATTCCCCTCACTTGGACTGTACTCTTAGTATATTTGCACAGTGATGCAAGATTCAGATTTATTTAGATTTGTTAGAATGTCTAAAAATATAACCTTAAGAGATAATACAGGAAAGATATTAAAACACGCTTATGATTTTTGTGTGTGCTTTTTTTCAACTCTATGTTCTGAAGATAGAGAATTGCTCATTTTGGCAAAGAGTGGGTTTATAGAATCTAGAGTCATTAAGATGAAAAGTTTGGAAAATACCTCAAAGATCATTGAGTCCAGCCATTCACCCAGCACTGCCTTGTTCACCACTAAAGAATATCCCCAAGTGCGACATCCAAATACCTTTTGAAAACTTCCTGTGATGGCTATGCCACCTCTTCCATGGTCAGTCTGTTCCAATGCCTGACCATCCCTTCAAAGAATTTTTTTCTGATATCCTATCTAAACCTTTTCTCGTGCAACTTGAGGCCATTTCTTCTTGTCCTATCGCTTGTTATGTGGGAGAAGAGACTGATCCCCACCTGTCTTCAACTTCCTTTCAGGTAGTCATGGAGAGTCAAGGTCTTCCCTGAGCCTTCTTTTCTTGAGACTAAACAACATTAGCTCTCCAAGATGGACCTCATATCACTTACTCTTTAGACCCTTTCCCAGCTCCTTTGCACTGCCTTGGATGTACACCAGCACCTCAATGCCATTACTGAAGTAAGGAACCAGAACTCAACACAGAATTTGAGGTGTCACCTCACCAGTGCCAAGTACTGTCCTGGTAGACGTCACTGCCCTGGTCCTGCTGGACCACACACTATTTCTGGTACAGGGCAGGATGCCATTGGCCTTCTTGGCCACCTGGGCACACACTGACTCATGTTCAGCTGCTGTTGATCAGCACACCAAAGCCTTTTGTTCAAATAATGGTTCTAGGATTAGTCTTGGTGCTTCTTGGTTTATACACAAATGAGTGGAAGCAATAAATTAGGGAAAGGCATTGAATAAAAATACAGATGAACAACATAGGAATGCCCAACTCCTGCAGCTAGAAAGGCTGGAGAAGGAGAATGAAGTGAGGCTTCTTGTGACGGGGGAAATACTCCTTTTGTGTGGTGGCTTCCACTTTTGCAGACTATTGGACAAGGTGGGACTTCACCTAGGAAATTTTCTAAAACAAAAATCTATTCCTGGCCTACTCTGCATAGAGAATTACTATCAATCCTTTTAAACTCCACCTCTATTGTGTTCAAGGTTCATAAAGAAATACTATAATGGCAAAATTTATCAGGGCAAGAAACATGGGGAGTGGTCATCTGCTGATATAGTTAGAAATAACAATTCATGTTTGTGCCAAAATTTTGACTTATTTTTCCCAGATTTTTTGGTGAAAATGGAATATTTTACATTTCTTTACGTGTATAGTCTTACTTGTATGAGCGCTAAAATATTACTACAAAAAGTAGTACTACAGATGCTCATCATAACCAGTTTAATTCCTTTGGTTTGGACTGAAGAACCTGTATTTTTTTCAGGCAACAGTCAAATATTTAAGACAGTGACAGGTGAGAATCTCTCCTGGGATATAATACCAGGACATTTTTGTGTATAAGATGCTGCTCTGAAATAGTGCACAGAGCAGTGAACAATTTAGCACTAATATTTAGCTTTTTAGAGAACAGAGTGTATTTATTCCTTCAGAGCCTTATTTATGGTACGCTGGCACTTCTGAGTGAAGGAATGGCAAAGAGTTAATGAAACATTTGATTGGCATTACTTATTTTTTACTTAATTACCTGCCATGTGGATCTTGTTGAGCTGTTGATTACTGGGAAACATACCTTTCACTGGGGATAGTATGATTTAACTTCATCCAATGAGTCAATTAGCCCAAGAAACACTGGGAGAGCTGGTGCTCTACCTCAGTGGCTGGTGTTTCTTGCCAAGAATGGTATATAAGCCATTTATAAAAACACAGTACTACTGTCAACAGGAGGCATTTACCAGGTGTTATTGAGATTGGTAAAATGTCACTGTTTCATCAAAGATTAGCAGCATTTCATAGTGGCAAAATGGGTGAAAGATCCTCTCTGGTTTGAAAGCACAGATTGAATACATGAGGTAAAGATGTTAACCTGTTTGCTTTTAATTTGTGAGAACTTTGGTTACAAATTTGCATCAGCTCTCCCAAGTGCAAAACATCTCTCACTGTCATTAACTCAGAAGCTATGGGACAACAGACTTTTAACTGTGGCATGTGACATTCAGTTAATTTCACTGAGAGGGAAACACATGGTATGTCCTCCAACTCAGCGAAACTGAACAATTCTCTGTTCTTCAGCAAGGATGATCTTTCTAACTGACAAAAGCGCACTGTCTTCTCATGAATCAAGATGAGAATTGAAAGATCTTTTTTATTTTCTTTCTTTCCTCCCTTTTGATTTAAATTACAGACCCAACATACTGTCATTCCTATTGTTAGTTCCCCTAGTATGTAACTGAATCTATAAAAATAACGCTCTTGGATGGAAATAGAAAATCTCAAACAACAACTCCACAACTAAATAACCAAACAATGACAAAAAAAAATCCCAAACAAACCACAACAAAACAAGCGAATAGAGGTGGAGAATTAAATTTGTCCAAGGAAGTCTTAAAGTAGACCTTACATGGAATGGTTAAAGAAAAAAGTATTGAATATTGTAAACAAAAGATGTCCAGAGAAATTACTTTCAAATATGAAGTTTGGATTGAAATGTAATTTGGAGATCATACTTGAAAGATAGGATGGATTACCTTACTGGTGGGTTAAAAAAGTCCATCTAAAATTAGAATCCTCTAGGAAAACTGAACAACTGAATAAATTACTCACAACGAGTGACTGATTACTTTAGGTTAGATATATACATATGTGTAAGTGAAAAAAGTTGACAAAGAAACACGTCAGTTTTTTCTGTTAGAGGAGTAATAAGGCTGTCTTATGAGTGACCCATGTAAGGATTTGTAAATATTAAAGAAAAGATTCAAATTATGTCATCCGCCATAAATGAATTATGTGTTTTACATATGCTACATTTATTTTGCATAATAGAATTCATTAATTTCTGGTTTACTGTTCTGTTTATGTCCATAAGAGCAGAAACTAACTTTAAAAAAATATTTTTGATAATACTGAGAAATTTTACAGATTTGTCCTAACTTCATTTTTGGAAATTAAGTTTTTTGTTTGTTCTGTGAGAGAGGGTCATTGGATTTGATGGGTGTGATAATACTATTCTTGCAAAATAAGGAAATCAAATAAATTCAACAGATACTCATCTTGGTATAAGACAAATATCTTTTATGGATGGATCACATATAATATTGAAAAATAGGAACAGAAATATTTAATTTAATGGTGTTTTCAAAGGTTTCGGTTCCTTTAAAATTAAGTACAGTATATTGCACACTACTAAAGCACAGTGGTTCTTTAAAATTATATTTGCAACTGTGAAAATAACTGTAAGAATGGAAACAGCAAGGGAAATTTCTGAATGCATTTTAGATGTGAATTTCCACTTTACAGACTTGCAAATCAAATTAAAAAAAAAAAAAAGTTTCTTTCCCATGTTTCTAGAACTTTGTAAGGTTATAGTATGCTTCTATAAAACTAGCTTTGTAAGCTGCATTGTTCTTATAAATTACCTTAGTTGTACACACTGTTATATAATCTCATTTAGTCAGGAGAGCAATTTTGGATTGTTACAAGCAGATGAAAAGGATCAGGCTTCAAACTATTGCTAAAATGAAATACACTTTATTATAATGTTCAATAGTGTGCTGGGTCTGGTTGCAGTGAGGTTAATTTTCTTTGTAGGGGCCCAGATGGTGGTGTGTTTTGCATTGGTGCCTAGAACAGTGTTGGTAATGCATCGTTATTTTAGCTACAGCTATGCAGTGCTCACGCAGCAAGGTTGGATCACCCAGCACCCATCTCTCGTTGACAAGGTTAGGAGGCTTGGGGCTGAGTAAGAGTCTGAAACGAACCCTAATGACCAAAATTCATGCCATGTGACATCATACTTAGCTGTAAAAGCTGCAGGAAGGAAGGAAGAAGAGGAGGCATTAGGAGATAATGATGCTTGCCATCCCAAGAAACTCCTATGAATGATGAAGCCCTGCTTTCCAGTAAATGGCTGGATATCTGCTTAACGATGATAAGTAGAGACTAAATTTCTTTTTTTTGCTTTAATTCCACATGTGGCTTTTGTTTTTGTTGTTAAATTGCCTTTATCTCAACCAATGAGGTTGTCCATTTTAGTGTCTCTTAGTGTTGAGGAATCAGAGAGTCTGGGTAGGGGTCTGATAGCCACCTGAGGTCAACACAACACAGAAAGTTACAACTGGAATTGGTTTTTGAAGAGTTTGCACACTTGGTGTGAGTGCAGTGTATATATTTATGCGTGCATCTCTCATTTTCTGTTTAAAGCTATTGGAACATACTAGGGTTTGCTGTGTAATCAAACCATAAGCTTTACTGAAATAAAACAAAGACAGTACAACTTAAATAAAGACATTATCAACAAAAATTTGCATTAACTACTATAATTTTTTTGACATGTTCCAGGCATGAGGGCAAGGGAGGATGTTCTTAAAATTTCTATTTTGATATAATTTTTTTAATGCAATATAGGCCTCACTGTATTTTATCATAGAACTCTGGGAGGCTTGAAATAACAGGTGACAAGCAAGAGATGGGGCAGAAATTACTGTAAAACATTCTTGTCTCTCTGCAATGGTAAACTAGCATGCTAAAATGAAAGCAATTGACGAGTTTTAGATGGTGTGAGACACTGGATTATTATAATAATTATTGTCTCAGACTAATTCTAGTGTGTGTGTGTGTGTGTGTGTGTGTGTGTGTGTGTGTGTGGTGGTGGTGGGTGGGGAAAGGAACAGGTCGAATTTCACAGAGGTGAGGTGATGTTCAGTTCCATTCCCCAGCCTGCTGGAGTCTTTCTGAGCAGCCTCGGGGCAGCTGTCAGTCAAAAGCATCCCAGGGACATTGCCCCCCACCACATCCCGGAGCCACTTACCCAGCCCCAAACTGGCTGGCACACCAGGAGCACTGTCCCTCATCCCAACCTGGAGACCCAGAACAACCAGTGGCCCAGAAGTCCTGCCTGGGGGTGAGGGAATGTGAGCACAAGGGGGCAAAGCAAATAAAAACAGCAACATGTGCTCTCCATATTGTTCAGACCCTGACATCATCTGGATTCCTGTAGCTGCGTCTATGCTGGATCTAGGGGTGGTAGCTGTAATTCTGTCTTTTCCTCTCTCTTTCTTTACTTCTCCTAATCTCCTTTCCTAATATTTTGGGTAGCTTGAGGCTGGATGGGTTGGATTTTGCTAAACTGTTAACATGGGTTACCATATGCTAAGTCGATGCCTTGTTGAATGGTTTATTTTGGTTGAATGTTGCCCTTTAAACTTTTGCCAAGTTCCCTTATTTTCTAAAGTTTACCAGTGAAAGTATGTTCTGAGAAAATGTGCAGCATTTATCCTTTGCACTTTCTCTTAAGATTTTAAAAGAACTGAAGGCTTTTCTAATAAATTTGGTGGGTGAATTTTTGGAGCCTTGTATATTTTTAAAGTAAAACCCCTTCAGTGAGCTCATAGCTCAGTCTGGGATCTTACAGATGGTGGTGGAGTTTGATGGCATGTTGTGGAATATTTAGTGAAGTATTGTGTTTTAATGTGTTTAATAGTAGTACAGAAGGGGAAGAAGACCTTGTTTTTCTGTTACACTGTAAACAAGGTTTCAGGGAAAATTCTTTGAAGTATAGAGATCTAAGCTGGCTGAGTTTGAATCCTACTTGAAGTACTACAGAGGAACAGTAGGTATCTGATAATGTTTGTACTTTGAGTAAATCATTTTGGTCATCAAACACAGTCTTGACACACAAGATAAAAAGTGAATTATTTAAAAGTCCTGCTTAAGACAAATAGGATGTTCATATGATTTCTGTGTTGAAGTATTCAGTCTCTCTCCAGAATTATGGAAGATAATGTAAAGTAGTAAAGGACAGGATTTTCAAAAGATCATTGCTCAACACATGCTCTTATGTCATTATCTGCAGCTGAGTTTTCAGAGTTACAAGGCCACAGTGAAATCTGTAGGTAGATTGATGATGTCAGTGATGATGATGATGTGCTCATCTCTTTGGTATGAGAAGTACAGTAGCATTCCCTGTATCATGAATATTTCCAAATACCTGCTCTATATCCCAGATTTTCTTCCAACAATTCTGACACCTACCTTTGTTGGATTGAGTCTGTGTCTATTTAAACGAGTAGTGAAATATATGAGGGGCAGCAATGTGGTTTTGTGTCAAAATGGTATTCTAAGATGTAGGCAGTGCTGACAAACACCATCAGGAAGCACCACAGTTTAAATATAGCATCTCAGGACTTCAGAAGTGGTTACAAATTCTGCCACAAACATGGATAACTTGCACCATGTTATCATAAGCCCATTAGCTTTTTGTATTTAGGTATGATTTTATTTTCCTTTCCTGTAGTACTGAAAGAAAAATAATAAGAAAACATTACCAGATAGTTTTTAGGTATCAAGTTTGGCTATAGTTATTATTTTATGGCTTATAAAGTATTTTTATGGATATATTTGAATTCAGTCTGTTTGTGGGATCACATTGGTAACCACATACTGGAGTAAAGTGTATTTGCTGTAGTGTTAAAACCTGGTCTCCAAAGTTGGCCTGTTTACTGGCAGGACTACAAAATTCTCATTACATCTTCCATTAAACTTTCTTGAGATAGACTCTGGTGTTATGGATTTAAAATCTTGGAATTTTTCTTTCATCTACCAACCCTGTGTCTCAGAGGGATTACCTTCTCTCTTTTTCAACCATGGAACCAGGAAAGAGACTGCCTGCCCCATGAAAAAGAGTTTCACCTGGCCCCCTCATGAACTGCTAACAATGGATCATTTGCAGCTCTGCCTGGGGCACCCCTGACTCCTCAGGCTACAGGGTGGGTGTTTGGGAACTTCTGTGAGATAAGAAAGGTTTCCTGTCTTCACATCAGTGACTCAGTGTGATAACGCCCCTCTGGAGAACCATCAGCACCTCCACACCCAGCCTGAGGGGTCATATCTGCTAATGGGCCATCAGGGATTCCAAAAATATGTCAGAGTGTAAATCACCCATTGTGAAACTCCCTGCCCTGGGGGAGGTACTGGGCACTCCCACCTGAGCCTAAGCACATATAAACTGGGGTTTTTTGGGACTGGGGATCATCAGATCTAGAGGAAGACCAGAACCTCAGCAGGACTGCAACTGCCACTCTTAACTGGACCGGGACCATTACCCTCACCAACAGGTTTCTTCTTTCCTGTTACTTTGTACCTAGGAGGGCCAGGTGGTGCTCAGCACAGGCAATTACCATTCTGTTTGTGCCCCAGGCTGGGTCACACACTTGTTTTTGTGAGTTAAAGGGACCTTTTTTTCTGTACCCTTGTACTGATTGTGATCTTTTTTACTAAATTATAATTCTGATTTATCATCTGTTTGTGAATTGGATTCATTCCTCCTGCTGGTTTATCTTTAAACCAGCACACTCTGGTTATTATACTTAAGAAGATATACTTGACCTGTTATTCCAGTAGCATTGCTGGAGATCTGAGAAACTGAAAACTATGGCAGTCAAAACTACGGAAAAATTTAAAATCCTAAGAGAGGATAGCTTTACAATATTTCTCCAAACAGTAACTACTGGCTTAGTCACAACAACTGATAGAGGCAATGACCCAACAGTATGCTCAGCAGAGTACACTCTTTCAGCAAAACAGAATCTTTGTTGTTGTTTGATTGGTTTTGGTTTTTTCTTTTTTTAACATCAGTGATGTCACTTGATTCACAGAATAAGGTTGTGAAACATAGGCATTTATTCCCAAATTCATTTGATTGCAACAAGACACAGGGACCTGTGTGCAAAAACACAAGTGCTGAGTGTGCTAGTACCAAATTTTCACTATGTTAAAACAAGTAGGTGACAGCCTGTTAAAGAGTAGAGGAACCGAAGGTACTGGGTTGTAGCCTTGCCCTTTCTTGCAAGCAGCAGCATGATGGAGGAGCTCAGAAATGGAGGTGGCAGTGGCAAAGTATATGGGTGTTGTCGTTTGACCTTGGCTGAATGCCAGGTGTTCACATAAACTGCTTTAGCCCCCCCCTTTCCCAGAGGGAAATGAAAGGAAAAAAGTAAAGCCAAGAGTTACTAAAAAGGAAGTTTACACAGAAAAGAAAAAGAGAACTAGAAGCAATGTGCGTGCACACACACACACACACACAGTGAAAAGCTAACAGTAAATTTCTACTTCCCCACAAGCAGTGAAGTGTTCACACTTTCAAGAACCAGGATCCCGGTACAGCAGACATCTGGTAGGCAGCAACCATTACAAGAGAGATATATGCTTCCCTTCCCACTCTCTTTATATCTGGTGTGACATCAGATGGAATGGAATACCTCCTTGGTCAGTGTAAACCAGGTGGCCTATGTCCCTTCCCAGGAAGAGGAAATGCTACTCAGCTAAAGAAACCCACTACAGTGGGACACAGCTGTGGAGGATTGGTTGAGATGGGAATAGTTCTGAGCTTTCAAGGATTGCCATGAGCTTCTTGAGAAGCAGGAGTGTTTCTAAAGAAATAAAATATGTTCATTCAGATGCACAAAGAATTTCTTGCATAACAGGCCTGATCATCCCTTATAGAAAAATCCTCATATTGCTATTAGCAAAGTCTCAATTACACATCTATTGGCTATCTAGGAGTCAAGAAGACAGAAGAGTCATCATGAAATGGTTAAAACACTGCAGAACTACTAAGGGCCCACTGACTTCAGCAGCTCCTGCTCTTCAGAGCCTTCAAGAAACCTGAAGATAGTAAGTTACTTTCCAAATGCAACAGACACCTAAACGACAGTGATTTATAACTCCAAATGGGATTTACAGCCCTGTGGGAACTACATTCTCTAGTCCTTGGGAAACACAGTCTTGCAGCACTATGAACTCAGTAAGGATTTCGCTTCCTTAATTGGTGTAAAAAAAAGCAAACCCACAGATACAAACATTGACCAGTGCAATCCTGGCCTTAGTGATCTGTCCTGTCACACTGGAAAAAGAAAGAAAATCTCCTTCTGGATTGGTGATTTCAGTTGTCTGTGTTTTGGGTTGCACTGTTGCGACACCCTTCCCCCAAGATTGAACTGAAGGAATTACAGTTGCATTCCTTCAGTGTTATCCAAATGTACTGAAATTGTCCATTTTTCAAACTGTGCATGACTTTCTACAGCCTAGCTATCTCTACCCTGTGGCTTTCATTAGACCAGGAGACTTTCAGGAATAAGTTGTTGTAACCTTCTACTCTGTTCTGCTTGGTATCTGGGAGCATCAGATGACAGAATTTGAGCTATCCTGTAGCTTGTTCACAGTCTCAAAAGGAAGAACTGGCATGCAATGTATTTGGGACTGTTTCGTTACTTATTTTCTCATATTTTTTCTTTTCTCTGTCTTTTTTTTTATTTCATTGGGGGTTTTTTTGTTTGGTTGGTTGGTTGAGTTTTTTTTTTCTTCTTTGTTTTGTTGTGTTTTCTTTTTGAGATTTTTCTGCTTGGGCCAGTTTATGTCACGATGATGTGAAGTGGTTGTGTAAATGCCATCAAATACCATGTGTTTTATGAAGAAACAAAGTCCTTAGAAGGGTCTTTAATACTAATAGTAACATTTGAGTATATTTGTAAGTTACTAAAATATAACGAAGACATTTTGGAATGCATCAGGAGTGGTAAGATGTGGTTGTTTTAAAAACTGGAGAACAAAAATCCCCCTAATGCTTTCATTTTGGAGAAGGACCATTGTTGGAGAGGATTGGTATGAGAACTGGAAGAACAACCTGGGATCATGACAGTTTGAGTGACTGAAGCATGGCGTATGGAGTTACAAAGACTTTTGTTGGGATTATGGACTAGTTTACAGTTAAAGATTTTACCCAGTTCAAATTTTCTATGATGTTGTATGTTTTCCCCATTTTCTATGGTGGTGTCCCTGCTGGAATTTTCCACCCTTTCCCCTCGTGGCCTGTAACCCTCCCCTGATTGGTCCCTGGTTGCTGCATTGCAGCATTCCCATTTATGGTCATCACCTGTCCCTGTTCTCCCCATTTGGTTGGTTCGTTCCCCCATTTGGCAGGCTCCTCCCTGACTCCTCCCAAGTTCAACCCCTTTCCAGCACCTTCCCTACCAGCCCTGTATAAGTCAGGTGCCATTTTAATAAGGGGTTCATTCTGCACTGACACTCAGAGTGTGACCATCCTTTCACTGACCCAGCAGGGCCACAGACCATAGCCTTTTTTGTCTTCTCACATTCTGCAGAATTCTAAAAAAAACTGCTGTGGGATTGGCATTTTGACCATTTTATTTGCAAAGACTTTAACCACATGTGCCACATCTTTTATAGTTCGGTCATGTATCATGTCAGAATGGGGGAAAGATGTGGCCTTTTTGTAATGACAACCATTCTGTTGTACATATCTGATCCTGGCAGAGTTATGCTTATCTATACATCTGAAGACCTGTCCCTCAGTATACCTGTCCAGACAGATAGAGTCACAGAAATGAAAAATACTGTATCTTGGAAGACAGGCTGTGTAAAATGCATCCTTTGAGAAAAAGCACCCTGTTTCTTAAAAGAAAAACAAGAGCTACTAACAGCTCTGCTCTAAATAGTGGGTCAACGTAAAATAGGATACTTGCAAGACATGTACAGTTCCCATTTGTGACTGCCAGCACTGTGGAGTTCACATCTACAAGTGAAAACCAAAGTCTGTTAGCATACAGATGTGCAATAACTTTTTAAATACCTACAGTATCTTCCTACCTGCTATGCTTATTTTCAGATTCAACTATTGTTATTAAAGGAAAAAAAAAAATTGTTTTCACATTTATGTGTAGCCTACATTAAATTGGCTTTTCCTCAAATATTTTCCTGGTGCTACAGCTCCCCAAATATTTTTTAATACTTTTGAATACTCCCACTTTCCTTTTTTCAAGTCTCTCAGTCTTGATGTAATACATGTCTGAGTGACAT
>VXBX01005270.1:3523-31217 GCA_013400415.1 Scytalopus superciliaris
AAAACACTCGTGGGTGAAAATACTGAAAGAGCCCTTTTTTTTTTTCCTGGGAAAAATCAGCCTGGGGATGAGAAGGTTGATTGTGTTTATATAAAAGAGGAGTGTGGATCCAAATTCCAGCTCTGGATTTCTCTGCCTTCACACAACTCTGGGGCAAGAAAAACACCACAAAGACAGGCCAGAAAGTCCTTCCTCCTGCCCTGGCTGCTTTTGTGCCCTGTGAACTTCCTGGAAGGAGTTGAAAAGAAGATGTGTTGACTCCAATAAAGTTTCAAGATGCCCATCCTGAAGTTCTGTCTCTTTATTTCATTTTTTTTCATATTTTTTTTATGTTTTTCACAACTATTCACATCAGGATGTTGTAAGGTCTGGATTCCTATTATCCTGCTTTTACAAGGAATAGCAAAATCTCACCCTTGTGTTCAACTTTCCCTTTCCCATTTCCAGGCAATTGGAGGGATAAGAGAATTAAGAAACAGTTGTCCCCTTTCAATGTGGGGCAGCCAAAGGGCCAGTGCAAGGCCAGCTCCTGAGGGGGTTGTTGCCAGGAATTCCAGTGGAATTCCAGTCATGATCCACCAGAATCCAGAGGAAGGTGGCTGTGATTCCTCTCCTCTCCCTTTGGAAGTGGCTCAGAATGGGCAGCAAAGCTCACACATGACTCAAATCAGTAAAGTTTGAGGGGGGGATACAGAAAAGCTGCTGTAATTTATATTTGTAGCTTATCCCCAGGCTTGTCTTCTCCCTGGAAAATCCTGGGAGTCTTGTTGGTGTCTTAACTGGGCCTTAATCATGGCTTATTTAATCCTGTCTAATCCCTCAGGGTTTTCATCTTCTGGTTTCTTTTCACTTCAACACGTTTGACAAGAGATCATCTACTGAAAGGATACCCCAAAAATTGGATGTCTCACCCCTGGGAGTGTCCCAGGCCAGGTTCGATGTTCTGAGCACCCTGGGCTGGTGGGAGGTGTCCCTGCCCATGGCAGGGGGTGGCAATGGGGGGGCTTTGGGGTCCCTCCCAACCCACGCCATCCCACAAATCAGTGTTATCCACACTCTTGGGGGATCCCCTGTGGCCCCCACTGATGCTTTTCCACACTGTGCCCTTTAACTCAGCTCTTCTTTTTAGACACCTTAGGAAACCTCTCATTTGCAGAAATCCATCCAAATGGATCAAAATCCATTTAGGACACCACACGAGGCCACTCTGAAAGGAAAATAATTCCTTCAAATCCTCTGTTCATCCACTCAGGGTGTGCAAAAGCTGCAAGGGAAGGGATGAAATGTGGAATTCTCAGGCTTGGGGCTGAGAAAGGAGAAGTGCAATAATTCCCTCGTGGTCAAGGGAGTGTGAGATGGACAGAGGAGGCACCTCTTTGGATGTTTGGAGGATCCTTGGCAAAATTCCTTCATCTCCAGCACCTGAGAGTCCCAAGGAAAACGGGAGGGAGCCCAGGGAGGTTTTGACTTGGAGAAGGAAGCTCAGACACCAAGTCTCTGGTCATGACTCCTTTGTCTTCTCATGTGGAGCCCCTTCCCAAGCCCTTCCTAAAGCCAGGAAATGTTGCTCAGCAAACAGCATTTCCCACACTTGCCTCCAATTGCTCATGCCCTCTGGGCCAGGAGCTTTGAGTTCTATTTTTACTGTTGGCTGACTGAAGTTGTGCCTGAAATCTCAGCCCCGAATTGCCCAAACAAGCCAAAGCAAGCAAATGAAATCCATGCAAATGGGCTCTTCTTGTTTTGCTGCTCTCTGGGTTGTTACCACGTCCCACAGCACACTTTTCCATTGGCAGTGTGGGGAGAACATCTTCCAGCAGCTCCTTGTGGGCCTGGTGCTGTTTGGGTTGTTCCTGAAGAGCAGGAGAGAATGCCACGCAGGTTTAGTGATACCTGTTTGTATCTCTGCAGGATCCAATCATTTCACAGGCTGTAGCTTCAGATATAAAAGCAAAACATCACTGTCATTAAAGATTAATTCCAGAAACACACCAATAGGAGAGACCTCCTTTTCCCTGGCAGGTGGGAGACGTGGAAATTCCCAGTCCAGGAATCATTTGTGCCCGTGCTGCTCTTGCTTTCCCTGCAGGAATTGCTCTTCCTGTTGGATAATCTAAAGAAACTAATTATTCCTTAAGTATCTCTTCCACCTCCTCCTGGGGAACAGGAATACAACATAGAAAGAAATACAAAATAATGCTGAAATGCAGTTTGGTTTAAGGCTCCAACATTAAATGTGGCTTTTAGAACCTGCTGCCCTTTGGACTCTCCACGTTTTCATCCGCTGCTGTTTCGCAGAGCCAAAGAGTTCTCATTCCCAACACGGCTGCTCTTCCCTCTCCTCCTGCTCAGGATGGAACTCACGAGTTCAGCGTGCTGGGGACATCCAGGGGAGAGCCATTCCCTAATCTCTGGGAAATACTAGGAATTTTTTTGTAGAGAGGAAGGCAGAAATCCGTCCTGCTGCCGCAGCCCATCCTGCTGGCCCCAAAGCTGCCCTGGTGCTCCTTTTCCATAACCACGAGGAGAGGCTTTGCCTGGAATTGGAGGGCACAGGGCAATGAGACTTCCCAGGCAGCAAAAGCTGCCTTCAGGATTTAAAGCCCCGAGGTTCACCTTTCCCTTCATACAGTTGAATCGTCTCAGCAGCTCCAAATTGTCCTTTAGGGGTCGAAATTATCACTAAAATCAAGAGAAGGGAAAACGAAGAAGTTATAAACGAGGCACAAGTGAGAGCTGAGGCGAATAAATATTGAGTTTAAAATACACCTCTTAGAATATCAGCCAGTTTAGGGAGAATAAATCTCCTGGCAGCATCACAATTTTCTTTTTATTTAAGAAGAGTTCTAAATCACAGCCCTGCTCTATGAAAACCGAGTGTGTGTATACAGAAAGCTTTCCCTTTTCGATCCAAAGCGCCTGTTTATTTCATCAATGCTTTATTTATAAAAGTCTTACAAAACACCCATTCAACCAGCAGTGACTCAGATTTTTGGGACTTTCCTGCTTGTCTGGGGATAATGTTTACGATACAAATGCCGAGCTAATGAAATGCCGTTTGCTGCCCTTTGTGTTCTGCAGGGAAAGGGCAGCAGCCCCTTCTCCTTTTTCCCTGGAATCGCAGAGTGCCGGTTGCAGCGCTTCATTAGCCGATGGCACTGACGGCCCCTGCTTTGATCCAGCCCTTTCTCTGCAGGGAGAGGCTTTAGCGCAGCAGTTTCTGAGTTAACTCGCTGCTCTCCCCCCGGAGGAGCCAGACCTTTATCAGGTAGAACCCGAAGTGGTGCTGCCGGGGAGGGTAAGGGTTGTGTTTTTCCCTCTGTTTTCCCACTGCCCCATCCATTGGGGTGTGCAAAGAAAGGTGCTTATTCATCAGTTATGGTGTAAGCAATGGCATGACATGAACAATTCAATTCATTACCAAAAAAAAGGGGAATTAAATTAATTAATTAATTAGTCTGCCTCCCCAGTGAAACCCCAAGGCAGGGGAATTTTAACTCCTTCTGCCTCAGACAAGGCTCATCCAGCAATTGGTTCTTCCTACAGGTGAGAAGGATCTTATCCCAAGATAAGGTGGAATCCCCAGCCCTGGAGGTGCCCAAGGCAGGGCTGGCCGTGGCACTCAGTGCTCTGGGCTGGGGGACAAGGTGGGCATCGGGCACAGGGTGGGCTCCCTGGGCTGGGGGGGCTTTGCCAGCCTCTGGGATTGTGTGATCAGGGATGGAGGTGGTGCCTGTGCATCCCATTTGTCTCTTTGAACACAGGAATTCCCTCTGTCCTCGCTGCTGTGGGCCAGGGACACCCAGAGCTTCTCCCCACACTGCACTGGCTGGTTGTGTTGGCTGTAAATCCTCCCCCTGCTCCTTTCATTTGTATCCCCTCCTCCCTCCCTGCTTCTTGTACCAGGAGAGACATTTTCTTCCCAGACTTCATTAGCTTTTCCACCCAATTATGACAATTTTCCCCTTCTTTTAAGTCCCTTGGCACTTCCCCCTCTTAAAATCTTATCTCCTCTGACCCCTCATGTTTTCTGCTGGAGGAAGAGCCTCAAAACAAGGTGACAAAACCACCAAAATCAATGTCAGTGCCACTGGAAGGCAAAAAGTTTGCAAATCATTTTCCCAACTAGAAGCTTCAGTTCTCAGGGAGACAAGAGGTGGCTGTGAATTTATTCTGGGGTAAAAATATGGAACAGAACCTGACCCAGTTATTACAGCCTGGACAGATCCAGTATGGATCCACACTGGGAAGGGACCTGCTGTGTATTCTGGGTGTTCCTGGAGTGTGATGATGTAAAGGATGTAGGATTCGGGGTAAATGCCACAAAAGCCTCAAAGTAAAGCAAACCACAGATGATCTGTGATGGCTCAAGGCCTGGAATGTGAAACCCTCATGTTTTCATGCACACTGTGTGGATCTCAAGGAGCACACGTGGCACAGCCCTGCTTTGGGCTCCTCCCAGCCCCTGCTCCCCCACAGGCCACACATGTACCCCAGGGACATCAAATCGAATATCCTGAGTTGGAGGGACCCCCAAGGACCATCCAGTGCAGCCCCAGGACTCCCCAACCCTCCCCCCTGTCCCTGTCCCGGTGCCCAAAGGCTCCTGGAGCTCTGGCAGCCTCGGGGCCGTGCCCACTGCCCTGGGGAGCCTGGGCAGTGCCCACCACCCTCTGGGGGCAGAGCCTTTCCCTGAGATGCCCCCTGAGCCTGCCCTGGCACAGCCCCAGCCGTGCCCTGGGGGCTGTCCCTGATTTTCATGGTTTGACCATTGAAAAGCCTGCTGGGGGGAGGATGTGCTGGCATTGGGAAGGACAATATCCTCCTCAAAGTACAGTTCCAAGAGCAAGGAGACCAAAGGATGTTGTGAGCTGTGATGCTGCAGCAGCTGGAGAAAGAAAGCTGCAACCAAGGAATGGCAGCTCAGATCAGCAGCCCTTGCTTTGCTGATGGATTGGGAGCAAATCCTGAGCATCCCCTGCACTGCTGTGGGGATCTGATAAAGGCAGAACATCCATCTGAAATCCTGGAATCATCAGGGCTGCAAGAGCCCTTCAGGATCATCCAGTGCCACCATCACCATCACCACCACAATCCCCCTAATCCCTGTCCCCAAGGGCCACATCCAGCCCCCTGTGGGACACTCCCAGAGACAGTGACTGCCCCCCCTCCCTGGGACACTCATTCCAAGGCCTGCCCACTCTGGCAGAGAGAATTTATTTTCTAATATCTCATCTGAACCTTCCCTGGTGCAACTTCAGGCCATTTCCTTTCACCCTTTCACTTGAGATGTAGCAGAAGAGATTGATCCCACCTCAGTGGACCCTCCTGTCAGGTTTTCTACCCAGTGAGTTAAAAAGGAATCATGTTTTCAACTTCTTTTTGCCTCTCACACCTGATTACGAGTCTTCCCGTCAACACTGTAGTTTCCTCAGTTTTGTTTTTCTCATTTTTTAAGCATTCTGTGTCATTGCTGCTGAAAGTTTGACATAGGAAAAGAGGAACCACTGGTTGAGCAAAGGTGCAAAGAGCAGAACAGATGCCTGAAAAACTGTCTGTCAAACACGTTTATCAAATCAACTGCAAAAGACAGAGCCCTTTTACTGCTCTCTGTTCCAGGGCTCATATTTACTCCATATAAAAGAAGATTTAAAAATCAGCACAGCAAAATGGGCTTAGAACTGTGGAATGATTTGGGTTGGATGGGACCTCAAAAGTCATCCATTCCCACCCCCTGCCATGGGCAGGGACACCTCCCACCAGCCCAGGTTGCTCCAAGCCCCGTCCAGCCTGGCCTGGGACACTCCCAGGGATCCAGGGGCAGCCACAGCTTCTCTGCCCAACCTGTGCCAGGGCCTGCCCACCCTCCCAGCCAGCAATTCTTTCCCAATATCCCATCCATCCCTGCCCTCCTTCATTTTACACCCACTGTCCCTTGTCCTGTCACTCTGTGCATATACAGAGTCCCTCTCCCTCCTTTTTATAACCCCTTCAGGCACTGGAAGGAGCTCTGAGGTCTCTCTGGAGCCTTCTCTTCTCCAGACTGGACACCCCCAGCTCTCCCAGCCTGGCTCCATAGGAGAATAAAGAGCCACAAAACCCACTGGAGTATTCTGGGAGCCCCATGGGAAAAGTTACAAAGCATACCTTTTTTTCTGAGTCTGTTCCCCTACCAGCAGCCAAACAATGTGCACTTAAATCTGCCAGTGTTTCCATCAGCTTGTCCCCCATTGTCCATTATCCAACATCATTGAGCCTTGTAACGTGTGAACAAAGCCAGGGCAGCAGGAACAGACACCTCGGGCCTGCTGCTGATTTACTGCCCACTCCTGTCACCCCAGGGAAGGCTGAGCCTCAGCTCAGGGGAATTTCTCTAATTAATTCCAACCCCACAAGCTTAAGATACACTTGTGCAACTGCTGTGGTGTGGGAGTGCAGAGCTGGGAGCCACTGGCATGGAGCTGGGAGCCCTGGGCTGAGGTGGAGATACATATATATATTTATAATATATATAAATATACATGGCATTCACTGAAAACCTGCTGGAGCCTTCCCATATTTTCTTATTACAGGGATTTCTCAGGGGATTTTCTGACACTGACATTGATCCCCTTTGTGCCTCCAGCTCTCTGGGGAGGAGATTTAGCCCAGGAAACAGAGACAGCGAAGTATTTCAGCACTGTGTGTGAGCCTTCAAAAGAAGGTTGGGATTGCCCTGACTGGTGATGCCCCTCAGAGGCTGGCAAAGCCCCCCCAGCCCAGGGAGCCCCCCCTGTGCCCGATGCCCACCTTGTCCCCCAGCCCAGAGCACTGAGTGCCACGGCCAGCCCTGCCTTGGGCACCTCCAGGGCTGGGCACTCCAACCCTCCCTGGGCAGCCCCTGCCAATGTTTAACAACTCTTCCTATGAAGAAATTTCTTCTGAATTGCTGCCTTTTCCCCACCAACCTCATGAATGTTAATCCAGCACAGCAACCTCTGTGCACCTACACCGAGCACAGAACACACCCCCTGACTTTTGAGAGGCAAAGGATGTTTGGAAATGTCCTTTATGGCGAAAGCCCAAGGAAGTGATTTTGTCCCAGGCACCACTGCAGCTTTCACTGAAAAAAACACCCACTTTCATATCTGTAACTTGTTCCCCAAACACTGAAAGGACTGCCCAGGGAGGGTTGGAGTGCCCAGCCCTGGAGGTGCCCAAGGCAGGGCTGGCCGTGGCACTCAGTGCTCTGGGCTGGGGGGAAAGGTGGGCATCGGGCACCCCCTGGGCTGGGGGGGGCTTTGCCAACCCCAGGAATCCTGGGATTCTGTGAATTCCTTCTCCTTCAGACCAACCAGCTCATGAAAGAAGAGCCCCTCAGTCCCAGCTCACCGGACCCCGCCCAGCAATGCCAGGGGATGGGATTTCACCCCTTTTCAAAGCCTGGTGCCCATCCCGGTGCTGCCCAGAGGGTTTTGGGGGCTTCCAAACCCTCGAGAGTGAGGTAAATGTGCAGCACTGGCAACTGGGTGGAGACGGGTGATGTTCATTAATTTGTTAATTACGGAAGTTTTGCAGCTGAATGCGCAATATCGAACCAATTGCCAGTTTGGGGCTGCACAATTACTGCCCGGATTGATAAATACCTCTTTAATTGGCAAAGCTTGCGTGAGATGAACTTTTAAATCACGGCATTTCCACACAATAGGGTGTGAAATTTCGTTCCTTTCTTTTTTTTCCCCCCCTCTAAATGAGTCACAAAGAACCTGATTTAAGATATATTGCTATCTCCTTGTTAAGTGGAGTCAGAATGGCTGTACCAAGGCTGAGTATTGCCAGGATTTGGTGCCAACACTTTGATCCATACACATGAACTGGATATAGACATAAGAGCTTACTAAACAAACTGGACAGAGTCCCAGTGGGAACACTCAAAAATGTATTAATCAAAGTCAAGCGGCAGAGCAAATTGAACCAGTTCATTAATTATGAAAATTCTCTCACCAAGTGACATGTTGTTAACTCTGTGGATACTTAACACGTTTGAATCCATAGGCTTCCCTCCACACAGGCAAAATTTAATTATGAGGGGGAGTTGTCTGGGTTTTTTATCTTGAAACTAAAAAACTAAATAATTAGAAAAGGGCAGTGTCGCTGTCACAGCCACGGAGCCTCTCGGGGCACAGTCAGTGCTGAAAAGGGACTTTGCAAAGGTGGGTGTGTGGAACAGGAGGCCAAGGGATGATGTTATGGCCAGCAATTTTGGGAAGCAGATTTTGGGAAGAGCAAGCAACCTGTCAACTGTACTGTAGGAAACAGGATCCCGGGATCTGCAAGGTTGGAAGAGACTTTTGGAAACATGCAGTGCCACCATCACCACCACAGTCNCAGCTGCTCCTCACAGGGCACATTTCCAGCCCCTTCCCATCCCTGGACACTCTCCAGCCCCTCAGTGTCCCTTTTGAAGTGAAGGTCACAGCTTTTCCAGTGTGGAACCCCAGCTGTCCCCGAGCAGGAGATGCAGGATAACTTTGGGAAGCCGCACTTTGTCCCCCTGGGCTTCAGTCACTTCACCTCTCACAGAGAAAGAGCAACACCATCTTTGCAAACATCACAAACCCTACAGCTCACTAAGAACTATAAAATAATACACACTACAGCCCAGATTTGTAGGCTCTTTCTTTGTTGGGGGAAAATTAAATAGGAGAGGGAAATGTTTTCTTGATTTGTTCACTAGAAAACAAACTTCCCAGTCAAATCTTTCCCAGTTGTTTGTCTTTGATGGGCTCTGTCACCCTTAACAGATTATCTGGTTACCTTCTACCTCTTAAATAAAGCCCAGAAGCCCCAGGTGGCCACAGGCTGCAAACAAACACTGGTCAATATTGCTCCTCTCTTTCACAGCAATGGAAGAGAAACAGTTGGCTCCAGATTAAATCCTGGGGGAAATGACTTTTCTTAGGACTTCTTTTGCTGAACATGGTACAACCTCAAGGATAAAAGAGTGGCTGAGATTCCCAGGAGGGATCCAAAGCTCCTTCACTCACAGTTGGTAAAGGAGAGCAATGGGAATGTACAATTATCAAGTCCTGGGAAGGAAATGAGGCTGGTGTTTGAATGCTGGGATCACAAATCCTACAGATTGTGGAGTTACCACCCCTTGTCTCCTGGTCTTCAGCACTTCTGTCCATCATGGATTTAAGAATGCAGTGTCAGACTTTTCCTGCTCTTCTGAGGGATTCAAATCAACACCTTTCCAGTGCAGGACAGAAGAGACAAATGGCGTTTCTAAGGTAAAGAGCAGAGATAAATTGAGATTCAGACAGCCCAATTCAGCAAGTTCCTTCTGACAATAGCTGGGCTTGGGAAAACTGGAGAACCTGCTTTGCATCAGACAGATACAATTTAATTGGAACAATGTGTTTTCACATTTGTGCTGGGTGTTTTCTGCTCCTTCTCAAGGTTTCCTCTGAACTCTTCTCTTGTCCAGTTTTCTCCAAGTTTATAGGATCATCAAGGCTGGCAGAGACTTTTAGGATCATCCAGTCCCATCACCACCAGGATCCCCCCAAATCCCTGTCCCCAAGGGCCACAGCCAGCCCCCTGTGGGACACTCCCAGAGACAGTGACTGCCCCCCCTCCCTGGGACACTCATTCCAAGGCCTGCCCACTCCTGCAGGGAAGAATTGTTTCTAATATCTCATCTGGTGCAACTCAAGGCCATTTCCTCTCCTCCTTTCACTCGAGCTCCCTGGAAAAGAGCCATTTGGGCTCTGTAGGCACCAGGCAGGTGGCCAGGTGGGTTCCCCCTCCTGGTCTAACTGAGCCCTCCCAGTTTGGGATGGATCCCACGTGCCAGAACCACAGAGAGGCTGAACTGCTGCCTTGGATTAAACCCTGAGACAGCCAAAGTCTGGCAGGAGCATTTCCCACCCCCCCAGGGAATATACTCATTATTAAAAATATCCCTGGGTTTGACCCAAAGCATTGGAGAGCGTTTAAGGAAAGGATGTGGGTGTTTGAGCCAGCAAGTCTTTGTGTCTGTGGTTCATCCCAAATTGCTTCCATAAATGCTCTGCTCCAACTTTTTTTAAAAGTTGTTCTCTGCTTTCTGCCTTAAATCTCCTTCCATCTCCACATTGCTGTTAAATGAAAGCTCAAGGATTTGACGTTTTGGGGCGAAATAAAATTTACTGCTGATTAATTATTATCCCCTGAAATATTCCCACAATTCCAAGGTGTGTCACTTGTGCCTAAAATGGCACTGGGGGAAATATTCCAAGAAAAGGGAATAGCTCAGAAGTTAAAATATAAAGGATTTGTGATGAATTCAGTGCTAGGGGAGTTACCAAACGAGAGGCCAAACTTTGCTGAGACCCTGACTGAGATCCCAACCTTTGCTTGAGGTTTAAGGAGCACATTTTTTTTCAGGGAATAGCTGGATATTCTCCTGGATATTCTCCCTACAGGTGTCTGGTGATTCCAGGGTAGGGAAAAGTGACCCCCCTTTTGCTTTTCCTAAAGATTAGAGAGGAAAACCAGCCCATTTTCCATAGATGAGCATCACTCCTTCTCCCAAATCCCCCCAAATGACTGGCATATTCCTGCAAAATCCCATTTTTATAACAGCAATTAAAGAGACTACTCAGTAATATCGAAATATATTTAAGTATGAAGTTTATATATATTTAAGTATAAAGTTTATATATATTTATGCATAAAGTTTATATATATTTATGCATAAAGCTTATATATTTAAGTATAAAGTTTGTATATATTATACATAAAATTTATATATATTTATATATAAAGTTTAGTTATTTAAGTATAAAGTTTATATATATTATGCATAAAGTTTAGCTATTTAAGTATAAAGTTTATATATATTTATGCATAAAGTTTATATATATTTATGCATAAAGTTTATATATATTTAAGTATAACGTTTATATTTATGCATAAGTTTTATCTATATTTAAGCATAACTGCATTTATCCCACAGTGCAGGGAAGCAGCCACATGGTGGGAATATCCATGTTTTACTTGGGAAGCCACTGAGGAGAAAGGAGCCTGAGGAGAAGGAGAGGTTTGCCTCGGACACAGCCAGGGAAGGTCATTCGTGGAAGTTCCTCATGGGCTGTTTCCCCAAAATCCCTGTTTCTCCAGGGAAAATGGAATTTGAGCCGCTTCAAAATTGAAACTCAAGTTTTGGGCAGCGGGGAAAACTTTTCACAGTGACTATAAAATAAGGAAAGTGAGGGGGGGTTTATCAATTACATTTATAAAGCGGGTGAAATCCATCTTGGGGTGGGAACAGGAGCGGATTTTCCCTTCTTGCACCTATAAAATCCTCCCAAGCCTCCTGACACAGCCACGCAGCAGCATCTAGTGACCACAGCAGGCTAAGGCAGGGGCTTTGGGGAACGAGCTCCTCCAGAAACACTTCAGAACGAGGGGAAGCCAAAATCCTGATTTTATGCTCTCGTTTCAGCTCTTTTCTGGCTAAAAAAATTCATTAATTCCCACATGAAATCCACTCTGCGCCCCTAAATTAAAAAAAAATTAAGTCTCTCAGATTGCACACAATTAAATGAATCAGGAAAGGAACATGAAATATTTGGGAATTGTTGCTGGATTAATGAAGGATCTGTGCATCACACCTGGTGCTGTCAAACCACTGAGCTGTCCATGGGACAGGCTGAGAGCTGTGCTGTGTTTTATTTAGGAGTTCAGACTGGATTTATATTTAATCTCTATATTAAAACACGGGCAATGAGGTATTTTAAGGAATATGTGTAGCAGATGGTGGGTGCCCTGGTGAGTGGATGGGTCTGGAATTCTATGGAAGCAGCAGAATTAGTTTCTTTTTTTTCTTTTCCACTTTTGAATATTGCTTTTATTTGATGGAAAAACTCAAGGAAGGCAGAAAATTTTCATCTGCCTTTTTGAACCACTTCCACTCCCCCAGCTGTTTCCCATATCACTTGGGGCAAACCCCACAATTCCTTGGATAAAACAATCAAAAGGCAAAGGAAAAAAAAAAAGACCAAGGTGGGCAAATCTGGGGCTGTGCACATCAGGAAATTCAGACACATCTCCCTGGGGCCCAATTCTGAGTGTGAAACACAAAACTCACCCACAGAGCCCACGGGCTCCGAGAAACTCATCCCAGCCAAGACTTGGAGGAGAGCTCAGAGCAAAGTCGCCCTTCTCGGTCCCACCCCACGTGGAATGTGGAGATGTGGTGCTGAGGGACAGGGGTTTGTGGTGGCTCTCCATGGCTGAGGATCTCAGGGGTCTTTTCCAGCTTCAGGGATTCCAGGATTCTCTGGATTAGCTGTTTCCAGGCAGTGCTGACCTTTCGAGGACGGCAGTGCCAGAAGGAACCCCAACCCAGGCGGTGAGTCCTGGGGGCAGGATGAGCTGGAATGTGGAAGCCACGGGGAGTCATGGAGTCATGGAATGGGTTGGGTTGGAAGGGACCATAAAGTCCATCCAATCCCACCCCCTGCCATGGGCAGGGACACCTCCCACCAGCCCAGGTTGCTCCAAGCCCCGTCCAGCCTGGCCTGGGACACTCCCAGGGATCCAGGGGCAGCCACAGCTTCTCTGCCCACCCTGTGCCAGGGCCTGCCCACCCTGCCAGCCACCAATCCCTTCCCAATATCCCATCTAGCCCTGTCCTCCTTCATTTTACACCCACTGTCCCTTGTCCTGTCCCTCCATCCCTTGGGAATAGTCTCTCTCCATCTTTCCTGGAGCCCCTTCAGGCCCTGCCAGGCCACCCTGAGGTCCCCCCAAAGCTTCCCTTCTCCAGGCTGAGCAATCCCAGCTCTCCCAGCCTTCCCTCCAGCCCTCTGACCATCCTGGTTCCAAAAACCCTCCATCCATGTGGGCAAAGCACTGGCTTTCCCACATGATTTGAGTTCCACAAGTTTCAACAGGTGAATATTCATCCTATTTCATGGATAAGTTTTCCTTCCCAGACAAAAGGGGCAACTCATTGAAACCTTATTGGTCTTCTTAATTCTGGGTGAATGAAATAGAAAGTGCCCATGAAAACTAATTATTTAAATAAACTGCCCATGACTTTTTGGACAAATGTTCTTATGAATAATGGCAAAAATTCCCTGAAACCCTCCAGTGAAAGCTGCAGGAGACATCAGGAAGCAGATCTTCACCCACAGCCAAGAGTGGCTTCACCAGGAGCCCAGGGGTTGATGCAGGAGCACATTTACACGCCAAGATCAGGTCCCCCCTCAGGTTTGGAGTCTGCTCCCCTGATCCCGGAGGGACAACTCCCATTTCTGTCCCCAGTCCTTGAGCGAGAGTCCAGGGCAGGAGCTGCACACCCAGCCCCTCGGGGCGCTGCAGGAATCCCAGCCCACAGACCATCGTGGAGCTCCACCTGCTGCACAGGTGCCTGTCTGGGACATGAAGGTGATCCAAGGGCTGGTGCCCCTCTGCTCTGGGACAGGCTGGGAGAGCTGGGGGTGCTGCCCTGGAGAAGGGAAGGCTCCAGGGTGACCTCAGAGCCCCTTCCAGTGCCTAAAGGGGCTCCAGGAGAGCTGGAGAGGGGCCGGGGACAAGGGATGGAGGGACAGGACACAGGGAATGGCTTCAAACTGCCAGAGGGCAGGGCTAGATGGGATATTGGGAAGAAATCCTTCCCTGGGAGGGTGGGCAGGCCCTGGCACAGGCTGGGCAGAGAAGCTGTGGCTGCCCCTGGATCCCTGGGAGTGCCCAAGGCCAGGTTGGACAGGGCTTGGAGCAGCCTGGGCTGGTGGGAGGTGTCCCTGCCCATAGAATTGGATGACCTTTTAGGTCCCTTCCAAGCCAAAGCATTCCCTGATTCCCTGATCCTGCCTTTGCCATTGCCAGCAGCACAGTCAGTGCCAGCCCTGCTATCTCTGCCAAAAACAGGCTCAGCATTCGGGGTGTGGGACACACAAACATGAAAGGGCCCCTCAGCAATTTGTGCCTCAGAAAGAGCAAGGAGAGCAAGAGAAATTGTGCTCTGAAAGGAATCCACAACACGCCAAAAATGGTGTTACTGGTTCAATCAGTGGGGAGTGTAATTAATGCCCAGGTTGGCTGCAGAGTTATGGAGGGGAAATATGAAGTTCTTTTATGGAACCAGGTGAGTGAAAGAGTGAGAACACCCACCCTTGATCAAAGCATTAGGGGAGATGGTCCTGAGGGGAAACCATCTGGCTTAAAGACATTTGGTTTCAATATGGAAAAAGAGAACTGAGGATACCAATCAATGGATCCCTTTTACTAGGAATTTAAAAAGAAATCAGAAGAGCTGACAAAGGAGGAACAAGGAAGCACAGACAGAAGCTGGGGCAGCACAATGAGGAGAAAAAGCTGAGAGAGTGAGTTTTTAATGCCAGCACTGTCAGAAAAGTCTTGAATCTGTTGCAAAGATGCTTCTCTTGCTTGATCCAAAGACACAAGACATCGATCCAAGCCTCAGTTCCAGACTGCAAACACCTGGTGGGGCCCAAACTACTTCCCAAGCCTGAGAAGGGGATACCAGGCTGTTCTCCCCACCATCTGGGAGGGGTTCCAGAGCATTATTTGTCAGAGAAGGTTGCTCTGGGTGTTGTGGTAAAGAGCTGGAGCTGAGTTGGGTGACACAGACAGTGAGGTGGGTGCCCTTGAACCCCCCCCTGGCACTGGCACTGGCTCCAGCTGAGCCCAGCAGAGACTCAGCCCATGATGCTCCCGTTATTGCACCCCAGTGGAGACACTTTGACACGGCACTGATGAGGTTTGGAATGAAAGAAATCGTTTATTTCCCTCTTCCCTCAGCAAAGAGCAGGAGGAACCCCCTGTGCAAAACTCACTGGGCTCCTCCTCAGAGCTCAGCCACTTTTGGAACAGCTGATCAAACAGCCCAGGCTGCTCCAAAGGCCTTTTAGGCTGCAGCAGGATAAAGATTTGCCACATTTCACAGCTGATTGTGCTGTTAATTATGGTCTGCTGGATTAAAGACCTTCCTCAAATAACTCAGGTTGGAAAGACCTTGGGAGGAAGGGATTTGGGAGATTCCAGTGCAGCCTTCCAGTAATATAAGGGGGTTATAAAAAGGAGGGAGGGGGATTTTTATATGGGCAGAGAGTGACAGGACAAGGGGGAAGGGTTTTAAACTGCCAGAGGGCAGGGCTGGATGGCATATTGGGAAGGAATTGGTGGCTGGGAGGGTGGGCAGGCCCTGGCACAGGCTGGGCAGAGAAGCTGTGGCTGCCCCTGGATCCCTGGGAGTGTCCCAGGCCAGGCTGGACGGGGCTTGGAGCAGCCTGGGCTGGTGGGAGGTGTCCCTGCCCAGGGCAGGGGGTAGAACTCAATGAACATTAAGGTGCCTCCCAACCCAAACCATTCTATGATTCTATGAAGAATAAAATAATGAGGGTCTATTAAATAAAGGAATCTTTCAAGTGACTACCTGGGATTTTCAATCAGATCTTGACACTTGTCTCCTACACATTCTGTGGAAACAGGAATTAATTTTAGGTGGGATGTCAGGGAAAGGCTCTGCCCCCAGAGGGTGGTGGGCACTGCCCAGGCTCCCCAGGGCAGTGGGCACGGCCCCGAGGCTGCCAGAGCTCCAGGAGCCTTTGGGCACCGGGACAGGGACAGGGGGAGGGTTGGGGTGTGCTGGGCAGGGCTGGGGTGGCACTGGAAGGTCCTTGGGGATCCTCCTAGCTCAGGATATTCCAAGACCCTGTCATGTTTCCCCATGAGCATGTCCCTGTCATCTTCAAAGGGAAAAAGGGTCATGAAGAAGACTTTCCTGTTGACTGGTTTGACATGAGAAACCAAGTGTGAACCTGGATGGCTGAGAAAAGCCACAGGTATTTCTGTTGCTCAGAGGACAAAAAACCCAGTACAAGTTGGTCAACCAAAAACTCAAGGCTGTGATTTTGGAAAGCACTACATAAAATGAAGTCTCAAGAAGAAATTTCCATCAAGTCTTACAAGATTCGGGTGTTAATCTTCATGGAAATCTTCTTAGAATGAGTTGGCAAAGCTGCTGTTATTGATTGCATGAACAAATCAAGACTGACATCTAAACAAAACTGGACACTTTGGTATTTAAACCAGGACTAAAGTTAGTTTTTGGTGATTACAATTACAAACCCTTTCTTTCCTTTCATTTCTTAAAGCACCTAAATGAGACTTCACTGTGCATGCAGAGGGTAAACACAGCCCCAAGTCAGCACTTAGGAAATGGTCTTTGTTCAAGTCTAACCTCTTGAGCTTCCCCCTGTATTCTGGCTGTCAGCAAGGGGATTAAAGTGCACCTTGTTTATTGGAAACCTTCAGGATCCAAACCCATATGAAAGGCGAGATTTACTGTCCCAAAACACAAGTGCCCAGTGTTGTTTGAGGGACAGAGTGCAGGGAGTCTCTGTACCTTCCACCAGTGACACAACGACCCTAATTATCAAATATTTCAGGGGTTCATTTGAACCATCACAAGTCTCAATTCACAGTTGCATTTCACTTGGTTTATAGCTTTATTATCCTTTTTTTGGTGGGGTGAAAGTTCAGACTTTAGCTGTGAGTTCAGACACAGAAAATCATAGAATCATAAAATCATGGAATGGTTTGGGATGGAAAGAACCTCAAAATAATCCATTCCCACCCCCTGCCCTGGGCAGGGACACCTCCCACCAGCCCAGGTTGCTCCAAGCCCCATCCAGCCTGGCCTGGGACACTCCCAGGGATCCAGGGGCAGCCACAGCTTCTCTGCCCAACCTGTGCCAGGGCCTGCCCACCTGTAAAGAGAAAGGAATTCCCTGGCTAAAGTTCAGAGGTTCCAAAAGGGTTTCCTGCCTTCCAACACAGGGAAGCTTGAGGTGACAAACTGAGCGTGCCTGGGACGAGCAGGTCCCACTCCATCAGCTTCCAGCACCATCAGGGGGAGCCTTGCTAAATCCCCTCTTTAATCCATGAAGTAGAAGAAAATACATAAAGGGGTTTTTTCGTGGAGAGGAAATCTTTACATTTGTATCTGCTATTTCCAAAAATTAAAGCACTGAATGGTTAGTGAGCCACACCTGAGGCTTGGCAAACACCTGGGAACTGATGCCTTAAAAAACTTCCCTTAAAACTGAAACCTGTCCTTTCCCTGATCCCACCAAACCCTGGCAGAAGGGTTACACCAACTCAGATCTTGCAGGATTAAGAACTGACATCTGGCAGAACAAATTAATTCCTGGTTTTCTTGGGAGCCTCAGTTGGAAGCAGCTGGTTCTGGCTTTGGAGGACAATGTCCTAAAACCCAAGCAGTGCATGTTTACAGCACTGGAGCTGCTGACCTCTCAGTGATGCACCGAGGAGGGTGTTGAGCGAGAGGAATCTCAGAGGGAGGTTGGATTTTATATTTTCCTGCTGAAAGCACAAAGCACTTTTGTCATAACACTGTTATTTCTCAGGGCTCTCGTGCGTCCTTACCCAGGGGGTTTTTGTTGCTAATACAATGATAGATGGCAAATAATTTTTTTTTTACTCTTGAGGTATTTAAAAGAAAAAAGAAAAAAAATACATAACTGACATTTAAAATCTGCATGCTTAGCAGGTCATTAATTACCTCATTTAAGAGCTGACAGGTCTCATGTCATGCTCCACGCTGTTTTTCAAGCTGTCACACCCACGCTCTGCCTAAAAGCTGTTGAGTATCAGCGTCATCATTTATAATGCAAAAAGGGTATCATTGATTATGTCCTGATTATTCATCATAATGCTTTATTCCATGTGTACTTAATCATTGTGGTTTCTTGGAATATGCAAACCTTTCAGGCAAATCTTTCTCCGGAGCAATCCAAACAGAGCCCTGAGCTGACACCAGCTGGGCAAACAGGGCTCGGGACTTTGGGAACAAAGCAGGGGCACAAATGGCACCTCCAGCTGAGGGAAGTGCCTTGGAAGGGGCACAGGGAGGAGGGACATGTGGGCAGGGCAGGGCTGGGCTCTGAGCTCCTCTCTGAAGCAACGAGTGACTGCGGGTTTGCTGTGATGTCTTTGGGGTGACCGTGGCCAACGCAGCCCCCCTGGCCCAGGGGGCAGCTGAGGATCAGCCAACAGGAGCAAAAGCAGCAGAAAAACTGAATTCCCAGAATCCCAGGGGTTGGCAAAGCCCCCCCAGCCCAGGGAGCCCACCCTGTGCCCGATGCCCACCTTGTCCCCCAGCCCAGAGCACTGAGTGCCACGGCCAGCCCTGCCTTGGGCACCTCCAGGGCTGGGCATTCCAACCCTCCCTGGGCAGCCCCTGCCAAGGCCTGACCACCCTTGCCAGGCACAAATCCCTCCTGCTGTCCCCCCTGGCCCTGCCCTGGCCCAGCCTGAGCCCGTTCCCTCCCCTCCTGTCCCTGTTCCCTGGCAGCAGAGCCCGACCCCCCCCGGCTCCCCCCTCCTGGCAGGGCCTTGCAGAGCCACAAGGTCCCCCCTGAGCCTCCTTTTCTCTGGGAAAAGTCATCTTTTCTTATCTGCAAACAGAGCAGTGAGGGAATTCCCAATCAGGGAACGATTTCCACCGAAAAACTTGCTTCATCACAGCAATTAGCATGTGATTATCTAGGGAAAGCTGATGTGGCAGCAAAGTCCACACACATTTGGTCTCCAAAGAAAAGGGACCATCCACTGCAGCTGCCTCAGAAATCCCACTGCTCCTCTCCTGAGAGCTCCTGGGGGGTTTCTTTCCTGGGGAAGGTTTATCAGCAGGAGCATTTCCAGCAGTCCCAGAGGCATATCCTAAAAGTGAAAGACAAACCATCAGGTTCCAGGTCTTTCCCAACCAAGACAGGTATCAATGCCAAGTAGGATCTTTTGACCTCTAACGAATCAATAAATTAAAACTACCCAGAGTATTATTAATGAAATATAAATCAATCAATCAATCAATCAATCAGAGCTCTGTGGAGCTAGAGCTGCTCCCTGATGCATTTTATGCCACCGAGGAGTGCTGGGATGGTCAGCCCCTTCCTGGGAGCCCTTGGAGACACTGAAGCTCTCAGGATGTTGTTGCTGCCCAAATTCCACCCCTGTGAGTGCAGATGCTGCGGAGAACTTGTGTTTCCCACCAAGCTGGCACACTCCACACCGAGGGCACGGGATGCTCTCCAGGTTGAAGCCACCAGGCAGTGTCCCCAGCCATGCCCACCACTTTGGGCTCACAGTCATCCCAGAGCTCCAGGCGCTGGAATTTCACCTCAGAAATGAGACCCCTTGCGTTGGGAGCTCCTTTCTCAAGAAAAAGCTCAGACCTTAAAATATTTCTCAGTCAGGAAAGAAGAGCCCAGCAGTCCCAAGTGCTTTGGGGGAGGAGCCCTGAGGAGCCTGTTTTCCTTCACCCAAAACAGGGAGGGAGAGCATCCCTCTGCCTGAGCCGACAGAGAGGGAATTATCCCCAGAGGGACTGGGTTTATCCCCCTAAAAACCCCGTGCTTTCCACATGTGGGAACACCCAGCTCTGCCTGGCTGACACATGAATAGCAAAGCTGTTGGAAAGGCAGAACATCTTGTGTGGTGCTACCGAGAGCAGGAGGCACCCAAAGCATGGGTGGCACCTTCCCTGCGCTCTGGGAGACAAAGAAGGACGGATATAATCCTAAAGGGATCTTCGTCACCTCAGGTAGGTCCAAAACTTGCAGCACTTCAAAGGGTTTGTCATAAATCAAGAGGTTTATAATTTTAAAATGTTCTGAAACATCTGCTGTATCTTTGCCCGAAATAATTAACGGCACATTTCAAATCATCTTCCTGTGCTTTATTTGTCCTGAAGAGGCCACAGAACTGGGGAGGTTCAGATTGGAGTTTGGGAAAAGTTTTCCCTGCAGGAGTGGGCAGGCCTTGGAATGAGTGTCCCAGGGAGGGGGGGCAGTCACTGTCTCTGGGAGTGTCCCACAGGGGGCTGGCTGTGGCCCTTGGGGACAGGGATTAGGGGGGATTGTGGTGGTGCCCCAGCCCTGGGAGTGGCCTGAAAGTCTCTGCCAACCTTGGGGATTCTGGGATTATTCAGGGATGGAGACTCTTTTGTGCTGAACTCTGAGGGCTACAAGAAATTGCTGGAAGTCTTGTCAAAATCAAGAAGGAAATAATTCTCTTCCTGATGTTCTTAATTAGGTTGGGCAGAGAAGCCGTGGCTGCCCCAGCCCTGGGAGTGTCCCAGGCCAGGCTGGACGGGGCTTGGAGCAGCCTGGGCTGGTGGGAGGTGTCCCTGCCCATGGCAGGGGGTGGGAATGGGTGATCTTTAAGGTTCTTCCCAACCCAAACCATTCCATGATTCCATGAATTAAACCCTTTCAGCTCTTCAATACGTTGGACAGGCCCAGATCTAAACTCCACATCTGGTCACTCAGGGCTGAACCTGAACAGGGAAAGACACAATGATCTAAAACATCATCTGTGGCCCCTTTTTTACGGAAAAACACATGGAAAAATAATTCCTCCTCTGAACACCCATCCATCACTGGAGGGTTTGAAGGCCAGGTTTGTCCATTACAGAAATCTCTCCCTAGGTCACCCAACAGAGCATTAGATATTAATGAATTTTTATTTAAAATGGAGTTTTTCAAATATATGAATTGTAAAAAATCTCTCTGGGGAAAGAAATCAGTATCTACAACACACCTGTCCGTGGGTAATTCCACAGTGCTCAGGGGATAACACAGAGGACTCTTCCTGGTTTAGAGAGGAAAATCGGGGTACACAGATATGAAGAGTTTAGCCATATCCGTGGAGAAGCATCAGGGAGCTCAATGGACACCTCACAGTGACCATTCCACCTGATCAACTGCATTCTCCATCCCCTGCAAAATGCAGTTTTGGGCACAAGGGGAACCTCTCGAGGGGTGGCCAAAACATGCTGCCCAAAACCTCTGAGCACCCAACTTACTCGAGCAGTGTCGATGTGGAGATTAAAACCAGAGAAAGGCATTAAAGCTCCCAAAGGCAGAAAGAGCGACGCCCATAGCTTTATCAGTGGGGTGAATTAACCCCAAAGGCTTCCTGGGAAAGCCTTCCCTTTTGTCCCAGAGCGGGTTGTTTGCCAAGCAAAGGCCACTGGAGGTGTGACCCACCCACGGCAAACGTTCCCACAAAGGAGGTTTCGGGGCACTGGGGATATTTGCCCGCTGTTCTTTGCAGCCACCTGTGCCGGGTTTACCAAGCGGGCGGGGAAATCCTCCTCTCTTTTGTGTTCCCGGCTTTGGGTTGCTGAGCTACCGCAGCTCCTTCCCAGCTGGGAGGATAAACCCAGCTCCTTTCTCCCCTCTCCTGAGCTCCAAGGCTTCCAGGAGCAGAGGGAGAGCCCCAGTCCCCCAGGGTGACTCCGTCTGTGTGTCCAGGCAGAAGCTGCAGTTGGAAATCCTCAGCAGTGGGTTGGGAATCTCCAAATCCCACAATCACCGAGGCTGGCAGAGGTCTTTGGGATCATCCAGTGTCACCATCACCCCTAATCCATGTTGGAAGGGACCTCAAAGCCCACCCATTCCCCCCCCCTGCCCTGGGCAGGGACACCTCCCACCAGCCCAGGCTGCTCCAAGCCCCGTCCAGCCTGGCCTGGGATACTGCCAGGGATCCAGGGGCAGCCACAGCTTCTCTGCCCAGCCTATTTAAGAACTTCAGGAAGAGAATTATTTCCTTCTTGATTTTGACAAGACTTCCAGCAATTTCTTGTAGCCCTCAGAGTTCAGCACAAATAAGTCTCAACCCCTCAATAATCCCACAATCCCCAAGGCTGGCAGAGACCTCCAGGACCATCCAGTGCCACCATCCCCGCCAGGATCCCCCCTAATCCCTGTCCCCAAGGGCCACATCCAGCCCCCTGTGGGACACTCCCAGAGACAGTGACTGCCCCCCCTCCCTGGGACACTCATTCCAAGGCCTGGCCACTCTGGCAGGGAAAACATTCTTCCTAATCTCTGATCTGAAGCTCCCCTGTCACAATTTAAGGCCATTTCCTCTCACCCTTTCCCTTGGGATATGGCAGAAGAGCACGACTTCCACCTCACTCCAGCCTTTCAGGGAGTTCTCAGCCATGTTTTGGCAACAGGGCTTTTCACGTAGGCCAGTGAGCCCTTTTTTAAAGTTATTTTCACTGTAATATTTAACGTGGTATTTACCTCAGCTCTTTCCAAAACAAACACACCCTCCCTTTTGCGTCAGCTGAATTTTCTGTACCTGCTGCAATATAAAACATGCTAAAGATTGGCCTTCAGCAGATCCAGTAAGTGGCAGGGTTAAGGGTTCTGCTGAAATCTGGTTTGGGCCAGACTTTTAGGACTGTGCTCACTTGGGAGATTAGAGTCCTATCCCACAGAGAATTCTCCTGGAGTCTGTCAAATTATCTTCTACATCTTCTCAGCCTCTGGATGTGGCCCCTGGGGATGTGGATTAGGGGTGCTCCTGGTGGTGCTGGTGATACCAGGTGATCTTGAAGGTCTCCTCCAACCTTGATGATTCTGGGATTCTGTGCAATTCTCCCAGCCTAATCTCACTTGCAAACACAACATTAATGCTCATTATGAAGGGTCAGCGGTCAGCTCTCTCATCCAGGTCAGCACCAAACAGAAATCTTGCTGCCCCCTTTGCAACGTCCCCATGGGGCTCTCACTGCAAGTGTGGTCCTGATCCAATTCCCTGCCACTCCCCTCAGCACTGGGATGCTCATCTCTGCCCTGGGAAGGAGGAGGAGGATGTTGGGATGTCACATCCCAGAGCTCTCCATGAGCCAGCGTGGCAGCTCCAGAGAGCACGGGAGTTGCTGCAGTCCCCCATTGCAGGAAACCACGGGATGTCATCAAAGATCTTACCAGCAAGGAGGTTTCTGCTCTTCAGAGGAGTGTGCAGAGATCTGCACATCTTCAGGAGGCGTGCTGCCCACATCCCTTCAGGAGGAGTGGAAGCAGATGGAAACCTCGGCACCTGCCAGAGTGGCTTCTTCTCATCCAGACACATATTCAGCACGGGGCTCTGCTGGCATTAAACACTGGGTGGGCCACAAGGTTGGCAGCTGCTGCCTCAAGGGGTGCTTGGGGCTTTCAATTCTTTCAGCTCTGGCTGGAGAAGTTTGTGGTTTAAGGTCCTGAGGTCGGCGCTGCTCCAAAGGCACGGTGAATTCTCTTTGCAGAAAGGACAAGCTCCTCAGGAATGGTGGGTATTAAGACACCCAGAATCATCAGGGATTGGGAGAGAAATTCAGAACCATCCAGTCCCACCAGCACCACCAGGATCCCCCCTAATCCATGACCCCAAGGGCCACAGCCAGCCCCCTGTGGGACACTCCCAGAGACAGTGACTGCCCCCCCTCCCTGGGACACTCATTCCAAGGCCTGCCCACTCCTACAGGGACAAATNTGGGTCACATTCACCCACTGCCAACCAGCACGCCCAGGTCCCTCTCTTCTGGGCAGCATTGCAGAGACCCTGTGCCATCTGCCTGTCCCTGCTGCACCCTGCAGGGGATATAAGATGGGACTGGCTCAGGGGACCACCAGCTGAGCCTACAGAGATCCCAAACCCCACACACCAAAACCTGTCAGAGAGCGAAGACACCCTGGAAATTCAAAGGACCCTGAAGTGGTTGTTCTGTGATTCATGCAGAGCTCTGAGTGTGTCCAACACAGGGATGAAACACAGCCATCACCAAATTGGAATGATTTCGGTCAGAAAAGACCTCCAAGATCCTCCAGTCCAACCATTCCCCCAGCACCAACCCATGTCCCCAAGTGTCACATCTACACATCCCATAAATCTCTCCAGGGATGGTGAGTCCACCACTGCCAGCTGGGCCAGGGTCTTACAACCCTTCCTCTCCTTCCAGACTGCAACCCTGTTGGACAAGTCAGGATGAGCCCAAGGCACAATCACCTGCCAATCCATGAGATCATTAGTATCCCGAATATCTGGGAACTGACTGGGATCCTGGAGCAGAGCAGGGGAGTGTGCAGGACCTGTCACAACACATACCCCACCTCCTGCTTACAGGTTAGAGTTCTCTATAAATCAGTCAGAAGTGTAATAAAAAAATATTATTACAAGGAAAAAAGCTGTAAAAGTCTTGTCTTTAAGACATTTCTTTGGCTCCACACATCAGTTGGAAGAATCAGCTGTGATATCACCTTTCCTTCAGACTCTCAAAGCCTCCTAAGCCAATGAGGCACTTGACACATTTTCACTGCCTTTGGGCACACCTTTGGAAACCCCAGCTGGTGTGTTTTTCCCAGTGGATACACCCCCTGGGAACGTGGCCATGCTTGGAAAGCCTCTGGCACTGCTGTGCCTGCGTTCCAGCCCAGCCCTGAGGGTCCCTTCCCTCCCTCAGCACTGCTCTGTACACTCAGCGCTGAGGTTTCCGTGCTGAGCTGCGACAGGAGTTCACAGCCCTATCCACCCTCAGCTGGTTTATCCCGACGTGGCTGTGGTTTGGGCTTCAAACAAACCCAAAGATAAGCAAATCTCTGCTGTGACCCCCTCCCGCATCGTGGATATTTTATGAAAGCAAACAGTTTAATGCTGTGATTCACAGCCCGCTGCTGAACGCTCGACAGAGGAATCTCTGCACCACAACAGGGGGTGAAACTGCTTGGATTCCTCCCCAAAATACACTGGAATAGATAGTGCAGGGAATGGTGCAGTCACTGTGTCTGGAAGTGTCCCAGAGGTGTCTGGATGTGGCCCTTGGGGACAAGGATTAGGGGGGATTGTGGTGGTGCTGGTGGCACTGGATGGTCCTGGAGGTCTCTGCCAGCCTTGGTGATCGTGGGATTATTGAGGGGTTGAGACTTATTTGTGCTGAAGTCTGAGGAGGCTTCTCAAAATCAAGAATTAAACAATTCTCTTCCTGATGTCCTTAATTAGGTTGCCCAGAGAGGTTGTGGACTTCCCATCCCTGGGAGTGTCCCAGGCCAGGTTGGATGGGGCTTGGAGCGACCTGGGCTGGTGGGAGGTGTCCCTGCCCATGGCAGGGGGGTTGGAACTGGATGATCTTTAAGGCCCTTTCCAACCCAAACCATTCTGTGATTCTACAAATCTCCCAGCCTTTGTGATTCCCTGACTGTGGGATCTGCTCTCCCCACAGCCAGAACACGGTGTGGTTCTTGGGGTATCCAGCACAGGACCAGCAGCAGGACTCGGTGATGCTGCTGGGTCCCTTCCAACTCAGAACATTCCCTGATTTATGAAACTAGCATCCAGAGGATCCCATGCTGGCTTTGCTCCAGTTCTCCCAAGCAGAAAAAAACACAGTTAAAAGGTCCATAGTGGCAGACCTGGGAAAAGTCAGATTTGTGTTCCCTGTTCAAGCCCATCTTCTGCCCCATCAACACCCCACCTACATTCCCAGAGTCGATTCTTTGCTTCCCCCTTTAAAATAACACCAGCACTACCCAAAGAGGAGAATCTTATTTCCAGACAAGCCTCTCATTGCAAAAGCATCCTGGAAAGAGCGGGAGGCAGGAGCAGAAACCATCACCCACGTCAGTGGTGCAATCACACCAGTCCAGACCCACAAACAATTGCGCATTTTTCTCGGCTCCCTCGAGACCTGACATTTAAAGCTCCCATATATTTCCTGCAAGCCTTACAAGGGCTCCTCAAAAATGTTCCTGGCTGCAGATGAGTGGTGAAGCACCAAGTCCAAGCCATGAACACCAAGAATTTGAAACCAGCTATTCGTTGGCGTTTACTATTTTTAATCCTATTAAACTGAGGAGTAAAAATTGATGTCAGAGCCACATCTGGAGGGGAACTAGGAGGCAGAAATAAAACATCATCTTGTTTTGAGATGGATGTTCATCATCCTAAGGTCCTGAAATGCCACTGAAATGCACTACACAGGTTCATATTTTTCTTTGAAACACTATAGAAGTTTAAATTATGTGCAGTTAAAGGAGTAAGACACTGTTTGCAGTGCTTTTCCCTGGAAAGCTGATCGTGACTAAATAAAATGTGCAACCCAGAAAGGATTTTGCCAAGGAAAGGCTCCTTAGGACTTAAATAATAAAAATGCTGAGGATTTCTTAAGCCTGTGACAAAGTGACAAAGTTAGAGAGCTCAGAGCAGACACAGGGAGTGAAATTCCCTGGGAGGGTGGGCATGCCCTGGCACAGGGTGGGCAGAGCAGCTGTGGTTGCCCCATCCCTGACAGTGTCCCAGGCCAGGCTGGAGCAATCTGGGCTGGTGAAAGGTGTCCCTGCCCATGGCAGGGGTGGCACTGGCTGATCTTTGAGACCCTTTCCAACCTAAACCATTCCATGATTCCATCCATTTAGGAAGCAGAATTCACCCCCTGTGCCCAATTCGTGGCTTACAAGCACCTGAGACACCTTCTGTGGTTGCAGAACCAGGACAGAGTGACCAAGGAAGAGTCAAGGGGCGATGCAACCCCCTGGCAGCTTCTGAATAGGAAAACGTCGGGAGGAATGGCAATTCCTGATGGGAACTAAGATAACTCCTCCCACCATCCAGCAGCCGGGATTGATACTCCAGGGAAAAGCATAAGACAGAGAGTCTTGTTGCAGTTTGCATGCAGCCCACTGGCTCTGTGCTTGTCTCGACCCTCTTGGAAACCATTCCTCCCTTTGGCCTCCAGGACATCTTGAGGCAATAAAAGCTCCAGAAGCTGCTTACGCACCACTGTGAGAAGCTTCTCCCTTTTGTTTTTGGCTTTATAATCCCACCAGGCACCTCCCGCTGCTTGTGCTTTGAGAAAGAATATTTAATCTGCCCCTATCTGCCTTCTCCGTGCTATTCAGGATTTTATAGCTGCACGTCGTGACCCTTTCCAACCCCGTTTGTCCATTTTCCCAAACTTAGGGAAATTACTATGGCTAAACTTACTTCCTGCAGGGATCATTTCGGTCCCTGCTCTTCTCTTTGCTCCTGCCAGTTTAGCTGGATTCAAGAAGCAATGCCCAAAGCAGAGTGTGTTATATTGCTTATATTCTTTCATTATATGATATACTATGTCATATTATCCCTGTCCAAAAGGAGATACTCTCATAAATTATACAGGGGACAACAAATGCCCTGTCCATTGATTGTCACCTGCTGCTGAGCACTGACCCAGTGTTTTCACACACCATCATCCAACCATCACGGGGTGACACCCATATCCTGCAGCTGGTGAAATCCCCAAATCAAACATCCCATGGGTTTCAAAGAGTCTCAAGTGAAGAACAAATACGGAGTGGAGTGAATCCATTCCTGAAGAGCAGGCTGAGATACGGCCAGAGCACCTGTGGGGGATCAGGACAGGCTGGATCCGTGGGATGAGGCCAATGGGGTGAGGAGGAACAAGGTTAAGCGGCAGGTCCTGCCCTTGGGCCTTAAATTGCACCAGGGGCAGGGAGGTGGGGCAGAGGGGCTGGGGAGTGCCTGGTGGGAAAGNTATGGCCAGAGCATCTGTGGGGGATCAGGACAGGCTGGATCCGTGGGATGAGGTCAGTGGGGTGAGTGGCAGGTCCAACCAACCCCTGGCAGCTCCAGGGTGGGGCAGAGGGGCTGGGGAGTGCCTGGTGGGAAAGGTCCTGGGTGTGTTGTGACAGGGAATGGACATGAGCCCAGGTGTGCCCAGGTGGGCAGGAGGCCAAGGGCACCTGGGCTGGGTCAGGAATAGTGTGGGCACAGCCCAGGGCAGGGACTGTCCCCCTGAGCTGGCAGTGCTGAGGGACCCCCAGGGCTGTGCCCAGGGCTGGGATCTCAG
>VXBX01005270.1:39079-49509 GCA_013400415.1 Scytalopus superciliaris
ACTCATTCCAAGCCCTGGCCATTCCAGAAAACACCCCCAGCTCCCCCACAGGACATTTTCCAGCCCCTTCCCCAGCTTAGTTCCCTTCCCTGGACACGCTCTGGCCCCTCAGGGTCCTTTTTGAGTCACACTTCTCAAGCTGGAAGAGATTTTGACTCCCTGCCACCATCTAGACCAGGTCTGTATCACTACTGGGCACAAGCTGGGCTTTGCTCCCCCTGTTGCTCAGACTTGCAGATCCAATCTGAAAGGGAATTTATACAAAGCACGTTTCCCACACTAAAATCACAGCTAAATCCCTTCTCAGACTAACAGAGTCAAATGTTAACAGCACTCCACTAAAGCAAAGCAGCTCAGGGGGGCTCTGACTAATGTAGACCCTGAGAGGGAGGATTTTCACTCTCTGAAAAGCTGGTCTGGTGTCCTTCAGAGAGCTGGGGAGCACCCCCAGAGCTGCTGCCTCCCAGCCCCCTCAGGCTCTCAGCCCAGCTTAGGATGGCCTGCCCTGCACACAGTTTAGGTTTAAGTCAGAAGAGAAGTGAAGCTTTGGCTGAGCAGGTATATACACATTTACCTGCACAGAAATTGCCTTCCTGCACTGCCACCTCCTCTTCCTGCACTCCCTGCAGGGTGTGTAGGAGTTCCAGGAGCAGAGCCCGTGTTCAAACCACCTGGGATAAATGTGCAGCCTGTAGTTCAGTCCTGAAGCAAATAAACTTTGTCAAAGTCACGTTCACCTCACGAGACACACTCTACAGAAGCTGTTCTTAAAATAACCATCTCCAGCAACAAATAAAAGAGAAATAAACCAACCAACCATCCTTATCTTCTTTAATTCTGGCACAAATTTGTTTTAAAATTACAAAGTCAGAAACACATCTGGTGTCAGAGGATGAAAAAGGTTCTATTAAAAGAAAGCAAGAGGTCAAACAGTCACAGGGTGAGGTCTCAGCCCTGCTGGAGCCACAGTGGCTCACCAGGGCCTTTAGGGAAGCTGGGAAGGATTCCCTGCAGTGAGATGGGCACAAACTGCATTCCCACATCCAGAGAGGAGTCACCTCAGCCCAGGAAGTGTGTCAGAATCATTAAGGTTGGAAAAAAAGACCTTTAAGCTCACCAAGTCCGACCATCAACCAGCAACAGCACCACACTCACCATGAAAGCAGGTCCTGGAGTGTCACATCCCTGTCTCTGAACACTTCCAGGGATGGTGCCTCCAACACATCCCATTCCAGTTTTACAACCCCTTCTGTGGAATATTTCCTGATATCCAATCTAAACTGACTGGAGCATAAAAGCTCATGCCAAGCACAGTTTAGGCAGATCTGAGAGTAAGCTGGCCCAGAGGGTGTCAGAAATGTGCCCCCAGCTCCAGGGAGGACTTCAGAGTCCTCTCCAATCCCTTTCACTCTGCCCTCTGCTCCAAGACATCAAGCAACCAGACACTGCCATCCTTCCAGGACCTGAAGGAGCAACAAGAAAGATGGAGAGAGATTATTTCCAAGGACTGGAGGGACAGGACACAGGGAATGGCTTCAAAGTGCCAGAGGGCAGGGCTGGATGGGATATTGGGAAGGAATTGGTGGCTGGGAGGGTGGGCAGGCCCTGGCACAGGTTGGGCAGAGAAGCTGTGGCTGCCCCTGGATCCCTGGGAGTGTCCCAGGCCAGGCTGGACGGGGCTTGGAGCAGCCTGGGCTGGTGGGAGGTGTCCCTGCCCATGGCAGGGGGTGGGAATGGGATAATCTTTAACGTCCCTCCCAACCCAAACCACTCCAGGATTCTGTGACTCTGTGAACAACATTCTTGTTCACAGGGTACCAATGGAAGTGCAGTTGAGCTTGAACACTGCAGTTCTCACTTGCTGCATTTTTTCCTTAAGTCATATCACTGGCTAGAACACCTTTCCTGCTTTATACAATTCCATCTGTTTCAAAAATAGAGAAGCCTTATGAAAAATGAAGGAATTTATTTACAAAAATAAACACTCTTTTAAAAACACCATTCTTTAAAAACGCTAAAAATAGTAACAAAATATTCTATGAAATGTGATTTTCCCACAAAAAGGAAAATCATCAAAATGCAGTCACAATTAAAAATGAAGTTTATGCAGCTTAAATAAGGGTCCTGCCCTGAAAAGCCCTTTAAAAAATACTCTCCTTTAAATCTCACATCTCCATTTCTGTAGAACTTTTTGTGTTACTGAGGGTCAGCAAAGAACAAAATTATTCTGATGACCTTTTATAGTATTCTTTGCTGCTCTGTCCATTACAAATTGATTATTACCATGGCAAATAATCTTCAATAAACCACAGCTATCACAGTCCCAGGGGAGTCAAGTTGTTGCCATATTCAAGTTGCAGAGAATCTCAGCTGATTTCTGAAGTATCTTCAGATCTTCCAAGTGTAGCATTTCCACCAGAGCCAGGTGGTTTTTGAGGTTCTCCTTGCTCCTTTTCAACTGGGAAATCTGAATTTTATACAAATGGGATGAAATTAAAAAAAATTATTATTTAATAGGACATGAACAGGAAAAAAATGTGGAAATCTGTGGTAGGGATTTTATGAACTATGTCAAAACAGCATTTTTTTTAAACTTTCATAAGAGAAACTGTAATAGTAAAAGGGGAAAGCAAGAGGGGAAATAGAAAACAATCAGTTCCCACCCCAGAAAATGACATTGCTAGGGAAGGAAGGAACGTGGGCTGCCTTGTTCTCCCAGCCCCATTACCTGCAGACGGGCATGCTGGGTCTCCTCTGTTAAAAACTGACATATTTTGGTTGTCACATTCCAAGTGTGCTCTTCATTGCTGGCTGAAATGACCTCCCCAAGCAGAGTCCTCCTCCAGCAGGCACTGGAACCCAAAGGTTTGAACAACACACCCTCATTTGCTGCAACCCCCCAGCTCAGTGATGAACATGTGGTTCTGCTAAACTTCACCCCACCTGTAACCACTACCACAGGCATTTATTTTTAGTTCTCACAGCAACTTATCCTGCTCAGCAATGAAGCTTCAAAGCACAAACAGCTCTGAACAACAGAATTTTTTAAAATTTATTTACTATTCCAAGCAATGCCCAGGTGAGCATTTTCCATTATTGCTGTTTGAGGCAGATTTGCCATTTGGAATAAATGATCAGACTACCCTGACAGTCACTGGAGATGAATTTCAGCAACTTATTAGTCCTAGAATTTCAACAGCAACCTGTGGAACACATGACTCAGAGAAACCAAGCCAGGTTAATAGCATTTAAAGTTTCATCAAACCAACAGGAAGAAGGCCTGGAGTCTGAACCTTAAAAGAATATCTGGTTCTTGAAATAGAAAAGGAAAACAACGGGGTGTAGCTATTAAGACAAGAAAGCAAAAGACCAAAGCAGCAACAGGCAGGCAGTGACTCTACATTATATGGTGTTCTCTGCCTTTCTTCTTTTCACTTCTCACCTGGAGTCAACGAGAGAAAACACAGGAGACCCAAACCCACTGTCCCAGGATCTCACACAGCCAGCAAGGAGCAAACAGTGAGGGGTCCAGAAAACATTGAGGGTGTAAAAAAAATGTGAAGGGTCTGGAAAACACATCCTGTGAGGGGCAGTTGAGGGGGCTGGGGGGGTTTGTGTGGAGCAGAGGAGGCTCAGGGGGGACCTCATTGCTCCCCACAACTCCCTGCCAGGAGGGGGCAGGGAGGGGGGTCGGGCTCTTCTGCCCTGGCCCGAGGGAAAGGGGCACAGGGAATGGCCTCAAACTGCCCCAGGGCAGGGGCACAGCAGAGATTGGCAACAATTTGTCCCTGCAGGAGTGGGCAGGCCTTGGAATGAGTGTCCCAGGGAGGGGGGGCAGTCACTGTCTCTGGGAGTGTCCCACAGGGGGCTGGATGTGGCCCCTGGGGGGATTGTGGTGGTGCTGGTGGCACTGGATGGGCCTGGAGGTCTCTGCCAGCCTTGGGGATTCCATGGAATAACAGAAAACAACACAAGCACACGGACTAAACACTCACACTGCTCAGACTTACAATTCATCTGCTCCAAGACTTAACAGCTTGAGGGCTGTGAGGAGTCTCCAAGATGGTCCATCCCATCCAAAGGTCAAGTTTCTAAAGAGTCAAAAATGATAAAGTGTAGGTGAGCTTTTACAGTGTGACAGTTTTCTTCCTGACACGTGCCAACAAGGGAAGGTCATATTCATGTTAACAACTCCTGCATCCTCTCACAAGCATATTAGTTTGTTAAAAAAAAAAAATCATTATTTTTTGCTGGATTTCAATACTAGAAGCAAAATTGGACTCCCAGAAAACACTGAAAAGAAAGCTCACCAAGAAACAAGGAGCTCCAGATACCTACTCTAGAAAATCATGGTCCTTAAGAATGGACAGTTTTGCCTTTCTCTGCTTGTCCAGTGGTGGAAAATACTTGAGGAGAGTATCTGCATTAAAACACATTTTAGATATTTAAAGAAATGTCATGTAGAAGAAACCACAATCATCAATTCTGGAATAACATTTCCACCATACTTTTTCAGAAGCTGCAGGACAAAGAGCAAAACCTGTTGCCATTTGGTGAACTTTAATGGAACAAAAGTGTTTCTGCTTCTCAAAAGCCATGAACAATCTCCAGGGTTGTGTCCTTAGTAAGAACAAAAATCCTCCCTCAAACTGGAGTCATGAACCACCCTCAGCAACTTCAGTTTGTGGGGATCAGGACTTCAATCCTGAAGTCAATCATAAAATCTGAGACATCCAGTCAGAATTTCTATGTAGATGCTGACAAGAACCACAATTTTACAAAAGAAAATGTTAACAGAGAGCACTTTCAATTTGAAAACTCCAATCCTTAAGTTCTCTGCAGAGAGGTATCAAACCCTACTGCACTTCTGGAGCATTAACATGCTCAGTTCTCCACTGTTGGGGCCTTTCAATATCAAGACAGCCTGTAAACCCAACCTGATGAGACATAAACGCTGCTGTGAGGGTTATCCATGGCAACAAATCCATATTCCAGGAGCAGCCTCTGATTATCATGAGGTCCATAGCAGATAAAAACCTCTCCATATTTCTTGCAGGGGGAGTTTGTCCAAATTTCGTAGCTCCTTGTCTGCTCATTAAACGCAGCCTTTACCTACACGGAGTTAAAAATGAAAGCTTTTACTCTTGGCAGGGGGAGAAAGCAAACAAACCTTGACTATTAAGATCCAAAAGCATTGAACATTTCTCTAACACTGGAAGACAAGTGTTTCAGAGGCCTGGAAAGGCAGCCCATGAGTGTGAAGAACAGACATCAAAGCCTTGGCCTGCAGCACGTGCCACCCACTGTGCAGAATTATCAAATCTACAAACAAAGGCAGTTTCATGCAGAGTTGGCCTCTCTGGTGCTGTCCCAGCTCTGTGCTGGCACTCAGTCCCTCACAGAAGGTGGAACTGCTGTACTCACTTTCCTAAGGCTGCTCAGAAGCTTCAGCCAGAGGTGAAGTAACACAGGGACTGTGAAATTTGGTATTTGTGTCAGGAGCTGAGCCCTTCAGGAAAGCAGAGCAGGGTTATGTTTACAAAAAACCCTTCCCAAAAGCTCCCCTGGCTGCAAATCTCACCTCACCACTGTGGCCTCTCCCTGTAAGTTTGTTCTGCTGCATAAACTGAAACATTTGAATGATGAAATCACCAAATCACAGGATGGGTTGGGTTGTGTTGGAAGGGACCTGAAAGATCATCTAATTCCACCCCCTGCCATGGCAGGGACACCTCCCACCAGCCCAGGCTGCTCCAAGCCCCGTCCAGCCTGGCCTGGGACACTCCCAGGGATCCCTGGGCAGCCACAGCTCCTCTGCCCAACCTGTGCCAGGGCCTGCCCACCCTCATAGGGAGGAATTTCTTCCCAATATCCAACCTAACCCTACCCTCTGTCAGTGTGAAGCCATTCCCCCTTGTCCTGTCATTCCAGCTCCTGATCATCTTTATCACAACCATCTTTATTCAGCTGCCTTGGGCTGAATAACAAACTGCAGTGTATATACAGCACCCCTGAGTCCTCACCCTTTACAGGTTCCCAAATGGACATTCTGCCCACTGTGAGATCCTGCCTGACCTCCACACACTCCTAATCCATCACATAAATGCCTGTGGTATTGAGAGAGTGCATCAATAAAGAAATCAAGTGATCTATTTTTAGCTTCTTACCTGAACATTTGGACTGTGGTTTAGCAGATCTAAATATGGTGCCAGTGCATAAACATCTGGCTCCAGGGAAAAACATTCTCTCTGGGGGTGTTTCATGTATATTGTCCTGGTATTAATAGTGCACCAAGCCCACTCTAAAGCACTGTAGGTAAAAATAGTCCCTGTGTTCTCAGCAAACAAAGGCTGCAGGGAAGAGAAAAAAGCCTTGGAAGACATGTACAACTCATGGATCATCATCCTCTGCTCCTGAGCCTTCTCTCTTAAAGGTTCTGGGAGAAGGGTCACTACATCCTGTTCCAAACAAACAGGGCAAGTGTAAGTCTGGGGCAGAACATCCAGGTATGGTTTCCACGGAGATTTCTCCCCAGCATGTTTCTCTGCCATTAAAAATGTGCACAGGGCCATCAGAGGAGATACAGGAGGCCTCCACCTATGAGAAAAGAAAATAAAAATACCAACACAGCAGATACTCAGAGGTGAGATGGGAAATGGGTGCAGCAGTCGTTTTATCTCTCTAAGAGTTCTTTTAAATGTTACAAATAGCTTCTATTTTAAACTGCTTTGTAGTTCATCTCCAAGCCCTTTGGATGGTTTCAAAGGGGCAATAAAAGCTGGTTTGTAATAATAGCTTCAGGCTCACCCCCAGGGTTGGGGTTCTTTCAGGATACACAAGTACTCAATGTCCAGCACGAGGCCTTGCTCTGAGTTTTCTAAAAGGCTGCTTTGCACCCCCATTTTATCTTCCTTCTCCTCTTGAAGCTTATTCACAAATTCCCAAGAAATCATTCATAACTGATATTTAGGTCCAAGCTGGCTCTGAGGCAGGTCAAGTTCAAGCCTGTGCTCTCTCTCTCCAACTCTGCTAAGCTAAGAGGGGATGTTCTGAGTCCAAGCCTTTCCTATCTGAGCATCCCACATGCATGAAAGGCCACAAGAAACACTGGTACCACCCAGGGTATGCAGTTTAAAGCTCTACCACCACCTCAGATGATTCATCTCCTAATGAGCAACCCACTCTCAAGGCCAACTTGTCCACCAAGTGTCACTTTTCACTTACTTCATAATGTATCCTCCCAAGCAGCTACTTAGAACAGTGCTTGTGGTGAGTAAACATTTCTCAGGCAACGAAATAATCAGATCCCCTGCCTTTGAGGGAAGAGGAAAAAAGAAATTACATACAAAGAATAGTAAAAGTGTCAGTGACTCATTCAATACTACCAGGGGGACTCGAATGGCTTTAAGACAGTCACAGCCCAGGGAAGGAGGGCAATTGCAGTCAGTACAGTCACCTGCACAAAGCTAGCTGGTCACAGAAACTCTGTGCCTGGCTTACTCTGAGATGCATTTTAGATTTGCTCCCACCAACTGCTGAATTTCTATGAGCACAGCAGCACGTGGCAGGGATGTTTTAGGTCATGTCTACCCTGACCTCGTTTGCCAGGCTACTGTGTGTAAATCAGCCTTCATGCCCTGCTTGAGCCACGTGTGTCTGTGCCTGCAGGGAGAGGGCACGAGCTGAGCCAATACCCTGCCCGTTCACCTCCTGATCTTCCCTGTCTTGCCCCAGCCCAGCTGAGTTCAGTGCATTTCACTTACTGTGGAAAACCTCTGGCTTCAGCTGCTGGCTCTGCTCCTGAGCCAGGAGGAGAACACACACTGCTCTCTACACATCACTTTTCCACTGCATTTCCTTCCCACCTCTTGTTTTACTCCCTGTCCTGCCAAACATTCTGGGTCTGATTCACCATTATTTGACACAATACCCTCAGAGCATTTAGGAAACTTCTCCAACAAGCCTGTTTTCCAAGAAGCTTTTTCACTCAGAGTTCAGCTTCTGTGCCAATATCCAAAGGGCAAGGTATTTTTTTTTTTCTATTATTCCCCTTTTCTGCTGGAAATGTCTGAGATATTATGTTTCTATTAATTAGTCTACCAACCAAGAAAAAAGGCTTCAAAGTGAAAGTCAGAGGCCAGAAATTACACTCCCAGCAGGGGTTGTGAAGACTTTGTCTGGAATTCTGAGCTTTGCTTGTTGCAAAAATCATTCCATCTCAAAAGAGCCTGAGGAGCTCCTGCATTAGACCCAACATTACTGACCTGAAGAGCTTTTGTTGCCATCAATCCTCTTCCTGTCTCTGAATCAGAAACAAAGAGCATGAGTAAATACATGTGTATATGTCAAATCAGGAATCCAGACATTCTCTCTTACAAATCATAAAAGCCAATTGTGGATTCTTCCAGAGATATATTTCAGTTCTTTGTTCTCCAATCCTCTTTACTTTTCAAGACCCTCTCCCTGCATCTCCTGCAGCACTTGCTGTCCAGTTGTAGCAATTATTCAAGTTCTTTTTCTCCCACTTCTAGTAATTATTCCACTTCTTTTGCTCAGTTTTTTCTTCAAACGTGTCTTTCTTTCATCACCAGCTGCAGTTCTTGTTTCCAGAGTTCTAACAAAACTTTACAATTTCTAGTCACAATACTTTTCTCTGATCCATTCTTTCTACCCTGTCTTTAATATTGCTAAAGGTTTTGAAACACAACCTACTTGAAGAGAAAAAATGTAAGTATATACCTTTACTGTGAACATTACTAAGTGAATCCCAGCTCTAAAATAATTTATCTGTATCACTAGATCTGCTGAGCTTGCTTGAGGAAAAAAAAGATGAACAAATAATAACAAGATTAGTTTCCAGTATTTGAAATACAGAAATACTTCTTTAAAACTCTGCTACTAACACTTAAAATTTTGACTTGTACAAGGAATTCAGCGTAGCTGTGCAAGTTTTGTTTCTGTTAATTTGACATTTATCTGCACTTAAAAGACTAACTGGCTTTTTTCCTGCTGCCAGCCAGGTGCATGATGATTACAAATTACAGCAGGAATCTACTATTCTTACAAGAGTCAGAAATTTGTACCATCAATAAATAATTAAAGCATTTACCCCTGAACTCTGCTGGCCTTAAACTGCTGTCTTCAAATCCTCTGTCTTTTAGCCACTTCTTAAGTTTAATGTATTCCAGCTTGTGACTGCAGTTGACTAAAAGTAAATAAATTTAAAGAAAAAATAATTAATGCTGTGTTGGGAAATAAAGGAAATTTAAAACTTTTACTGTATAGTCATACAAAATGTACCCTGGACATTTTAGAGCATAACAAAATAGCAAGAGAGGTTCCCCTAGAAGCAACTTACTAAATTCTGGGGCTCTGAGAGGTCTCAGAAGTGTGTGTTATTCAGCATATTCAAGGAATTTAAGAATCATGTAATGCTTGTCATTAGGCAGAAGAGAGAGCTCAGAATATTCACCATGCTCTGCTTGGGACTGCAAACTAACGCTAGAATACTTGCATTAAAAAAATAACATTTATGCATGTCATTTTCAAAGCACAAAGGGTTTTGACAGATATAAAAAAAACCTATAAAATGACACCTTGGCAAGCAGTTGGTTATTTTATTATTTAACCTGCAGGGATAGTACCTCCATCCACAGGACTCTGCAGGTGTTTTCTCCTCCTCTTCCGACCTGTCCGACCTCTGCTTTTCTTCATTTCAACCAACAGATTCTGCTTTATTTGGACAATTTGAATTTAAAAAAAAAAAAAAAAAGAATTACTTAAAAATATTTAAATTACTCTTAAAACCCTTCCCTGGGAGGGGGGGCAGGCCCGGGCACAGGCTGGGCAGAGAAGCTGTGGCTGCCCCTGGATCCCTGGGAGTGTCCCAGGCCAGGCTGGACGGGGCTTGGAGCAGCCTGGGCTGGTGGGAGGTGTCCCTGCCCATGGCAGGGGGTGGGAATGGGGGGGCTTGGAGGTCCTTCCAGCCCAAACCATTCCATGAGCTCTGTGCTCAAAGGAACCCACCCAGTGAAAACTTCCTGGGTTTTCTGAATCCTGCTGGGATGGAGGGCCAAAGGATCTCTTTGGTTTTCAGGCATCACAGCGAAGCCCCTCTTTGCAGCCCCCTCACTGCGCTGCTTGTTCCCTTTCCCTCTCAAATCCAGGCTGGTCTGGAAAAACTCTGGAAGTGGTTGGGTTGAACACCTGATTTCAGAGAGTCATGGAATATCCTGGATGGGAAGGGACCCACCAGGACCACCCAGTGCCACCCCAGCCCTGCCCAGGACACCCCAACACTCCCCCCTGTCCCTGTCCCGGTGCCCAAAGGCTCCTGGAGCTCTGGCAGCCTCGGGGCCGTGCCCACTGCCCTGGGGAGCCTGGGCAGTGCCCACCACCCTCTGGGGGCAGAGCCTTTCATGACCGGAAAT
>VXBX01005270.1:50925-62690 GCA_013400415.1 Scytalopus superciliaris
GGGGGTGTTAGGAGGCTCTTTAGGTGTATGAGGACGCCCTGGGTGTGTGTGAGAAGGTACTTGGGGTGGGCGAGGAGGCCCTGGAAGTGGGTGAGGAGGCGCCGGGTGTGTTTGAGCGGACCCTTGGGATGTGTGTGTGGGTGAAGGGGCCCTGAGGGTGTGTGTGAGACTCGGAGGGTGTGAGAGGGCACTCAGTGTGTGTGAGGAGGCTCTTTGGGTGGATGAGGAGTCGCCGGGGGTGGTCGAGGAGGCCCAGGGGGGTGAGTGAGGGGGTGCTTGGGGTGTGTGAGGGGGCCCCTGGGGGTGGGCGAGGAGATACTTGGGGTATGGGAGGAGGAGGCCCTGGAGGTGGTTGAGGAGGTTCTGGGGGTGTGTGAGGAGGCCCTTGGGGTGGGCAGGAAGGCACTGGGTGTCCCCCCTGGGCCACTCAGGGGTCGGGGTGCACAGCAGACCCTGCAGTCCCTTCCCCTCAGCAGGAAAGGCCGAGGAGGTAGGAGCCAGGGAAGAGCATTTGGAGGAGTGAAAGTGCTATTTGGAGGTGGGAAGGGGGCTCCTGGCTCTGGGGAGCCGGGAGCTGGTTGGGGTGTCATCCTTGCTGGATAGACAGAGTAAATATCATAGTCAGCCTGTGGTCTGCTGTTTCCCTCTGAAAATCCTGTAGTTTCTTCTCATGACCAGCACTGGGAGATCAAGCTACTCCTTCCTTTTTTTTTCCCTTGGTTTGGGTTGGAATGGGCCTTAAAGACCATCCAGCTCCATACCCTGCCATGGGTAGGGACACCTTCCACCAGACCAGGCCACTCAGGTTTTGACCCTGAGTTTGTCAGCAAAGCTTGAGTTGAACCAGTTGAAATATTCCCAAAAGAAGGAAGTGGGCTTTCCATGTGGTGTCAGTGCAGAAGAGCTTACTCGCATCACAAGTCAATGCAGTACTAAAGATTAGTCATTGGCTTTCTTTACTAAAGACATTTCATTCTTGTTTTTTCCCAGTCACTGGGTGGGTTTTCTTTAAAACATTTAGCACCTGGTGTGTGTTTACGTGTGAGGTCCTCATGCTCCTTTTGGAAGCTGCAGTCGGTGTGCACTGTAATGTAACTTCACATAATTCAAGACGGAATTTCAAATAGTATTTTAAATCTAAAAACACTACCTGGCCAGAAAAATTGTGGACTCCACACCACTGGAAGTGTCCCAGGCCAGGTTGGATGGGGCTTGGAGCAACCTGGGCTAGTGGAAGGTGTCCCTGCCCATGGCAGGAGGTGGCACTGGGTGGGCTTTGAGGTCCCATCCAGCCTCAGCCATTCTCTGATTTCAATTCCTTTCCAACAGCTACCTTTGTCGTCTGAAAGTTTGTTTGCTGTTGGCAGTCCCATCAGTGTGTCCCCCAGGCAGAGAGGACAATGTCCAGCACACCAGTGGCCGTGGTGACTGGCTCCAACAAAGGCATCGGGTTTGCCATCGTGCGGGCTCTGTGCAGGCAGTTCCCGGGGGATGTGTACGTGACAGCGCGCGACCCCGGCCGGGGGCAGGAGGCCGTGGCAAAGCTGCAGCAGGAGGGGCTCCGGGCCTGCTTCCACCAGCTGGATATCGATGACCTGCAGAGCATCAGAGCCCTCCGGGACTTCCTCAAGGACAAATACGGAGGGCTGAACGTGCTGGTGAACAACGCGGGCATCGCTTTCAAAGGTGGGAAGGCTTCTGGCTGGGATAGTCCCGTGTGCTGCCAAGTGGTGTGGAGTGGAGAGGGTTGTGGGTGCACCCAATGCTTGTGTGCCAGTGGTGTGCTGCATTTTTGGCTGGGCAAGCTTCCTGTCTTGAGGACAGTCTGAAATTACTCTCTTTCTAGGATCTCTTGGGCTAACTGTGCATTTCTTCACTAAAAGGGTGGTCAGGCACTGGAAGGGGCTGCCCAGGGAGGTTTGGAGTCCCCACCCTTGGAGAGGTGTCCAGGGAATGACTGGCTGTGGCACTCAGTGCTCTGGGCTGGGGGATATGGTGGGCATCAGGCACAGGATGGACTCAACGGGATAAGAGGGCTTTTCCAACATAAAGGATGCTGTAAACAAGCTTCCCTGGGGTGCTGTGTTTGCATCACCCACGGAGCATGGAAATACTTGAGGCACACAGTGCATGTGAGTGGAGTTGGGTTAATTGCCTCAATGCCCCTGAGTTTCACCAGGGCCGTGGGAGCCCATCATGAGGGTGAATGTCAGCTGTGTCCCTCAGAAAACCATGTTTTCTCTCTCCCATAAGCCTTGCACTTTGTGTTATCTCTTCAAGGACTCCAGCTGATAAAAGAGAAACTTTGGTGCTGGATGGTTTTTGTCATCACTAACTTTCTCAAGCTATTCAGTTGCCTGTAACCCAGTTAACCTAAATATTTGTGCTGTGCAAGAATTTAACTGTGTCATCTTCCAGTGGACAGGGAAAGTGAGGAAGACACAGCAGTTTGAAGGTGGAAAAGTGCATTCTTCTCATAAGTGTTTATAAAATCAAGTCAAGATCATGGTAGCTTGAGCAAAGCACAAGCCTGAATACTCATTTTAGGGGAGGGATTGTCCCCCTCTGCCCCCCCAGGGGAGCCCCCCCTGCAGAGCTGCCCCAGCCCTGGGGGCCCAGCACAGCAAGGCCAGGGAGCTGCTGGAGAGCCCAGAGGGGCACCAGGATGGGCAGAGGCTGGAGCAGCTCTGCTGGGAGGGAAGGCTGGGAGAGCTGGGATTGCTCAGCCTGGAGAAGGGAAGCTTTGGGGGGACCTCAGGGTGGCCTGGCAGGGCCTGAAGGGGCTCCAGGAAAGATGGAGAGAGACTATTCCCAAGGGCTGGAGGGACAGGACACAGGGAATGGCTTCAGACTGCCAGAGGGCAGGGTTAGATGGGATATTGGGAAGGAATTGTTGGCTGGGAGGGTGGGCAGGCCCTGGCACAGTTTGGGCAGAGAAGCTGTGGCTGCCCCTGGATCCCTGGGAGTGTCCCAGGCCAGGCTGGACGGGGCTTGGAGCAGCCTGGGCTGGTGGGAGGTGTCCCTGCCCATGGCAGGGGATGGAACTGGATGATTGTTAAGATCCCTTCCAAACAAGACCATTCTGTGATTTTTATTTTCTCGTTGTTTTTGTTTAGTTAGTTTTAATCTCTTTGCCTGATCTCAGTTAGGACAGGGAACTGTTCAAGCACAGCCTTGTGCTGACTCATCTGCTCCCAGCATGGGTTAAAGAGGCCTGTCAGGTAGCACAGATCAAACCTCACCTGCTCCTGAAGATGGAGCTCCTTATGGAGTGGGAGTGCAGTGATGGTCTTTTAAAACCCAGTTGACTGTATGTTTTGCATGTTACTTTATAGGAAAGTTGCTTCTGTTTGTTCAGTTTAATAGGAGGGAACTCAATATAATTCCAAGTTTCAGAATGTGCTCAGGATAGAGAAGTATTGAAACATTGCAGCACCAGTTAAAATACCACTTCCAGATGTTTAGCCCACACTTTGTTCAAGCTAACTACCAGTGTGCAGTTAAGAAACGTGATAAAGGAGCATGTTGTAACTATTGCTGTTACAGAGCCTAGAGGGTGTAACATGTGTAACAACTTGCTGTGATGCTTATCCTGTATTTTTGTTTTAATTCTTGCTCCCAAGATTATTGTTTCTACCCAAACTTGCTTCTTGCCTCACCAGGTTTTTGCTGCCGTCCCAGAATTTATGCTTTCCTTTCTTTATCTTACAGTATGATGTGCTGATGCAGTCAAAGGTTATATTTGCCATTAAACATTATTGCTGTGGTTTTGTGCTGCACTGCAGACTGCCCAGCAAAGTCCTTAGTCCAGCAGAAACAGTGCCTGTCTGAAATAAACATGAAGCTGTGTGTTGTCTTCTGGATGAGCCTCTCTGAGAACAGTTGTTCTAATAAAGCCTGTTAAATCAAGGAAGTGTAGGATGTTACAATATATCCAAGTGGGCTTTGAAGTGTTAAGGAAGTTCCTGCTTCCCAAGAAAAGGAGGGTACAGAAGCAGGAGCTTGGAGTTGTGTAGGTTTTTATTTCTCCCACTGCCATAACTCTGCCATGGGTCATGACCTGGCTTGGTGTTCAAGATTTAAGTTAAGTGAGTGATTTGCAAAAGACTGTGAGTCATTAGAACTGTGTTTTGCTATAAAAGCACAACTACATCAAATCCTAAATGCCCTGTTAGTATTTCTCTTTTGAGTTAACCCAGGTCTGGGCTACAGAGACAAAAGAACACGTGTCCAGTCTATGCAGGTGGGCTCCCTCCCTGCAGAGGTGGGGCCTGGAGCAGGAGAGCAGGAATGCTGTGGCTTTAACCCTTAGTTCCCCCTCCAGGAGGAGGATGCAGAGCACAGGGCTTATTGCTGAGTCACACTGTCACCCGGTGGCACATCCCACCCCACTGCTGGTGGTGACAAAGCTGCCAGTTCTGCCTGGTGAATCCATCTCCTCACAGCACAGTCCACTTACCTCAGTCAGCTCCTTTTCCTGCCTGCTCATTCCCACCCTTTGGCTTGTGCCAGCACACATCTGTCACTTCAGGGGGTGATTTATGTGATTTATGACACGAGTGTTGCTCAGTTCTGGGGGTGGCTGGCTTTTTTTTGGGGGAGTTTGTTTTTTCAGACTGCACCAAATCCTCCCCCTTGTTTACAGAAGCTTTTACAGTGTGGGTGACTTCAAGGCCCAGCTGAGAACCAGGGTGTGAGTAGGTCCTGGCAGATCAGTGGGCAGGTTGGGCAGCACGTCCCAGGAAAACAGTTTTTCCTTGACTTTTCCACACACAGGGCAGAAAGACAAACAACCAGTGGGTTGGCAAATGACTCTGCAGAGTGATACAACTGGCTCTTCTGGGTTAAAGCTAGAACCTTCAGCTAAGAATGAGTTAGCTCATTAACACAATATTGCAGAGCCAGGTGTTTTCATTAGTAAGGATGTTAGTGTTAATTATGTCACTTTTCTTATATATTTTAATTGATGATATGCCTGTTTTCTAATTGTTAAAAAAAAAGTAAGCTAAACTTCTGGGCTTTGGTGGTTTTATGCCTGTTTTCTAATTATTAGAAAAAATACCTCAGATAAATTTTTAGGGTTTGGTAACATCAATCAGTACAAAAATAAATTCTGATTTTTGGTGTTTTTTTTTTTTTTCTTCTCCCTCCCACCTCATATGAAAAGTTCATGACACAACTCCATTTGCCATCCAAGCTGAGGTTACACTGAAGACAAACTTTTTTGGAACCAGGAATGTTTGCACAGAGTTGTTGCCTCTGATGAAGCCTTATGGTAAGTGTAACATAACACAAATAGCTTTGTATGAATTTTGACCCTCATTAAATGGGAAAATCCTCTCCAGCCTCAGACATTGTCCCATAGCAAGAGGAGTGGACCTTACTGTGCTGTAGGTAAGGACAGATGGCCTTTCTTGAGCCCAAACATGGCCTTTCTTGACCCCCAAATGCCTCTGCAGTGTTTATTTAAATCTGCCTTCAAGCTGGTTGCATTCTTGTCATGGATTGAAATGAAATTCTCATGGTGCCCTCAAGAAGCCACAGAGAACTTCTTCCTGTTCTGTCCATGATATCTGCCTACATAAATTGTTCTTGCTTCAGAAAGGGCATTTTGATGACAGAACTGGGATAAAGAAGTACCTAAAACCAGCATTTCAGCAGTTTGACAGGGTGCTGTGATGTGTTTGCTGCTATAAATGAAATGTAATCCATACTGACATTTAAATGCATCCAGGTTTTTAAGAGAAAAGAAGTCAAGTAGATGAAAGAGAATTTGGGAACTGCTATTTCTGGAGAAGAAGGAAAAGACAGAATAAGTGAACTTGGGGGGCCAGCTGGGGAGAGAGTAAACAGTGCCAAAATTGCAGTCTACTCATGTACTAAGGAAGAAGGATGAGTGTGTTTATAAAGTCATTAACAGAAAGGATTAATTTCTGAGCCTTTTAAGATTAAATCCCCATGTTGATCACCTGAATGGCTGTGCAGTAGCAAGAAAGAGGAGAGAGCAGTGCAACATAATTTTGGAGACAGCGAGTGATTTGCTGATTAACTGACTCATTCCTCTGTACTGAAATGCTGGGAGGCAAACACTGCAGGGCTTTATGCTGGGATGAGTAAATCTTCAGGTATTCTTAGTACTGTGAATATACCTACAGATTGTAAGAGATTGTTTCCTGGAGGATTATTTGATAGAGAGCTTTTGCAGGTGCACAGAGCTTGAATTACCCTCTGTAATGGAGTTTCCTAGAAATCTGTTACGTGGAGTTAACTCTGATCTTCAAAACAACCCACACAAAATATTTTACAGGTTCACCTGAGTAGTGAACACAGAACTTTAAGGCAACCCCACTTCAGTGCTGGGCTGTGAAAGTTTGGGGTGGCTCTCTCTGCCAACAGCCAAACCTCACAAGAAAGATTCCCCCCTCCCTCTCCCAAAATGGCAAAAAGCAGCAAGAGAAAATTGAAGAAATATATATATTTACATATATTAAATTTATANAACACCTGATTATGTAAAGAGATGGGATGGAATCCTGCCTAGATTTTGACCCTGGTTACCAAGGAAGGCCTACAAGAAACACCCCATCACATGGGGCTCAGTACGTGCAGAAGCCCTCAGGCTGTGCCCTCTTGCAGGTCGAGTGGTGAACGTGTCCAGCATGGTGAGCAGCTCAGCCCTGGGGGGCTGCAGCCAGCCCCTCCAGCAGCGGTTCCGCAGCGACACCATCACCGAGGAGGAGCTGGTGCAGCTCATGAACAAGTTTGTGGAGGATACCAAGAAAGGTGTGCATGCCAAAGAGGGCTGGCCAAATACTGCCTACGGGGTATCCAAAATCGGGGTCACGGTCTTGTCCAGGATCCAAGCGCGGGTGTTGAATGAGCAAAGGAAAGGGGACCACATCCTTCTCAATGCCTGCTGCCCCGGGTGGGTGAGGACAGACATGGCAGGTCCTAAAGCCACCAAATCACCAGATGAAGGGGCTGAGACCCCAGTTTATTTGGCCCTTTTGCCCTCAGATGCTGATGCTCCTCATGGCCAGTTTGTGAGTGACAAAACTGTCCGATCCTGGTGAGCTGATGAAAGTGGTAATGTAAAGGTGTCTGACCTTGTTTGCCTAATTTTACTCTTAATTATGTCATTGCCAGCCCTTTTCCCACTCCCCTGAGATACATCTCTGACATGGAGTTGGGATGAGGAAATAGGTGCCTTATTAATTCTCAACACAGTAGGTCTTTCTGAGGTCCAGAGCTGCTTCTTGAGGCTGTACAGGGTTTCTTAAAGGCGAGTTGTTTGAGCTACACTGTGGCCAGTTTTGGGAGAGACTCATAAGACCAGAACAGAATCACTGCTGTGTAAGACATTCCTTACTATCAGAACAAAATTAAATTAGGTGAAAATAAAAATAGCAATGATACACCATTAATAGAAAAATGTAATCAGTTGGCTTTATTAATATGTCAAGGAATAATTACTTACTGATTTGTATTCATCCACCTGGTTTATTCTGATACTGAGAATTTATAGAGTTTGAAAAATGCATTTCATTTTCTGCAGCTAAGTTTGTGGCTGGAATATGTGATGTCTGCACTGAGAGAAAATAAACTACAGAATTGATGTATCAAACTGTTCCTCAGTTCATTTATTGCACAGCTAGAAGTGAGCTCATTAAAAAGCTGGATTGAGTGCACTGAACAGGCTCCTCAGGGCAGTGGGCACAGCCCTGAGGCTGCCACAGCTCCAGGAGTGCTCGGACAACACTCTCAGGGACAGGAACAGGGGGTGATTGCTGGGCCAGGAGTCACACTTGGATAATCCTTGTAGTTCCTTTCCAGCCTGGGATAAACTCTTATCTTCATGCACAGGTTGGTTTGGTTGTTTTCCTGATCCTGCCTGGGATGGGGCTGAGGGAGCAGCTCTCAGTGCTCAGTTCCTGGCTGGGGTGACACCACCACGAGGAAGCAGCAATGTGGAGACCACTGTGTTTGATTTTAAATGCATTTCAAATATTGAGTGTTGAAAAGCTGCCTCTTTCTCTTGCTGGGAGAATTTGAAACAGCTGGAAGCAATTGCCTATAAACCTGTTGTTATTAATGACAAATCAATAATGGGCTTGTTAATCAGGAGCCAGGGAGATGATGCCAGAGAACCTCAGCTGGCTGGGTCTGACACTGCCTTCCCCAAGTACAGGTTGTGTCCAGGGAAGCCTTGGAATGAAACACATTGGAAATAAATAATATGTGGGGGTTTATTAATTGCTTATCAGCACAGAACGAAGTGTGATTAGAAGTTGGTCTTTTAAGGAGCTATTGTTTCTGTGAAGAATTGCCAAATGAGTCATGCCCCAGAGCTCCTTGAAGAGAAGGCCATGTGCTGCCCCAAAAGTTCTCATGGTAATCTATTCTCTGGGAGGAAAAAAGACTCACAGGCCTTTGGTTTAAGGGCAGCAGTTACAAAATCCCTCCCTGCTTAAAGTTTTTCGTGCATTTGACTGAAAGACCCGTGATCTGTGTGTGCCCTCCTAGTTGTATGATATCTCAGGGCCAAATACAAATTAGTTTCTGAGTATCCACTAAGATCTATTAAGTTCCCTCTTGAGCCTGATGTGTTATCTTGGGGTTATTTTTTGCATCCAAGCCAAGTTATAGGTTTCAAAATTTTACAAAAGATGTAAAACTCATTGTGGAAAGTTTTGTAAAGCTGTAAAACTCAGTCTGGAGAAGAGAAGGCTCCATGGGGACCTCACAGCTGCTTTTCAGTGCCCAAAGGGGCTCCAAGAGAGCTGGAGAGGGACTTGGGACAAGGGATGGAGGGACAGGACAAGGGGGAATGGCCTTGAGCTGAAGGAGGGCAGGGCTGGATGTGATACTGGGAAGGAACCCCCTGTGAGGGTGGGCAGGCCCTGGCACGGGTTGGGCAGAGAAGCTGTGGCTGCCCCGGGATCCCTGGCAGTGTCCCAGGCCAGGCTGGACGGGGCTTGGAGCAGCCTGGGCTGGTGGGAGGTGTCCCTGCCCATGGCAGGGGGTGGGATGAGATGAGCTTTAAAGCCCCTTCCAACCCAGGCCATTCTGTGATGATATTATGTATTTCAAATTCTTAAATTAATCCCTTCCACAGTGCCTGTTCTTTGTTAAACCTACTTTGTCACAAGGTGAGGAAGTGGAAGGTGATGACTGGGTTGGGGCCATCAGCAATGTCATTTCTCATACTGATTAAAACACCATTTCTTGTGGGTTGAACAGAAAGAAGGACAGAGGGACAGATGTTTTCACAACCTTTGCAGATGTGGAGTGGCATTCCAGTAAGGAAAATCAGCTGTGTGGATGCATCCAACCTCAGCTGCTGGAGGTGGAAACCAGGCAGAACATACTGGCTGTTCCCAGAATCAGTCAGGAGGGAGTCTGTGCAGGAGAAGCTGCACACATTCCCTGCTGACACTGGCAGTGGGAATGTGTCCTGGGAAGAGAGCTGGGACAGCACAGGGCAGGGTGCCAGGGGAGGGCTGTTTGCTGAGAGCAGGGCTGGGGGCCAGGCTGGCTCTCTGCACAGGGCTCTCATTGTTCAACCAAAATGTATGTATTATTTATTTCCTTCTTGCTGTTTTTTAGTTGCCTCCCTGCTCCTCTCCCACGTCTGGTGTGTCTGAAGTGTTTTGTTGCTGATTCTGGCTCTTGCTGAGTGGTTATCGTGTCAAGTTTAAGGGTTAGGAAGGGGATGGAGTAACAATGGTCTGTTGTGCTGGATGAAACTTCTGTGTGTGATGTACTGCTTTTCTTCTGGGGCACATCACTACCATTTTTACTTATTAGCCAAAGGAATTGCCTGGCAGTGCAGTAGCTGTGGTGCCATGGGACAATTGGAGAGCTGGATTCACAGTTGTGAGAGCTCAGGGGAGCAGTTTGGTGGGAATGCTGCAGCTCATACAGGACACAGCCAGGCAGCAGTGGTGAAACTTTGGGAGTGGAAGCTGTGCCTGCTGAAACAACAGCTGGATATAAACACTGTGCAAGGCCTCTGGGACTTCCTGAAGGAAAATCATGGAACGGTTTGGGTGGGAATGGAACTTAAAGCCCCCCCATTCCCACCCCCTGCCCTGGGCAGGGACACCTCCCATCAGCCCAGGCTGCTCCAAGCCCCGTCCAGCCTGGCCTGGGACACTCCCAGGGATCCAGGGGCAGCCACAGCTTCTCTGCCCAACCTGTGCCAGGGCCTGCCCACCCTCCCAGCCAGGAATCCCTTCCCAATATCCCATCTATCCCTGCCCTCCTTCAGCTTAAGGCCGTTCCCCCTTGTCCTGTCACTCCATCCCTTGTCCAGAGTCCCTCTCCAGCTCTCTTGGAGCCCCTTCAGGTACTGGATGACAAGATGACAAGAAGCCTTGAGAAGTCATTTATGTCCACAGATAACTGAACTCGTGTCTTGTAGCAGGACCCACCCAACATGTGGACAGTGCAAAACAAATCTGACAAGTGACACACAGCTGGGGTTGTCTTTCCTAGTCTGAACCAAACATTTACAGCAGCATCACGTGGAAGTTGATGTGAACATTCAGGATATTGAAGTGCAGCCCAGCTGTCTCCAGCAGTCATTCCATCAGTAAATCCATGTATGAATCCCATCCCAAGGGCCAGCATTTAGCATGGGGAACGCTGCCCTGGTGCATATAAAGGAACCACATAAAACTGGTGCAAAGAACACGAATTTGTGTCAAAAAGAACTTCTCAAGAGAGAGAGCAACCCCTCAGGAACTAACTGAAAAACATCCTAAGCAACACTGTATTTTAGGATACAATATCTTAAGGACATCATCAAAAATACAAGTTCTTTGCTGGGTTGGGCACATAGTCTGGAACAGCGACCTGCATGTCCAAGAGTAACTCTAAAACTTAGAAACTGAAACCTGAATGGGTGGCATTGCAGTTTAGAAAGATTATACTTGTAAAATCTAGCTAGGAGGAGGAAGGACAGGCGGTCTGAAGAGGTCATTGCTGATACAGTTTGCATCAAAATCTCAAGGGTTTCTCATCTCTCACCTTGAATAACTGAGCAACTGGATTTTCCTTGATTTTTTTTCCACCCCCCAGCTACTTTGAACCACCAGGATTAAGTTCTGCCTGCATGTTAAAACGAGGGGAGGAGGGGAAAGAAAGGGAATGGTAAAGGGGAGGGAAACAGGTTAAATAACATGTTTCCCCTGTATACGAATCCCGGAGGGGCACGATCCCGTCCTGTCCTTCCCACATGTAATTTGCTCGTTCCTTTGCTGCCAGGGCGCTCCAAACCCAGCACACTCGCTCTCTCCCGAGCCTTTGGCAGCGAACAGATGGCTCCTCAGCCCGAGCCCGCTGAAAACGCGACAAACGGGGACAGGAAATTCGCCATCAGCTCCTCCTGCCCCCAGCCAGCCGGGCCGGGAGCAAAGCTGGACGTGGGGAGCGGTGCCCGCCCTTCCCGGGGTGCTTCCGATGCTTCCTGGTGCTCCCGATGTTCCCGATGTTTCCCGGGGCGCTCCGATGCTCCCGGCTCCTTCCCGGGTTGCTCCCGGTGCTTCCCTATGCTCCCGATGCTTCCTGGGGCGCTCCCGATGCTCCCGGCCTTCCCGATGCTCTCGGGTTGTTCCCGATGCTCCCGGGATGCTCCCGGGATGCTCCCAATGCTCCCGATACTCCCGGTGCTCCCGGGATGCTCCCAACGCTCCCGATGTTCCCGATGCTCCCAGCCCTTCCCGATGCTCCCGGTGCGGCCGCAGGGGCCTGGCGGGGCCGCC
>VXBX01005270.1:65321-101243 GCA_013400415.1 Scytalopus superciliaris
GGGGATCCAGGGCTGAGGGGATCCATGGCTGAGGCGGATCCCCCCCTGCCCCGGCCTCGGCAGGTGGGGATGGCGATGGGAGGGGGTGTTGGAGGGGCAGGGCCGGTCCGTCGGGAGCGCCTTCAGTGCCCTCCGCAAGGCAGAATCCCCGAATCCCGGCACGGCAGGGAGTGCGGAGGCACCTCTGGAAAGCGCCCGGCCCGACCCCCCTGCCCAGGCAGGACCACCTGGAGCAGGGACACGGGAAGCTGGTGGGTCTGGGATGGCTCCAAAGAGGGAGAATCCACGGCCTCCCCAGGCCCCGAGGCTGCCAGAGCTCCAGGAGCCTTTGGGCACCGGGACAGGGACGGGGGGAGTGTTGGGGTGTCCTGGGCAGGGCTGGGGTGGCACTGGATGGTCCCTGGGGGTCCCTCCCAGCTCAGGATATTCCATGACTCTCCCTGGACAACTTGTTCCCCGGCTCTGCCCCCTCCATGGAAACAAGTTCTTCCTCATGTTGATGTGTTGTGTTTTATTCCTTGTCCCGACCGCTGGAAAGAGTCCAACGCCATCAGCGCTATTAACAGCAGGATGTACTAAGGAAATTTGTGACCCAAGATTTGGGAGATGTGCCTGAAGGTCACTGGCAAGTGGCTTTTGTTTGGCTTTTTTTAACTACTTTTTTTTATCTTCCTGCCCTCGTGTCTAAGCACAAACACAATCTATTGGCCATATTTAGATCATTGGATTTTGTCAAACCTTGCTGACATCTGGCAGCTGAGGTGCATGAACAACAGTCCACTGAATCATTCTTCATCCTTGCTTTTCTGGGTGGGAATACACCATTTACCTGTCTTTTCACTGCAAAGTCCAAATAAAATGTCTTAAGAACTGGATAAGACATTTTTCTCCCTAAATGAAGTTTTATTAGGTTTGGTTTTTTTTTTTTTCCTTAGGTACTACATTCTCTTTTACCTTCAGAATCTATTGAAATTTTACTTAAATGTCTTTAAACTGAGAGTGGGTTTGGATTAGATATTGGGAAGGAATTGGTGGCTGGGAGGGTGGGCAGGCCCTGGCACAGGTTGGGCAGAGAAGCTGTGGCTGCCCCTGGATCCCTGGGAGTGTCCAAGGGCAGGCTGGACGGGGCTTGGAGCAGCCTGGGCTGGTGGGAGGTGTCCCTGCCCATGGCAGGGGGTGGGAATGGGGGGGCTTTGAGGTCCTTTCCAGCCAAACAGGTCTGTGATTCTGTGATAAACAGACCACAGAAGTGCTCTGGGACGTGGTTTTCATAGAATATTTAGAACCTTTTTAAGTGCTGCTGATGATTCGATCGATTCCTGTTCTCGGAGTTGGATCTGTGCGGTTTTATGGCACTCCCAGACCTGATGTGTCCTGTCAGCAAAACAGCTGCCCCATTCTAAGTGATCCAGACAGATCTCTTATTTAAGGAAGTGCCAGCAGCCCTGACTTGGCAGAGAGCTGCTGGAATAACTTCCTAGCCCATGCTTTGTTCTACGGACTATGAATACAATCCAATGATTAAGGGACCGAGATGAGGGAAATAGGGTTCAACTTCTTGCCCTGGCAGTGTTTATAGCAGATTACTCTTGATTTTTGCTGACAGTATCTTGCAACTTTTCCACTTTCGTGAGTTTTATGGGAGAAATTACTCTATTTTTTAAAAAATCCTTGTTGGACCAAGAAGATCTGTATTCCAGGTAGATGTTATTCCCTGCAAGACACTGGGGTTTTGTTACTCTCTGCTATGAGGAGCACTGGAAACATCCTGGGAAAAAGCAAAATTAAACCCTCACTGTAGCCAAATAAACAAGCCCAAACAACCAAATCTGGCCCTCATGACACTGTATGATTTTTTTTCCCTCCCATCAAAGTGGATCCAGTTTGAATGGCACAGACTGGTTGTACTGATAGTGGCTGAATCCTGCTCAGGGGAAGGCAAAGGTGCCTTAAACCTGCATTTAAAATCCTTTCTCTTTTTTGGATTCATCCAGCATTTTTTTTGTTTCTGAGACATTCCTGCCAAAAATCCCCTATTGATTTAGTTATTGTTGTGTATTGCAGTTAATGGAGACCTGCTTTAAAACAACACAGGTTTATTTTTGTGCCCTAATCATAGGAAACTGAATGCAGATGTTTTTCAGATACCTAAAATGTTTTGTTATAGAGCTGTGCTTTTTTTTCCTGTATCAGTGACATAGCAGGGATTGACCTAAACCTGCTGTTCCTAAGCATATATAGAATATTCCAGAAGAATATTTTTGTATTTTCTATCAGGAGGACTGGTGTCAGAGGTAGCAAGGGAGTGAAGGAGTGATTTTTCAGTACAGAAAATCCAACCATGCTTGTTTTCCATTGTTCTAAACCAAGGTGTGTGTTGGATTTCGAATCAAAATGCCCTGCAAAAGATGAGAGAATTAAATCTGAATAATTTCTTTTTCCTTCATAAAAATACAGGGGTACATTTTATTGAGATGAGGAAGATTTTAAGGCATGGCTGGGCTTTTTGGCACAATACCTTGGTTTGGCCCTTGAGCATCTGCTGCTGCCAAGTTGCCATGCAGAGCCCTGAGAGCTCCTTCTGCTGTGGGCTGAGAGGCCCTTCAGCAGGATTCCTCTGGAAAGCTGTGTTTTGATATGGAATGTTTCCCATTCCACTGCTCCAGGTAACCTTGCAAAGCACTGCACAGGTGGAGAGTTAGGAGAACTATTTCCTTCTCCCCAGCCCCTTGTCAGGGCTTTGGCTGTTCATAGGGAGACTTTGTCATCCCTCCCTTTGTTTTTGTGGCACATCCACGTGCATGGGAAGGGAAAAACACGTTTCAAAAATAGGAAAATGTGACTGCAAAGCTTCCAGAAGAGGCACTGGGGAGTTACAAGTCATGCCCAGGGAATTATTTTTAACTCTGTGTCAAAACTTGATCTGGTGACCTGTTTATTGTGCTCTGTCAGTGCTTCTGCATATTTGTTGTTATCTTACAGTACTTCGAGTTTATCAGAACTGAAATGTGGGTTATTTTTGTAACTGTTTGCATGTTTTAGTTCACCAGGAGGCTTCACCTTGCTATGAGAACCAAAGATGGATCCAGAAGAGCAGGATTTGCTTGGGGATTACAGATACAGGAATTACTCTTCAGCAATTGAGAAAGCTTTGAGAAACTTTGAATCATCGAGTGAATGGGCGGATCTTATATCGTCCCTTGGCAAACTCAATAAGGTACAGGAACAGTTTTTCATTTTTTTTAAATTATATTTGTGTTGTTATTAACTTTTCTGTAACTTCCAGTGCTTGGCAAAATTGAAAATTCACTCAGGAAAAATATTAGTTGATAAATAAAGGCTATTGGAAGCTGTTAAGTCAGTATATTTTATATAAATGTGGGAATTGTGGTAAAACCAACAGAGCTTTCCTTCAAATGGTATTTTTTTCCCTTTGTACAGATAAGTTAATTTAAGTTTTGCATCAAAGAAGCCTCAGGCTACTGGTTACTCACTCCAGAGCAGCTGAAAAGCTTTTGTATAAAACAGGTCACAGGTTTTAGAGTATTTTCTGAGTCAAAGCTTGCATTTAAAGATTGCATTTACTTGAGCATGCCCTTCCCTTGGATTTGAGGAAATGATTGATTTGGTGGTGGTGTCTTTTGTATGACCATGGAGTGCAGAGAGACGGAAAGAAAGGAAAATACTTTTATGGAAAACACTTGGGAAGTGTGTCCTCTTCTCCTGCCCAAGAAACAAGGTGTAAAACTCCTCCTCAGTGTATGTGGGGCAAGAGGAGTTACAGTCCTTAAGGAAACAGGGGTGGGAGGAGGCAACTTCTGCAGAACTCGAAAGGAAACATCTGTCATTCCCTGATAGGGGCCTCTCATGCCTTTGCTCTCATTGCTAAACCTCAGCTCTGCAGAGTTTTCAGGGGGAAGGAGAATCCATAGAATTAAGGGAGTCACAGAATAGCTCGTGTTGGAAAAGGACCATTAGAGCTCTCAGGTCCAGCTCTCTGCTCCTTGTGGGACAACATGAAACTAAACCATATGACTCAGAGTGTCATCCAAAGGCCTGGGGAGCCTGGGCAGTGCCCACCACCCTCTGGGGGCAGAGCCTTTCCCCGAGATGCCCCCTGAGCCTGCCCTGGCACAGCCCCAGCCGTGCCCTGGGGGCTGTCCCTGCTCACGGGGAGCAGAGATGGAGCTGCCCCTCAGTGCCCTCTGCTCCAGCTGCACCAGCCAAGTGCCCTCAGCCCCTCTTAGTCTTGCCCCTGAGACTTTTCACCATCTTGGTCATCCTCCCCTGAACACACTCATAATTTGATGTCCTTCTTTTGTGGTGCCCTAAACTGCCCCCAGAACTCAAGCCCACACCAGCACAGAGCAGAGTGGGGCCATCCCCTCCCTTGACCAGGACTTTTTCCCTCCAGGCTAGCAGGGCACTGCTGACTCAAAATTCAACTTGCCATCAACCCAAACCCTCAAATCCCTTTTCCTCGGGCTGCTGTTCAGCCTCTCATCCCCCAGTTTGTACCAGGATGACTCTACCCCAGGTGGAGAATCCAATGTGTGCTCTTACTAAATTCCACACAGTTGGTGATTTCTCAGTTCTCTGGTCTGTCCAGATCTCCCTGCAGGACCTCTCTACCCTCAGGGGAGTCAATGGCTCCTCCTAGTTTAGTATCACCAGCAATTTAATATTATCAGCTACTCCTTGATCCAAATAATTTATAAGATTACTAAAGCACACTGGCCCTAAACACCCGTGCCCTGGGGAGCCCCACTGGTGACCAGCCACCAGCTCAGTGTCACCCCATTGACTACAACCCTCTGAGCCCAGCCTGGGAGCCAATTGTTCAGTCAATGTGTGATGGATTTGCCTAGCTGTGGGCTGGACAGGTTATCCACAAGGGCACTGGGAGAGACAGTACCAAAGGCTTTGCTAAAATCCAGAGCTGGGGCAACCTTTGCCAAACGGAGGGATTTTTGTGGGCAGCCGTGTCTTTCCCTCTTCAGAGATGCTGAAATGGGAGTTACACAGGACTTGCTCTGGGAGGGGAGTTACACATTTTTCTGCCTGCACTGTCTCATCATGATTCCTGTTGAGTCAAGAGGCAGAGGCCTTCAAAATGCTTTTCTCCAAAGGGAAAACATGAAATAATTAGAGTGAGAGGTAGGCTTTGATCTTTTATCTTGGCCTAGATGAGCACACATGCAACACCAGTCTGAAGCTCTTACTCAGGTACAAGAATTGCCAAAATATGTAGCAGCACAGCAGAAAACAAGGGAAAAAAGCTTTTAACTGATCATCAGTCCATCTGCTGTGGTATTTTATGGACTTAATCTTTTTAGGAGCTTAAGAATTGGTAGAGCAAATCATCCCCAGTGTTCATCTGTGTCTGTGTGTTGTCTGGAAATAACTATGATGTGGCAGGGGACTGTTGCCAAAAGGAAGAGTGAAATAAGATGTCAGTAACTATTCCTTAACTTCTGTGATTATTTGGTCTCTTACATCCTTAAAATATAAATATTTTTGAGTTTTACCGGTGTTGGGGGTGATGTTTTTAACATAAAAGCCTGATTTTTCCTGCAGGGAGGGTGGATGAACAGGGAGAAGACTGGCAAGAGGGAGGAGATCAGCAGTATCTCAGTGGTTAGAATGTTCTTACACACTGCCCATGGTTATATTAAGGATCCTGGGTGTCAGTATGTGCAGGGACAACTGGTATTATATACTCAGCATATGTGAAAATGCTGAGAAAGGGAAGGACAAAAGAGAATTAGTAAGTTGAGTTTCAGAAGTTCTTTTTGTGCTTCCAGAGTAGTGTGGAAGTTGTTCTTGCCCATGTGGGTGCAATGTGGTGTGAGGCTTTTTCTGCTGTGGGCACTGTTGACACACACACACTGTCTGTTATTTCTGCAGAAGCTCAGTGGAATTACCTGCCAGGTAATCCAAGGTCTGGAAGGAGCAACACAGGCTCTTGGTGCTTACAGGTGAGGTAAAAAGAACAGAGGGAGCTGCTCCAGATCCCTTTGTCCTTGGCTGGAACAAGTCTTGGAGCTTTTGCTGCTCCTGAAGGAGGCAGCTTTGCTACTTCTCTCTGTTACAACTTGACAGTTGGACTTGATCTTAAAGATCTCTTCCAACCTTGATGATTCTCTGATCCTGCCTGGGATAAACTGAAGGTTGTTTTTCACAGTTTCTCTGTTTGCTTCTACAGCTCTGAATGTTTCATGGTGACTTGTACAACCAGGGAAGCAGCAGAGAGACCAAGTGACTTAGGAATAATCTGAGTGTTCAACTAGATGGGTCAGTCTGTAGGCCTAGAAAGATTTTATTTTGTCATTTAAGGGAGATGAACCTTATCCAGCTTGGCATGACTTCAGTGTTGACAGCTTCACCTCAGGTTACTTTTAGACAGGGAGAGGAATAAGGGGTTTTATTTTCTTTTTTTGTTTTGTGACTCATCTCTTGTTATTCAAAGTAGGTCAGATGAATGTTGTCCTAAAACTGTACGTGTTCCTCACAGGTTTTATAGGGAGTCTGAGGTGAGTTACTGCACTTGTGCCCATGGTTTTTTGGCTGACCTGGCCTTTTAAGGTCAGGTGAGGTGAAACTTCCCTGCAGGCACCAGGTGTGAGCACGAGGGAGGGATGGGGAATTGACAGACATTTATTGTGCACCCCAGGTTTGTAAGGGAAAGATTCTGGAGTTTTAATGTGAATAATTGTGGGCATTATGCATCATTATGGGGAAGGAGAAGCCGTGGAAAAGTAATGTTTATAAATAAGAATATAAATGGGCAGATGCAAGCAGGCAGGAGATAAGGATGTTGATGTTTGGAGGAGGGTTTCAGCTTCACTTTCAGTGAGAAATCACTTTCATACTTGGCTAAACTGCTGGGGTGGAGGGATGTTGCCTTTTTAAACCTAGAACTGGGTGGTGGTTCAGCATAGATGGATTTATCAGCAAAACAGGTGCTTTTAACATTGTTTTCTTATCCAAAATGCTTGTCAGAGTGCAAACAGTGTATGTGCATTATATAAAATACATACCAAAGTGTTCATGGAGGGGGAACTCAGGCTACTAAGAGGTTAGAAATATGGTAAAGTTAGGAAAACCCAAGGGCATATCTGCATTAGGGTTTTTAATCCAGATTATAGGAATTTATTATCCAGAAACTTTAACTCTTGAGTGTAGGCAAATAGTAGGTAAGTGACACAGATTGCAAAATGAAGAGGAGTAGAAAATACTGGATTCCACAGCCTGCTTTTGTAAGGAAAGGAGGTTTTTTTAAAATATCTCTGAAATTTGTGGGGGTGGGGCCCTGGCACAGGTTGGGCAGAGAAGCTGTGGCTGCCCCATCCCTGGGAGTGTCCCAGGCCAGGAGCACCCTGGGCTGGTGGGAGGTGTCCCTGCACGTGGCAGGGGGTGGAACGAGCTGAGCTTTAAGGTCCCTTCCAACCCAAACCACTCTGGGATTCCATGATATTTACTGCTCTAAATAATTAGTGTCTAAATAAATAATGTTTGCTCTAAAAGAGCACTTTCAAACTGCTTCTTACCCTTGGACATAACACAAGTGTGTAAATGCACAGATGGTCTAAATAATACCAAGTTTTAGTCTTTACTCTGCAATTTCAAAGCAATTTTTAAAAAAATTTAACTTTCAATAGAAGATAAATATGCCATTTTTTATTTCTGTAGGCTTTTCTTGCCTCAGAAACTTCCACACAATCTGTGTGGAGGGGAAGGGGAAGGCAAGCCCCAAAAATCATTGCAGCTGCACAATGAGTGTTTGTTTGACTCAGTGTCACAATCTGTGTGTTCTTGAGAGGAGAGAAAAGCAGGATTCTTCTGAAACACAGATTTAATGAGGGTAGCCATTAATTACAGCAGTTGCTTCACAGGAGAACTGGGACTGCCAGGGCTTTACACCAACTGCTGCCTGAATTCCAAGCACAAGCACCACTTGCCTCCTGCTGAAGACAAGCCTGGTTTGTATTTTTGAGAAGTTGCTTCCTAATTGCTTTGTGGAACTTCACCACGCCCAATGGACAAATGCAACGTGCAGGACTAGGCATATTTTATACAGATTTTCCCCCTTTTTTTTCAATACAACTCCACCTCTTGGTTTAAAGTTTTCTCACAACCATCTTTGAACTTCATGCTGGTGTATTTATGGGAGATGGGGCTCTGCTTAGGATTCTTTTTACTTGGAAAATGAATGTGGAAAATGGAATCACAGGCTCTCCTCCTCCCCCTGTCCTCCCAGCCACTGGTGTCTAAAGCAAGAACTATGGTTATCTCCTGGTTGAAGAAAACCTTATAAACAGATGTACTGGAATTCTAGTTATTTAAGTAAAAATATTGACTCGATTTGTGTGGGGGTTTTGATCAGTTTTCTGTGTTGATCTAAGCGATTTCTAGTGGGGCTGTAAAGCAGTGCAGCACTTAAACCAGTAGCTGTGGAAATGCAAATATTCCTCTGTGTGTGTGTGTGTGTGTGTCTGGTTTTGGTGTAAGTGTTGGATTCTGAACCTGGAAGCAACTGCTTTGGGATGGGATTTTCATCTGCCCACAGTGCCAGTGAAGCCAGGCCTGCTCCCACCTCCTTTATTTACCTCTGGCGTTCTAGTGGCATTTCAGCATTCCAAGATCATACAGACAGCTGATTATTTTTTTTATTTCCATTTGTGGAAGCTCAGGATATTTAAAAAAACAAGTTTCTTAACTTTGCCTGTGTCAGCTCACAGCAGCTGATTAGCACTTGGAAATATGTGTGTTCTCATGTCACTCTTATTTCAACGAACATTTTCAGGTCCCTCTGCTAGTCAGTACCTTTCAACCCTTTTAAAGCTCCTTGATCTCTGCAATTCTGGGGAAGCTGTTAAGAATCTGAACCTTTCTCAGGCAGGCCTGGAAGGGCTCTTGGGGCACCTACAACCTCCTAACATTGTAGAGTGGTTTAAAATCCCTTCCTGTGCTGGGAGCTCAGACACAGCTGTTAGACAAGTGTTAACTCTTGAGAAGGGGGTGGCTTTGTCCCCTTGTGTGTTTATTCAGCAAAAGTCACTAAAAGAAGATTTACACAGTTTGGGGGAGGGAGTTTCATCTCAGAATCGCTCTGGTGTGATGGGCTGAAACTCTCAACGTTTTTATTGTGATTTTAGTGTATAATTTATGAGTATCATGATAAATGTCTTCAGCTCTTCCTCCCTGGACAGAGTTGTCTTCCAGTTCCTGAGGTGAAGGGACTTACCTACATAAACATGCTATTGTCCTAACTTAGTCCCACCTGCTGGAATTCAGACATAAAAGGATTTTAGGGTTACCCAGGAGAAATAATTAGAACTGATTTATCCCTGAATAGGCTCTAACTCCTAGTATGCATGGAGAGAATTGGGATTGTCCAGCCTGGAGAAGGGAAGCTTTGGGGGCACCTCAGGGTGGCCTTGCAGGGCCTGAAGGGGCTCCAGGAAAGACGGAGAGAGACTATTCCCAAGGGCTGGAGGGACAGGACAAGTGGGAATGGCTTCAAAGTGCCAGAGGGCAGGGCTGGATGGGATATTGGGAAGGAATTATTCCCTGTGAGGGTGATGAAGGACTGGAATAGAATTCCCAGAGAAGCTGTGGCTGCCCCTGGATCCCTGGGAGTGTCCCAGGCCAGGTTGGATTTGGCTTGGAGCACCCTGGGCTGGTGGGAAGTGTCCCTGCTCATGGCAGGGGAGTGGAACAAGGTGATTTTTACGGTCCACCCCAAACCATTCCATAATTCCAAATGTCTTCCTCACCTAGCCCTGGTGTTTGGTGAAGGCGAGTTCTTATTTGATGATGGAGATTCACTTCATACCCTTGGAAAATGGTTGAGCCAAACAAGACATTTCATGAGATGGCATTCTTCCTGTAAATGGATCAGATTGTCTGTGTAATAAACAGTGAATGTTTTCATTTCCTGCCCAGCTGATATTTAAATTTTAACTGTTGGAATATTAAGATGGTGTTTGTTCACTCCGAACACTGGGAGGAAAAATATTTACCACTGGCATACTTTTTATGTAATTAACTTCTTTTCTATATACAGAGGGTGTGGGCAAATACATGCCAAGCAATATAAATAGAGTGTTTCAAAGTCCAGCTTTCCAGCAATCTTCAGAGTCATTACAAGTATTAAGGATTTCAATATTCAATGTTGAAATAGTATTTCTCATGTAACCTATGGGTAAATCTCTCAAATACCAAAGATGTGAAAAAGGTAACTCCACAAATATAACCTGGTGTAGTTCCAGATGTGAAACATTGCTGTGTTCTTGGATTCTGGTTTTTATTACCCATTAAAATCTGCTCACCCCGGGGGAGGGAAGGGAGGCAATGAATTGGCTCCGAGTGACACCTGCACTGTGTGTACTGGGGTGGGGGCACATTTCTGTGTGCTGTTGTTACAAGCTCTCAGCCTTTTTCTTGTTAAATAAATTTTATTGCTGGAAGCTCTTCACTATCAACTGGCCTCACTGGAAGGTGCTGGCTTTTATCTCCTCCTCTTCCTGCTCATGAGTGTTCAGCGTTCAAGGGTTTGGGTTTTTAACAGGGTTAGTTCACTCCTCTGCTGGTTTTATAAAACCTTTTTTCAAGCAGAAGAGAAGAACCTCAAGCTGAAAACAATTATGTAGGATAAGCCTGTGATTTAACTATGGGGGGGGAGTCAAGAATTTGCCTGAAAACATCCCAAAATTCCATCTGCAGCGAAACATCTGTTTGTGTTTGCAGAGAGTGATCAAAGGCTGAAATGCTGTTGACCTGCAACTTCCTTTTTTTGTCTCTGAATTGAAGAGGCAACTTATTTACCTTGCTGAAATCCACTGCTGGCTCTGGGGAGGGAGTAACCTTTGCAAAGAAAAGAGGTGTATTTTTTTTCCAGCAACCTGGCCTGTCTGCAGGTCTTGGTTAACTATTTCCTGTCCTGAAGATCTTTTACTTGCACATCAGTACAGTGAGAACAGTTATTAAACTTACTGAATGGAGCCACGCAGAGTTCCAGATAAGATGTTATTGTCTCATTTAATCGTGCCTGCTTTGGTCAGAAGGTTTGTTGGGTTTATTTCAGCTGTTAGGAAGAAATCCTTCCCTGGGAGGGTGGGCAGGCCCTGGCACAGGTTGGGCAGAGAAGCTGTGGCTGCCCCTGGATCCCTGGCAGTGTCCCAGGCCAGGTTGGACGGGGCTTGGAGCAGCCTGGGCTGGTGGGAGGTGTCCCTGCCCAGGGCAGGGGGTGGGAATGGGGGGGCTTTGAGGTCCCTTGCAACCCAACCCATTCTATAATTCTATATATTAAATAAAAATTTATGAGGAAAGGCAGGTGTTTAGTTCTTTCTTTACTCCTTAAATGTGAGATGCTCTTCCTGTCACTTCCATACTTCCCCTGGAGAAAGGACAAGGATATCCTGTCCCTGTCCTGTCCTTTGACCTCCTTTTCCACATCCAAGCAGAGTAAAATGAGTTTTTCCTACATTGCTTGTGGCCGATTCCATATGAAAACTCAATTACAAAATTCTGCTGTTTGAGTGCAACAAAATTCATTCCTGAGGGAAAAATCTTGCTTGTATTTAGTTCTTCTCCATGCCAGCAGGAAACCTTTGCCATGCCATCATCAGGTATATTATACAGTCCATTCCAGCTATTGATTGTCACCCCCCTTTCTCCCACAGGCTCTGCAGAGTAACCTCAAATATTCCCTCTTGCCGAGGAGGCTGATCATCAGTAAGAGATTATCTCAGTGTTTGCATCCAGCCCTTCCCAGTGGGGTGCATTTAAAGGCACTGGAAACCTATGAGATCATCTTTAAAATCATTGGGACAAAATGGCTTGCCAAGGATTTATTCTTGTACAGGTAATTTATTCTTCTCTAAGGCATAAATATTTCGCTGTCTGTTATAATTGACTAATTTTTTTCCTTTCTTTTTCTTTTATTTTTAAAGCTCTGGGTTGTTTCCTTTGCTGGCAAATGCAGCAATGTCAGTGAGGCCTGTTCTCCTTGGCTTGTATGAGAAATACTTTCTCCCTCTCCAAAAGTCCCTCCTGCCTGGTCTTCAAGCCTTTGTAATTGGGCTCTTGCCTGGGTTGGAAGAAGGATCAGAAATTTATGACAGGTAATATTAATTATTAAATGTTAATTTAAAAGCAGTATACAGTATTTTGCATTTTTAGGGAATTCTCAAAAAATCTCTCTCAGCTTTCTATACAGAAAGTTGGACAAAAGAGCTTCTGAAGGTGGAAGAATGGTGGGTCCCAAAAAGGTCCCCTTCTATTTGCATCTCAGGAGGAGAAGAGAAGACAAAAGGAGGGTTAAAAATAAATGTGCTGAGAAAAAGGAATAAAAACGGTTCCTCAAAACTCCTGTGAACTCCTAAATAATTCACCTGACTCCCCACACCACTGCCCTGTCAATTAATTCTATTTAAATACAACAAGGGAGCAGCTGAATTCCTTCCAGGGTTTCTGTCTGATCTGGCTAAATATGAAGCAGTGAGTTAATGGGAACTGCAGGTGAACTTCCCATTTCTTTCCCTGTTCTTGATGGCATCGTTTTCCTCTTTGCCTTCAGCAAACAGGATCAGAGACAGGAAGGGACAATTTATTTCCCTGTGAAAGGTTTATGTTAGAACTCCTTAAATGTTATTTCGTGAAATACAAAAATTGCAAGAAAAAGCTTTTGTTTTGTTTATTCATTGTAATGATTCTGGTGCAAGACCAAGATATCTTATCAGAATATGTGTTAGATGAATTTTATATTCCCCTTCAATGTTGAGACTCTTCACTGAACATTTGAGGAATCTTCACTATTAAGAGCTAAAATTCCATGGCAGGGACACTTTCCATTAGACCAGGTTGCTCAGAGCCCCATCCAGCCTGTTCCTGAACACTTCCAGGGATGGGGAGTTCACATCTCATGTTTTCCTTTGTCCAGTGCCTGAAAAATGGAGCCTGTTGATTTCCAAGTACAAATTTTTAGGCTAACTTCCAGTTCCCAAACTGCTAAAGTTTGCCTTCAGAGTCTGACACCAGATCTATTAACTTCCAATTCAGCATTTCCCACTTCTCACCATAGTAAATGTTTTGCAGTCAGAGGTACTGCAGACTGGTCAGAGCTTCATTATTTGTAGATATTTACTGGAGGGGTTTCCAGAGTATGTACAGGAACCTGATTTCAGTGTCTGTGCACAGTGACAAAGGATGGAGAGGTTTTGGCTGGTTTTGCACAGTCAGCTTTGCCTGATTTTACAGAATCACCTGGGCCAGTGGAAGGGCAGGGGTTGGATCTGGCTGAGCTTTAAGGTCCTTTCCACCCCAAATCATTTGGGGTGATCGGCACTCACAATACAAAAAGAAGAAAATCAAATAAATTATATCAACTACAGCACTGTTTCTGTGTCCAGTTGCCTTTGCATGGTGCAGAACTGAAGTGCCAAAGATGTGTTTTGTCCTGTCCAATGTGTTTGCCCACAGAACAGACACTCTGCTGGTGAAGCTCTCCCTGCTGATGGGCCAGGAGGTGTTTTATGGGGCTCTCTGGGGCAGCGTCCTGGCCAGCCCATCCATCAGGCTGCCTGCCTCCCTCTTTGTTGTCAGCCACATCAACAGAGAGCTCTCTGGGAAGCAGCAGAAGTACATGCTTGGCACTGATCACAAGCTCACAGTAAGTTCATTGCACTCCTCAAGGACACTCTTACCTACCACAACACCAGTTGTGCCTTCTCTGGGTTGGGATAGAACTTAAAAGTATTTTGAAGCCAGAGGAAGAGGCTGAAAGGTCCATGCTTTGAAATTGCTTCATGCATTTAAGGTTGAAGAGCAGCCTCTCTGTAATACAATATTTACAGTGGTTAATGTGGAGTTGCCAAAGTGTTTGCAGTTCTGAAAGATAATTCTGAAATTCAGTGTCTTTTTATTTATCCAGTGAAATGAAAATCTTCAGTAGGTGGTAATTCATTTTAACTTGAGTGATTGACTAACTGTAAGGCTAATTAAGAGTAGTTGATTATCTACTTTTTGTGAAGCTTCACATCCTGTCTGGTAGCTGGTGGTGTAACTTTGAGACTTTCTGTATTGGTGCAAAATCAAGTATTTCCAAAGTATTAACAACTCTTAACAGTATCCACAAAAATTTAACTCATTTTGGGTGCAGGAGTTAAATGGCTCAGTAATAATCTTTTGTTTAAAAAAATCCAAGTAACCAAGTTTGCTTTCTTTCCGTCCTGTGATTATTTGAATGCAGTTTTAGTGTTGTTAAGTTTAGTGTTGTTAAGGAGTTGATTATTGTGTTTCCTTTTACAGATAAAGTCTCTGTGTGTGTCAGTATTGGATTCCAATGTCCTTGTGCAAAGGAACACTCTGGAAGCAATTCTCTTCTTCTTCCCATTTTATACAGCTTTGGTAAGAGGGCTGTTTTGGTATTGCCACGTGGAAGGTTGTTCCCATTGTTTCCTAACTCACCCAGTAAGACAGGCAGTGTTTTGAATACAGCAAGGATTTTTAAGTCTTAAGGGAAAGAGAAGATTTTGGGGTGAACACATTGTGGCCTTCCAGCATCTGAAGGGACGTGACAAGAAAGATGGAGAGAGACTCTTTCCAAGGGCCTGGAATGACAGGACAAGGGGGAATGGCTTCAAACTGCCAGAGGGCAGGGAGAGATGGGATATTGGGAAGGAATTCCTGGCTGTGAGGGTGGGCAGGCCCTGGCACAGGCTGGGCAGAGAAGCTGTGGCTGCCCCTGGATCCCTGGGAGTGTCCCAGGCCAGGCTGGATGGGGCTTGGAGCAGCCTGGGCTGGTGGGAGGTGTCCCTGCCCATGGCAGGGGGTGGGAATGGGGGGGCTTTGGGGTCCCTCCCAACCCAAACCAACTGTGATTCCATGATCACAATCGTGTCAGATTCCCTTTCTTGAGATTTTTATTATAAAAACACTTTGTTGTTGATGGTTTGTTGCCTTTTTTTTCAAAACATTAATATTACCAGTTGAAACTGCCAACGTGACTTGTTTCAGTGTCCATAAAGAGCTGAAGTATCTTTGTTTGGCCCCCAGGACTGCAGTGAGAGCACAATCCTGCTGCGCAGGGCTGATCTCATCTCCATCCTGGCAGCAGCAACCCAGACACTGCTGAGGAGAGACATGTCCCTCAACAGAAGACTCTATGCCTGGTTGTTAGGTACTGTGCAAAATACAGGCCTGTAGGCCATGTTCTGAGTGCCTGAGGCAAAAACAGTCAGTGCTGGGAAAGGGAGTTTTTAAGCAATCATGGACTTTTTCAGTAGTTAATGAACACAGGTGAAATAAAGTGTTGTTTATTTTCCATTTATTAAGTGTTTCATAAAAATAAGCATTCATTTGGCAAGCAGGTCTGCTCCTCAGAGGAGAATGCATTTCACTGCCCTGAATCCCATGGTGTCTGAGGGGTTATTTTTGGTGCCATCCACAGCTCACTGTGAAGTTCTTCAGTGGACTGGAAGGAGTGGGGCAATGTTTTAACTTTGTTCTTCTGCAAGTAATAGTGCAGTAATCCCACATGGAGTTAATTGTCAAGGATAAGAGAGCTACAGCTTCTCTACATCTGCCTCCTTTAACTCAGGCTGAAAGGGGCAGGCCAAGAGCTGCAGGCATCTTAACTGCATGAAGGCTGCCCTTGCTGACTCCACCACTGCATCTGGCCTTGGTTTTGATTTATGTGCTGTGCTCAACATCTGGAGGCCTCAAACTGGGACGTGTCTTTGGGCAGTTAGTTCCAAGCAAAGTGTTGAAATGACAGGAGTTAAAAATGTAGTGTCACTTCAGTGTTCTGTGCTGCTCCCCTGTACTCCTGCTGCCTCTGTTTCCCTTGCAGGCTCTGATATGAAAGGTGGTACTTTTGCTCCAGACTCCACAACTTCTGAAGACCAGGCTGTTTATTTCTTTGGGAAATACTCTAAAGATCTTTTGGTTGAGGTTGGTGTTCATTGTATGCAGATACACTCGTGATCCTTTAAAATGTTGGCACAACCTGTCCAGAATTATTCCCTGTGCCACTTGCTTTGTCCTTTTTGTCCCCAGAGATAACACCCTTTGGTGGTTTTATTTTCATCTATCTCAATGCCAGCTGTGCTGTATTTATCCCAGTATCTATGTGCTCACAATACAAATGGACTCTAAGGAAACCAAAGGGAAGCATCTTTGCTGAACCACCTGAATTATTTAGAAATGTCTCTCTGAATAAGCCCAGCCCTTGAGCACAGATGATGAGATGCCATTGATTTGTCTGCCCTGGATGGAAAATTGGAGCCCATTTGTAGTCGGGCCTAAACAAAAATCCAATTTAGAAACACTTCAAGCTCTTAATAGAACAACAACCTGTCTTTGATGTGTAACATCCTGATGTTTTCCTTTTACTAGAGCTTGATTGTGATTTTGCATCAGAAGTTGCCCGAGTCTGATGCAGAGGAGCAGCACCAGGCCTACCTGAAACCCTTCCGCATCCTCATCAGCCTCCTGGACAAACCCGAGATAGGTAACCTGCTTCTCACTGCTGCTCCCACTGCTGGCCACTGGGCATGAGCCCAGCTGGGCAGGGAGGCCAAGGGCACCTGGGCTGGGTCAGGAATGGTGTGGGCACAGCCCAGGGCAGGGACTGTCCCCCTGAGCTGGCACTGCTGAGGGACCCCCAGGGCTGTGCCCAGGGCTGGGATCTCAGGGAAGGGGCACTGAGGGGCTGGAGCGTGTGCAGGGAAGGGAAGGGAGCTGGGAAGGGGCTGGAGCAGCAGGAGGGGCTGAGGGAGCTGGGGGGGCTCAGCCTGGAGAAAAGGAGGCTCAGGGGGGACCTTGTGGCTCTGCAAGGCCCTGCCAGGAGGGGGGACTCAGGGAGGGATTTGGGCTCTTCTGCCCTGGCCCGAGGGAAAGGGGGAGAGAAAATGGCCTCAAGTTGCACGAGTGCAGGTTCAGATGAGATATTAAGAACAGTTTTTCCCTGCAGGAGTGGGCAGGCCTTGGAATGAGTGTCCCAGGGAGGGGGGGCAGTCACTGTCTCTGGGAGTGTCCCACAGGGGGCTGGCTGTGGCCCTTGGGGACAGGGATTAGGGGGGATCCTGGTGGTGCTGGTGCTGGTGGCACTGGATGAGCTCAGAGGTCTCTGCCAGCCCTGTGATTCTGTTTCTGTGCCCTGATCTGCCATCTGAGGGGGCAGTTTAAAAGAGCCACTTTCTGCCCTTGTCTCAATACTCTGCTCAATTTGTTGCTTGGAATTCATTTGCTGAGCTCCTCTTCCCTGTGCCATCACTGTCCCTGTGTGCCCATGGAGCTGCCAGCACCAGAAAGGGCCAGGCTCTGCCCATCCTTATTTTAAAGGGCAAGTTCACCTTTCTTAAGCCAAAGTAACTTGGCAGACATTTAAGATTTATAAAAGTGTTCTGGGAGGGGAGTGATGTTACCACTGACTGAGCCTGTAAACTCCCCATAAAACTCATGTACTGAGTGAACACTCGAGTGGCAGCTCATTTTGCAGGCTCCTGGATCTGGGAAGCTTATCCTCTTTCCTGGGTCAGGAAAACCCTTCTAAGCACATGTCCTTTTAAAAAATAATCAAAGCACTGCCAGGAAAAATGAGGATTCTGTATCTCTCACCTAAATGTTCCCTCAGGAGAAGCAGTTGTTGGTCAGTTCATAAGACAGTGGTGCCAGTCTTTCCTTTGGCTGGTTTTAAGTGGGTTGTGGCTGATTTAAACAAATAAAATCTATTGCTATTAAAGCTTCTTACAGGCAGCGTTTTTATTTCCTGAGAAAAATGCCAAGGAGACTAAATTTCTTTTCATTATAAATATATTGATTAATATAACACAGAAAGCAGCTGACAGACAGTCCCTTATTTATGTGCTAACTTGGCTGAGTGACAACCAGGGTTAATCTGAACTACAAATAAGGGATTATAAATCCCTTTTAAAAGAGGGATATTTACCTAAACTGCATTATCCAGTTTAATCTTTCTGTTCCAGTCAGCACACAAAATATAACTTCTAGAGCCTTAAGACAGTAAGACTTTCAGTTCCTTTGGAAATGTGGAAATGGATTTAGGAATGCAGTTATTATTTAAAGATGTCAAGCTAAAACATAACAAGAATTTTTGACCTTTTCTGCTACTCTTAATCACTTCCACTTTTTTTTCCTTTTTTGAAGCACTTAGTGTAATGTTTTATGCAGTGCCTTTTTTGTTATTATTCCAGGTTTAGGGTATTGTAATTATTACTTCCTCTACAGACAATTTCAGATAAAACGAAGGACTGACCCTTGAAAATCAGGTGCAATTACCAACACACACCTACTTTATGCTTTCTTCATAAAACCATTTATAAATACTCATTTTTCAAGATATTTAGACCTTTCATCTCCCTCAGTTTGCTGATTATTCCAGGTTCTGTCCCTCAAGATGTAAGCAAGGCTACTATGATAAATGTGTACTGGGAAATCTGCCTGTTTTCCTTATGGATACAGACATGGGGATTATTTTTGGCACATGAACTGCAAATTCATGTAGAAATTATCATAGGTGCCTTATTCCAGTGCCTAAAGTGTGATGTAGAACTAGTGCTCTGCCTTTCCATGCCTCACAGTTCCCGGATTGCTTTTCCCTTCCCTTGCAGGGCCACAGGTTGTTGGGGATCTGTTCCTTGAAGTTATCAGAGCCTTTTATTCCTACTGCAAAGATGCCCTGGGCTCTGATCTCAAGCTCAGCTACAATCAAAGTGGCAACATCCTTGCAAGGTATGACGACAAGTTTGCAACTCTGAGCTGAAACTGGATCATTTATATTGAGCCAAGTTATTAAACTGAACCCATTTAAGGAAGGTTTGGTTTGTGACAAAGTGACCTTCTGTAGAGATCATGAGATTTTCCTCTGGCTTCCCCTTTTCCCCCACTCACAGTGGATTTCTCGTGGATTAGCAGAGAAAAAGTGAAGTTCACTGCGTGTGATGGGTGTTGAGTAACCACAGTGACACCAGCCAAGTATCAGGGTGGTGACAGAGCTTGTGATTTTCAAAGCTGGAGGTTTGATTTCCATCAGTTGGGAGAAAGGTGCTCCAACTCCAGCCATTTCAGACTGATTTGGTCTTGGATTTGAAATAATAATGTTTTTTAGCTTCTAGAGAAAGGGGGGAGGGGGGGGAAGATTTTAAAATGTGTGTGCTCCTGGAATCCTCACTGACACCTGCTTTTTGTTTCCCTTGTTTCTCCCTTCAAACAGTGCAATCAAAGAGAACAAAAACGCTTCGGAAATTGTCAAAACAGTCAATTTGCTGATCACATCCTTAAGCACAGATTTCCTTTGGGATTACATGACCAGATGTTTTGAAGATTGTTTCAGGTGTTTATGTTTTCCAGCAATGTTGTCCTCTTAAAAATGCCATTTCAGAGCTATCTAAGACAATAATCAAGCTTTTAAATCCAAGGAATGTAACACGTCTTAGAAGGAGCCAGATGTGTCAGTTGTGTCCTGAGATAACTCAGAAATGAAAACAGATGGACAATTAGATGGAAATTATTAACCTGAGAAGAAAAGAAATTCCTTTCAAAATGACAGCTGAAGGAGGAGAAGGGTTTGGGAGGGGAGGTGGAGAGGCCTTACTGGAGAAAAATAAAGATCCTAAGTGATGTTTAGGGTCCCTTCCAACCCTAACCGTTCTGTGATTCTGTGGTCTCTCTCTTTTTAACCCTTCCTAACTCTAAGAAAGATTATACTTTAAGTAATAAGATTATGTATAGAGACTGAGTCTGGAAATTAGCAGCACTTTAACATCCCACATTCAGCTGAGGTGGTTTTGACAGTGTGTTTCATCCTACTGTGTTAGAAGTCCTTTTCCCCAGAAGGTTGTTCAATGTTTTGGGCTGGTTTTAATGAAGCTTTTTCATTGTAACTAGAATTTTGTTATGAAAAAAAAGCCTCCATGATAATGTGTCTTTCTTTCACTCCAGAAACAAATCCACAGAGATGAGATATCCTCTGGAAAATGTTAGCACTCCCCCTACAATTTCAGAGCTCTGCACACTATTGGTGTTTCTTCTTGATGTGATCCCCTTGGTAAGGCAACCTGACTTTATCAGTCATTGCTCAGTGAAAGAGAAGATGTGATAACTATTTTAAACCTTGCTTGTTCATTTTAGGAACTCTACTCTGAAGTGCAGACTCAGTATATTCCACAGATGCTCAGTTACATGGTGCAGTCTCTCCTGGAAAATATGGAAGTGTTGGGTTTGCCAGAACTCACTCATGCCTTAAAGACCTGTTTTAAGGTGCTCAGCAAGGTGCAAATGCCCCCTTCCTACCTGGACATCGAGACAGGGAGTGGAAACGGGGTAGGTGTTTTTTTAACTACTTACAGATGCTTAAAACTGTGACAGAACTTATTTAAAATGCAAATTCTCCTAAGCTAAACCTAGATAATAACTGTTCCTCCAGTGCCTGAAGGAAGCCTACAGGAAAGATGGGCAGAGAGTATTCCCAAGGGCCTGGAATGACAGGACAGGACAAGGGGGAATGGCTTCAAACTGACAGAGAGTAGGGTTAGATGGAGTATTGGGAAGGAATTGGTGGCTGGGAGGGTGGGCAGGCCCTGGCACAGGCTGGGCAGAGAAGCTGTGGCTGCCCCTGGATCCCTGGCAGTGTCCCAGGCCAGGCTGGACGGGGCTTGGAGCAGCCTGGGCTGGTGGGAGGTGTCCCTGCCCATGGCAGGGGGTGGGAATGGATGGGCTTTGAGGTCCCTTCCAACCTAAACCATTCTGGGATTCTATGGAATATGGAACAGCAACAATAAAGATTTTTCAAAACTTATGTTCTTTGGCTCCTTCCAGATCAATCTGATGCCTTGTTATTCCTACTGGGTATTCAGTCTGGCTTATTTGGATTGTTTGTGGCACTGAAGGAGTTCAGTCTTGTCTAAAAGTGGGGCTATAATCCTGCCTTCTGAGATCTGCCTGTGATCTTAATGGCTTTGAAAAGGCACTCAGCAGCAGGCAGTAGCTAAAACTTTGAGTTGCCAAATCAAGCCCAGCTTCACAGCTGGTTAGGTCTGCAAGGCTTTCAATTAATATTTCAGTTTAACACAATGTGGTATTGTTTGTGTGCAAGAGCCCGTGATAAGGAATGAAGAATAAATGGCATCAAGCAAGCACAGAAGCCCAGCCTGCCAGAGTTTTCCAGCAGAACAAACACATGCCTTTGACTGGAAATAACCAATGTGTGTAACATTGTTCTAGTGGCACATTGATTTTAAGGAAACACATCCCTTTGCTAAGTATCTGTAGCTACGGATCCTTTGGTGTTTGCTGAGTCAAGGTGTGAGCTTTATACAAACATTTATTGGGTTTTAAAGGCAGTTAAATGGAACTGCTTATAAATAACTGTGATTCTGTGGTTTTGTAAAAATAACCTGTATCTGGAAATTGCAAATACTTTTTTCTGCCGCTAATGTTCCTCAGCTTAAAATTCTGCTGTCAGTGCCACATTAACCACAGTATCATTCCTGTTTCAGAGCCCAGTGCCAAAGGAGGATGTGGACATAACCTTGGAGACAAAGGCTGTGCTGCAGGAGGAGGAGGAGGCTCCATTCCAGCCCCTCAAGTCAGAAGACAGTGGCATTGGTCTGAGTGCCTCCTCCCCAGAGCTCTCCCAGCACCTGGGGGTGCCCACGGTGACCTTGGAGAGAGATGATGTCTGGAAGAAAGGGGGGAGCATCCAGAAGACTCTGCATTGCATCCAAGAGCTGGTTGCCAAGTTTTCCAGTAAACACATTTTTGGGGTGCAGTTTCCAGAAGCGAGCAACGAAGGCATTTCGGCAACGAATCCCAGCGGGAAGGAGAAAAAAGAGAATGGCTACAGGTTCCCTGAGAGTGCCAGCAGGAAAAGGAGCCCCTGGGATGCAAAGCAGATCACTGTGCCTCAGGTCAAACAAATGCTTTCAGACTTGTTCTCAGTTCGGGGCTCTCCCTTCAGGAGCAAGGGTTCCAATCCTCTGCTCTCTGACCATGACTCTGGTAACAGAAAGGAAAAGGAGGAAGAAGAGTGGGACTTGGAACAAATGATGCTGGTCTTGGGACCCCTAAGAGGTGACTGCAAGGAAGCTTTCTCTGCAGCCTGTCACCTGCTGCTGGATTGTACCACGTTCCCAGTCTACCTATCAGACGAGGAGATGGAACAGTTGTATCTCTCTCTGTTTCAGGTTCCTGGTAAGAAAAGATCCCTTTCCTGGGCCAGTTGAGCATTTGAGGATGCAAACAGCAGTGGGAGCTTAGTGATTTGCACAGCAAGTGCCCAGGGCCAGTAAAAAATCCTTCTGATGGGGCTGAAGTTGCCTGTGAATTAAAGACTTACCCACCTCAGCAAGTTTTGTGTCTCGCAGCTGAGACACGAGTTTTGCCAAGGTTTTTAAGTTCACATTCTTTTGAAAGCTTTCACTGCAAAAACTTGTAGCTGAAGGGATGAAAAGACTTGTGGCACAGTTCAGGATTTTCAGGGTGTATGTCCCCCACTGTCCACACATCATGTTTCCCCAAAAAAAACGTGATTTAGAGGAAAACGTAACATGTAAAAATAATCTTGTATAAACCGGAGGGCCTGTTTGTTCTTGAAATTCATCCAGTTCATTCCTTAGCTTTAGCAGGAGCTGTTCTTGGCCTGAAGGCCAGCTGACAGATAGGTTTGTAGGGAATGGAGAGGTGGCAAACTGGAAAATTGGGTTCTCTTCCTCACCTCACTACGTATCTCTGCTGTCTTCCTTAGCCAAGTGATGATGTTCCCATCATCTCCATGGGTCAGCTGTCTGCTTGGCGTGGACATGGCACACTTAACATTATTCCCCTGGGAAAGGCAAAGATGGCTTGACTGGATGTCAGCCATCCCAGTTCCCTGTGTGATTTTTGGGTACACCTCAGTGCTGCTGGATCAGCAGACCTCTGGATTTGGCTGTGACAGTGACAGCTGGAAAACAGCAGCTATAACCACTAGTTGGGAATAAATATAAATGGAAAGCAGAAGTCCACTAGTTACTGGGTTACTGGGGTCCTGCAAGAGCTTTCTGCTGGGAGAAGAAGGGAAAACATGGAGAGGTTGAGGCCTCCCCATCCTTGGGAGTGTCCAAGGCCAGGCTGGATGGGGCTTGGAGCAACCTGGGCTGGTGGGAGGGTGGGAGGGGGTGGGAACAAGATGATCTTTAAGGTTCTTTCCAACCCAAACCATTCTGTGAAATGATGGGCGGTCATTTTTGTCTCTTGGTCCTGCGACCTTGACTGGAGACTTCTTGGGAGTACGACCCCAACCCTGGGCTTACTGAAACCCTTTCTGTGCCTTTCCTTCCGAGGAGCTTGTGATCCCAGCTTCCCTCTGTGGCTGAGGTCCCTGATGACCGTGTGCTGCTGCGTGAACGACTGCTACGTGCAGAACGTGTCCATCTTCACCCTGCTGGAGGTGATCAACCACTCCCAGTCTCTGGCCCTGGTCATCGAGGACAGGATGAAGCGCTACAAAGTGTCCGGCCACAACCCCTTCCTCGGGAAGCTGCAGATGGTCACCCTCCCTCCCATCGCTCCTGGCGTTCTCAGGATGATCTCAGAGAAAACAGATTTCTACCAGGTGCCCGTTTGCTTCTCCTTTCTCGCTGCCCGACTTCGCTGAACCTCTAATTCCTAGAATGCCATGTGTGATGGGTTGTTTTTTGTAGGCCTTCCTTGGTAACCAGGGTCAAAATCTAGGCAGGATTCCATCCCATCTCTTTACAGGTGTATACAAGCCAAAGGGGGANATGATTCTGAAAGACAGTTTGGAAGTCCCTTTTGGTAACAGAGGGTGTTTATGCAGTGGGAAGCTTTGAAGCCAGGAAAGAAATGAGGAGTGTCAGTATTTGTACCTTTATTTGTGTGTTATTTTTCCCTAGAGAGTGGCCTGTGTGCTCTGGAACCAGCTGAACAAGGAGACTCGGGAGCATCACATTCCCTGTGTGGAACTGTTCTACAGGCTGCACTGCCTGGCCCCATCAGCAAATATCTGTGAAGACATCATCTGCCATGCCCTGCTGGACAGGGATAAAGTAAGTCCTGAATCCACTGGAGCCCCTTCATCACTGCTGAGCTCTTCCAGTACTTGCCAAATACCCTTCCACCCCATGTCTTCACTCCCATGGTCCCTCTATTTTCCTCCATACCTTTATAATTCCCTTGGATTTATTCATCATGGGATTGCTGCTGAACTCACGGGATGCAAACTCTCAGTCAGTGCTGGAGCTTTTTTGGTTTCAGCACAAATCTTACAGTATCTAAAACTTGCAGGTTTTGGCAGTATTTCCAAACTGCCCCAGCCCAACCAGTAACTGTAAAATCACTTTATTTTGGGTTGATTTTATAAGTTTCACTCTGCAATAAAGGACTTCAGTACCTTGTGAGTGTTTGTCAACACCATGCTGACCCTGTGTCCACCTTAGTATTTGGTTCTCATAATAAGCTGTAATTTAAGCAAACCAGTCATTAATTATTTTCCTTACCTTAATGACAGAGCAACTCTTTAACAACTGACAGCACATTAGTAAGAAGTGCCTTGCACAATAAAACTCAAGCCAGGCATTTTCAGTCTTTGCTGTCGTTTTCCTGTCTTTGCAATTTTGAGGCTTAAAAAATTGGGAATCTTTTCAAAGCTTTCAAACAGAAAGCCCAGCAATAACCAGTGCCTGATATACCAATGTGTTCCCAGTTGTCAGTCGACTTTGAAACCTCCCTAACACCAACCCGAGAGTCTGGTGTTTGTACACAGGAGTTCTGAAGTGTATTTTTGGTGTGATGGCACAACTTTTTGTGCTCCCACAAACACCGTACCTGTTTAGTTTGAATTGTGATTTTATGGACATACAGAAGGGGGTTGGAAGGAGATGATCTGTAGGGTCCTTCCAACCCAGGTCACCCTGTGATTCCATGACTCTGAGTGTGTGTGTGTGTCTGGTTTCCTCGCCAAGGGCACGAGGCTGGAGGCGCTGTTCCGCTTCTCTGTCATGTGGCACCTGACCAGGGAGATCCAGGGCAGCAGAGTGACTTCTCACAATCGCTCCTTTGATAGGTATTTCCCATTCCCGCTGGCTTGGGCTTGCGTTTGTTTGTTCAGTTGTATTATGCTTTATTCTCCCCTGGTGTGGGAGAGAGTTCTCTGGGGAGAGAGTAACAAGTGAGCCAAAGGAGGATCTTCCTTGCACTGCTCCCTTTGCAGAGCACTCCATGTGCTTGGTGTGCTTTCTGGGATGAAGGAGGTTGCTGTAAAAACACACAGAGCTTCATGTATGAAAAGTAGTTTGCACACAAGTTCCTGCATAGCAGGTATTTTTTATCTTGGAGTGGGTTGGATTTGTCTTCCAAAGGAAAACAGCACCAGCCACTTGTGGGAAAAAATTCTTTTAGTTTTACTTCTTGTTTCCAAGATATTTGTATAAAATGAGGCAAAAGCAGTAAGAGTCTTTCTAAACAAATATGTGGAAGACCTTTAAAATCTGCTGCTCTTGCAGAGTGTGAGGGTATGTGTGGCCCTGCTCCACAAATCCAGGCGTGCCTGAGCTCAGCCCAGGAGGATGTGCCCTGACCCGGCTGTTGGAAGCAGACACGATCCATTGGCTGGTTCTTCCTTGAACACGCTCCATGTCTGTTCCCCGGGTTTTATTGCTTGCATTAATTAACTCTTTGAGAGGTCCCATCCCAGCAGTGTCTGTTGTGGTGTCACCCCTCAGGTCCCTGTTCGTGGTCCTGGACAGTCTGAACTGCTCGGACGGTGCCATCGGGGCCGCGGCCCAGGGCTGGCTCATCCGGGCGCTGTCCCTCAACGACGTGGCCCGGATCCTGGAGCCAGTGCTGCTGCTGCTGCTGCACCCCAGGACACAGCGCACCTCCATCCACTACATCAAGCAGAAGAGCTCAGCAGGTAAAGCTGCTCTTGCACTCAAACCCCGAGTGCTGAAGGGAGCCTGAAACACAGTGACGTTCCCTTGAGTTGTTTTGCATCGGATCCGTGGATTCCTCCTCATCCGAGTGATGCCTGAAGCAGAGGTCAGGAGTAACTCATGCTGGTTGAAGGCTTCACTGCCACTGTTGGTTTGGATTGCTCCCTGCTTTGCTTTGGGGTCTTGTCCCACACTTCTTGCCATTCCCAGATGATTCACACTGCATGTATGTCCACTGTTTTCAGGTTCCCTTCTTGAGCACAACTAGGTCTGCAGCCAAAAGAAGTCCAGGAGCAGTTTAGTGACTGTGTCAGTCCAGGAATTGTTCCATAGATCCTGCTCTCTGTCCAGTCTTGCCCCAGCACATCATTTACCCTCACACCAGGTTTCTTTGTTCAGAATACATTTTGTCCATGACTCCCTCACATGACGTGAAAACAATCAGCCAGGTTGTGAGGAACATCTTGCTGCTTCAGGCACATGACACACCTAATTCTGCTGAGTTCTGAAAATTAAGATATCTCTGTCCAAAGAAAAATCTATTCTCATTCAAGAGCAGAACTGACCCTTCATTGCAGAGGATCACACCAACCCCTGGCAGCTCCACGATGGGGCAGAGGGGATGGGAAAGGCCCTGCAGGTGCTGTGAGAACAGCTGGATGTGAACCCAGGTGGGCAGGAGGCCAAGGGCACCTGGGCTGGGTCAGGAATAGTGTGGGCACAGCCCAGGGCAGGGACTGCTGAGGGACCCCCAGGGCTGTGCCCAGGGCTGGAATCTCAGGGAAGGGACACTGAGGGGCTGGAGCGTGTGCAGGGAAGGGAAGGGANATGCTGGGTGATGGTTGGACTTGACAGTCTTAAAGGTCTTTTCCAACCTTAACAATTCCATGATTGTGTGATTTGGCCCAAACAGCCAAGGTTGTTTCCTGGAGCAGAGCAGCAAGACAGTGGAGAAACATCTGGGAGTTTCGTGTGAAGAAACTTCCATGTCACCTGTGTCATGCCTGTTGACAGCCTGGCAGCTGCAGCTTTGTTTGCCTGTCTGGATTGGCCAATATTTGGATTTACACATTTATAGCATCCACAGGGACCTGCTTATTAAATGCTATAGAAACACAGAGCTTGTTGCACAGCATTTATTCAAGGAGGACATTAGCTTTTTAATTAATTTTAATTCATCAGTCCTTCTGTTGCTTTCCTTCTCATTTCCCTCTTGTTCTCCACAAACCCTTAATGTTCAGGAAGCATATTTTAAAAAATGGACAAATCTAAGGAGTTGTAGGCTAAGAGAAACAGCATGTGCTTTATGTTTGGCTCTTGTTCTCTTTGCTTACAGTAGGTTAGAACTGCTCTACCACTTAAAAACAGAAATAATTCTTGCCTTACCCCATTTTTCCCCCCACTCATTACAATTAATGTGAGCCTAGAGCAGAGTAGCTTTACAACCTTTTCTTTCTCACAGTGATTTATTCAATATAAAGCAAGTTGTGTTGACTATATGACCTTTAAACATCCCTTCCAGCCCCAACTATGATAGGATTTTATGTGTGAAGTAGAAAATTACATGCTCTTTTTGACAAAAACAATGTTTTTTTCAGACTTTATCCGTGATTGGCTTTATGAGAAAAAGGCCCCTTTGAAAGAGTCCGGTGTCTCTGAGAGCAATTCTGAGGAAAACCTTCCACTGAGCCAGTTCACTACAGTGGATAGAGAAGCAATTTGGGCAGAAGTGGAAAAAGATCCAGAGAAAGCAGAGTTAAAACCCGAGCAGCCTGAGAATGATGGACCTTGTAATCCCATAAGTTCCCAGGAAGCAGATGGTGACCAGGACAACAGTGAGCACACAGAGTCCGCAGACACCAGCACGGGCCACGACAGTGAGAACACATCCTCCTTTTCTCCTTCCCTGGAGCTGCAAGTGAGCAATGAGGACAATGACAGCGCTGCAGGCGATGGCAGAGAGGCCCCAAATCCCGGGAATGCCCTCAGTGCCTTCCTGTCCGACAGCTCCAGGTCCAGCGCGGCGCCGAACCTCGTGCGCGCCGACTCTGAGAGGACCCAGGCCTCGGAGTCCCTGTCCAGCGATGAGGAGGTGGACCTGGAGCTGCAGGAGATCACCCACTCCAGGCTGCTGAAGCAGCAGAAGGAAAAGCAGGAGATGGTTGAGGCCCTGTTCAAGCACATGCTGCTCTATCTGCAGCCCTACGATTCCAGGCGGGTGCTCTACGCCTTTTCCGTGCTGGAGGCCGTGCTGAAAACCAACCCCAAGGAGTTCATCGAGGCTGTGGCCAGCACCAGCATGGACACCAGCTCCACAGCACACCTGAATCTCATCTACAACCTCCTGGCTCGCCACCAGGAAGCTCTGGTAGGGCAGAGCTTTTATGGCAAGCTCCAGCCTCAGTCCCCAACCATGTGTCCCCATTCCCTGCTGATAGAGCTGCTCACCTACCTCTGCCTCAGCTTCCTGCGCTCCTACTACCCCTGCTGCCTGAAGGTCACCCACAGGGACCTCCTGGGCAACAGGGATGTGCAGGTGAAGAGTGTGGAAGTGCTGATCCGGGTGGTGGCCCAGCTGGCCACCATGGCAAAGGCAGCAGAGAGCAAGAACGTGGAGTTCATCCGCAGTCTGCTGGGCAGGTGCAAAGTGCAGGAGTTTGTCCTTCTGTCCCTGTCAGCGTCCATGTACATCAGCCAGAAGCGGTACGAGCTGCTCATGGCAGATGGAGCCAGCCACGCCGCTGAAGAGGAGCTCCTGGAAGAGAGCCTCATCAATTTTGGACATGACCAAATCTGGAGCGAGCACCCGCTCCAGATTGAGCTGCTGAAGCTCTTGCAGGTGTTGATTGTCTTGGAGCACCACCTTGGACAGACCCCTGAGGAGCAGGAGAATCAGCCAGACCTCTCCAAGGAGTGGCAGCAGGCTCTTAACTTCCAGCAGGCTATTGGTGCCATGCAGTATGTCTATCCACATCCCATCACTTCCCAGGGCTTATTTGTCTCTGCTGTGGTTAGAGGTTTGCAGCCAGAGTATGGCTATGGGATGCATCCCACTTGGGTAGGCTTAGTTACATGTTCCCTGCCCTACTTTGGCAAGTCCTTGGGCTGGACTGTGGCACCATTTGTGGTTCAGATCTGTAAGAACCTGGACGAGCTCGTCAAGCAGTATGAGAATGAAGCTGTGAAGGCATCTGCCAAAACATCTGCCAGGTGAGAGTCAGCAGTGTGGGGTTGGTTGTACAGAGCAGTGAGTGTGTAGTAACTCACTGGTTTGGCACTGGGGTTCCCAGTCTGATCCTCCAATCCTGCTGCACCTGGAGCCCAGGTGAGCTGGAGACAGGATTGTTGCAGCAGTTGGAGGAAGAAGGGAAAGAGGACCAGCAGCTTTGATATTCCCTGTCCCACTCTGCCTTCCGTCCAAGTAAAGAAGTTCCCAGTTTTGACAAGGCTGAGGTTTTGGAGGACTAATTTAGGAGAGACACCCTGGAGAAGGAGGAATCACTGTTCAGAACAGGCAGTAAGTGAAAGGAGTAGGGAAAAATAACTGAATGCTGAAGATTTATAGTCATGGGGATAATAATGTTCTCAAAGATCCCAGCAATGAACTGGGGTTATCCAAGCATAGTCTGTGAATCCCTTGTTTTGATATTCCTGTCTGGTCATTCCAGGTTTAACTGCTGAATAGAAAAAAAGGTGCAATTTTTAATCAAGGAAATACCACTTGGCCTGTTAACCTCTTTGGGTTTTATTTCCCCTCCAAAGCTTCACTTCTAAAAGAGAAAATGTGACACCTGATTACCCACTAACCCTTCTGGAAGGTCTGACAACCATTGGTCACTTCTGCCTTCTGGATCATCCTAATCTAACAAAAAAGGTAGGTTTTAATGCCCACCACTCACCTGAGAGTTCAGCAGAGTCCACATCCCTCTTCCTCAGAGATGAATATAAGTAGTAAACCCCTTGTACAAAAAGAAACCTCATAGCACACCCCAAAACTGAATTTAAGTCAAACTGTAAGAGACAGGGACTGAATTTAATTTTATTTGAAGACAGAAAGTTAATTTTAAGTAAAGGTTCATGATGATCTTGGTGATGCAAATAGTCCTGTGTAGCTTCTCTGCTCTGTCTTTAACAAACCTATTTCCTTTGGAGTTGATAATAAGTTAATGTGTCCTCTGCAGTTTTTAGGCTCTATAGGACTTGATATAATGTATTTTAATACTCATATTTTTGGGATTTTTTTCTAGTGCTGTTTAGCTGAACCTGCAAACCTGAGGAATGCCAGGAATGCCATCTTGGAAGAACTGCCTCGCATTATCAACACCATGGCCCTTCTCTGGAGTGTCATCAAGAGGGAAGACTCTCAGAAAAGACCAACTGACTTCTTTGGGACAACTAAAGGCTCTTCCTCAGTCTACTTTAAAGCAACCAAGGTAGGAGTCCTTTGAAACTGCTCTGTGCTCTTCACCCTCACCCCAGTGCATTTTACAGAGTTTTTCTGTTGTGTGTTCTCTCAACATCTTGAGATGGTCTCTGCCTTACAAAGTGTAGCACTGACAGTTATTTTTTCCCCCCTCTACAGACATTAAGAATGAAAATACTGGACTTCCTGAATCCATTGACAGCCCAGCTTGGAATGCAGTTGATGGCAGCAATTGCATCAGTTTGGAACAGCAAGAAACCTCACAGGAGTCAAAGTAAAACCAAGGTGAACCTAAAGAAAGGCACCCTCAGTTTTCCAGTGCAAAGGCACACATTACATTTCTATGGTCAGTTCTAAACTCTGGGCTTGTTTATACATTTTTACAAGTGACTGAAAAAATCTGAAGTGCTCTTATTTATAAAAAGCATCAGGATTAGAATTAAACCTAAATAAATAATCAAATAAAGGACAGTGTGGCAGTCTAAAAGTAACAGCCATTGTTTTATTCAGTACTGGATTGTAATCTTAGGAGTGCCATTTGACAATTACATTCTAAAGACCCAGAATCAATTCAGTTTCCAGGGAAAGGTCAGAGCTGTACCATTCTCTGAACTAAGGAATTCTTTTCTGAGCAGAACATCTCTTTCTCTTTTGTTTCATTGGAGCATAATCCAGTTGTTTCCATAAGGTGTTGGGAGAAGATCTGTATATGGCAGAGGGCTTTGTGTTTGATTTAACTTCGTATAATTCACATTTTGTGTAAGTTTTGCTGTTCAGGTAATCACACAAAAAGCTGATTTGTGTGACCCAGTGGTCTGAGGTGTGTGTCTTGCTTTGTTTTGTCTTGTCAGATTCTTCCAGTGGCCAGTGCATCTCAGCTTATTCTTGTGGACTTAGTTTGTGCACTAAATACACTGAAAATTGACACTATATTGCATCTAGTCAAGGAGGTGGTCAAGAAACCAGCCCAGATCAAGGGTGAAGAGGTAACCATGAAGATAATTTCATTTTCTTAATATATTCTGTTCTGTTCCACTATGTCTGCTCAGCATCATTAGAAGGCTTTCCTTTTAAATATGGGATTCTCTTTTGCTCCTGAATATGTTTTGTTTTCCAGAATGTGGCTTCCTGTGTTTTGATCAGTCAGTGTAAGCAGGTTCTTCAGAGCAACATTATGGAGCAGACTGTGACAGGACAAGGAGCAGTGGTTTTAAACTCACACAGGGCAGGGTCAGATGGGATATTGGGAAGGAATTGGTGGCTGGGAGGGTGGGCAGGCCCTGGCACAGGCTGGGCAGAGAAGCTGTGGCTGCCCCTGGATCCCTGGCAGTGTCCCAGGCCAGGCTGGACGGGGCTTGGAGCAGCCTGGGCTGGTGGGAGGTGTCCCTGCCCATGGCAGGGGGTGGGAATGGGGGGGCTTTGAGGTCCCTTCAACCCAAAGCATTCTGTGATTCCAGCATTTTGCTGGAGAAGTTGCTGGGAATGAGAAGGTGTGGGAGCCTCCAGCACTGAGGGTGTTGACATTTTTGTGAAGCTGCTGCAGATTTACAACTCACTGATGCATTTCTGTCTTGTACTGCTGTATAAACAGTTTGGTCATCTCTCAGAGTACAAGTGGCTTCTAAGAAGGGCATGTTAAGCACTGAACACAAGCACTCCACAGCTTGGACCTTCTTCTTCCTTCTGATGGCAAATAATTCTGGGTTTGCTTTTCTTTTTCAGAAATCTACTCTGGTAGATATCCCAGTGCTGCAGTTCAGTTATGCTTTCATTCAGAGGTAATTCAGTCATTATAAAAGAGAATTTTCTGTTGGACTCTGGTTAGGAGAACAATCTGCATCACTATTTCTGCTTCACTTTGATCTTCACGTCCCAGTGTCACAGAACACCTTTCTGCAGGAAATGTGCTGTCACTTCACTGCTGACACACAGACATGAAGTACCAGGGCTGTGACATTCTGTTCCATTGATCTGTTGATTGTACAGCCTGAAAACCTCATTTCATTCTCATGGAGCAACTTCAGGCATCTCATGAGCAAGACTGTGCTGGTCCCACAGTGTGGGCAGCAGGATGGGGGGGATCCTGCCCCTGTGCCCCCCCAGGGGAGCCCCCCCTGCAGAGCTGCCCCAGCCCTGGGGGCCCAGCACAGCAAGGCCAGGGAGCTGCTGGAGCGAGGCCAGAGGGGGCACCAGGATGGGCAGAGGCTGGAGCAGCTCTGCTGGGAGGGAAGGCTGGGAGAGCTGGGATTGCTCAGCCTGGAGAAGGGAAGCTTTGAGGGGACCTCAGGGTGGCCTGGCAGGGCCTGAAGGGGCTCCAGGAAAGATGGAGAGACTATTCCCAAGGGCTGGAGGGACAGGACACAGGGAATGGCTTCAAAGTGCCAGAGGGCAGGGCTAGATGGGATATTGGGAAGGAATTGGTGGCTGGGAGGGTGGGCAGGCCCTGGCACAGGTTGGGCAGAGAAGCTGTGGCTGCCCCTGGATCCCTGGGAGTGTCCCAGGCCAGGTTGGATGAGGCTTGGAGCACCCTGGGCTGGTGGGAGGTGTCCCTGCCCAGGGTAGGGGGTGGGAATGGGATAATCTTTAATGTCCCTTCCAACTCAAACCATTCTATGATTTTTATGGTCTTTCTCCTCATGGGTTCTGTGTTGCCAAATGAATGGATAGAGAACTTCTCAATTCAACAGAACTGCCATGGCTGCAGTCTGGGCTGGGCAGTCAACTGGAAATACCCCTTTGATCAAAACTCTTCTTCACACCCTTGGCTTTTCCCCTGTGGAAGCCCTGGGATAGATCAGACTGTACCACAGCCTGGAAGCAGCAGGTGTTGGAGATGAAGTGAGCTGGCCTGGAGGGCAGTGCCTGCAAACAGCAGTTCTTTTCTTCCCCCTGAATGCCCAGCCCTGTTGGGTTCCAGTGCTTTGGCCCACTGCACGTGCTGCTGGCATTTCCTGATGTCTCCACATCCCCTGTGCTGCCAGATGTTTGTCCCATGTCACTGAGTCAGTTAGGAAGGGGCAGGATCCAAAGGACTTCCTGATGGAAGCTTTTAGGCTACCAGGTTACCCCTGTATGTTGTTTTTTGTTCTTTCCATAACTCTGGCTTCACTCAGGTGTGTTTTGGTATTGTTTTTTTTTTGGCAGACTGCCTGTCTCAGCCCTGCAGGAGAACTTCCAGCCCTTGTTGGGACTGCTCAAAGAGTCTGTGCAGTTGAACTTGGCTCCTCCAGGACACTTCCTTCTCCTCAGGTACTGTGGGAGAGAGGAGAAGGAGCACAGATGCATTGAGCAAAGCTGTACAATTACTAACCTGGGGTGAATTGATTTTTCCACAGCACTTTGAACGACTTTGTGACCAGAACACCTACTCTGGAAAACAAAAAAGACCAAAAAGACCTGCAGGTACAGTGGAGACATGTGCACCTTTTAGTTCCTAAATCTGGCACTAAGTGAAAGTGGGACCTCATCTGTCCTTTGTATCTGAATTCCTGTGTGCCTTTGGGAAAGCCTGGATGTGTATCCACACGTTCTGGCTGAGGTGTGGTAAAATATGGGAGACTAAAACAGGAGGGACAAACCAAATTTTGTCCAAAAATTGTGTGAAACCACAAACTTTTCAAAGCTGTTTTCCCTGGGTAATTGTATGATTTCTCTCAGAACTGAAATCATGACACAAGTGTGATGTCATGAGTTCATTTTCTGTGTGTCAATACTGAAATCTCAAAGCTACCTAGGAAAATTAGTGGCCTAATTATCCCTGAAGCTCCCAGCTGTGTTTGGCAGTGCCTCTGAGCTCCCTGTAGTGCAGAGAAGGTGGAGCAGAGCAGGGTTCTCCTCCTGCCCTGGTGGTGATTTCACCACACCAGTTCAAGCACCACTTATGTGGGTGCAGCTGTGGCTCTGGGGAGGTGAGACGTGGTTATGTTTGTAGTAATTTATGTGTCAACAGAGAAATTAAGTCTCCACTTCTGCCTCAGAGGCTTGCCAGCAAAATAACAACAATGGCACAAAGTTCTGTCATCTTACAGCCTCTTCACACGTGGCCTCTACTTTGCATTGGCCGAGTGGGATTTGGTTTAGTTACAGTGACCAGCTTCTCATTTCCCTGGGGATTAAATATGCCAAGTGATGATAGACAGTGTCCATCTGATGCCACTTCTTCTGGTTGTGTTACAGGAAGTGACCCAGAAAATCTTGGAAGCTGTAGGGACTGTTGCTGGTTCTTCTCTGGAACAGACCAGTTGGCTGAGCAGGAACTTGGAAGTGAAAGCTCAGCCTCAGGTTTTACCAGATGACTTCAACATCGAAGATGTGAATGGTAAAGAGGTTTTCTCTGCCTTCCTGCTGCTTCCTCTCCTCTGCTGAAAGCAGGGAAGAGCACAGGGTGTTTGGCAGTGTGTGGTTTGCACGAGTTTACATTCCACTGTAATACCAATAATCAAATAACAGTTCAGTTTGGGGGGGCAGATTAGGAAACAGCAAAACTGGGGCATGCCTGAAGAGAAAACTATACTATTTTTCCTCTTTTAGATACATCAGTGGCACCATCTTCAATGGTTTCTGCCTCTGCTCCTTCAGTATACAGTGTCCAAGCCCTTTCTCTGCTTGCAGAGGTAAGTAGGACCCTCTCATCTGGGGGGTGGTTTGGGTGTTATTAAGCAGAGGAATACAGGAAGGTTTCTCAGTGGGTAAAACGGGACTGTACATCTTTCCTGAAGCATCCCATGGCCACACACATTCCAGCTGGAAACATGGCACGTTCCCCTTTTGCCAGAAACAGCAGCCTTGGGTTCAAAGGGACATTCTTTTCCTTGTTGAGGTGCTTGCTTCTCTCCTGGACATGGTTTACCGGAGCGATGAGAAGGACAAGGCGGTGCCGCTGATTTCGCGTTTGCTCTACTACGTCTTTCCCTACCTGCGCAACCACAGGTGAGGCTCCCTCTGCACTCGTGGTTTTCCTCTCTCACCACCCTGTAATACTTTTGCTTTTTCTCTTTTCCCCACTCCTGGTTTCCATTCTAATAAGGTCTGAGCCGTATTTGAGCTGTATTGCCCCCAGGAGGTGAAACCTTGTGTTGTTTGAGCTCTGTGACAGCAGTTCCTGTTTAGCTGTAGATGTTCCTTCCACCTGGATGTTTTTCCTTTCCTCCAAGCTCCCCTCCCTGTGCATGTCAGGGATGGGGCAGCAGAGCACTGGGCAGGTCACAGGACTCACCAGGAGGCAGGAGGAGCACATCTCCCTGTCCTGTGACTAGTTTTTCAGCCAAAAGTGTGGGAGAGATGGGTGATATCCAAGGGGTCAGCTGACAAGGATGCAGAGTTTACTGGAAATGCTTTTTGAGGTGGAGGTTTGGATGCACACTTATAGTGGAGACAGGCTCTGTGCTGTGTCCAGTCTGGAAATACCTCCCCAGACTGGGTACCCTGGGACTGGGAGTTGCTTCTGCACAAAATGCTTTGATCTGCCCAGCTCCTGCTGCTCCCAGTTACCAGCCAATGGAGACACAAGTCACAGAGGTCATGGAGTGGTTTGGGTTGGGA
>VXBX01005270.1:117571-131268 GCA_013400415.1 Scytalopus superciliaris
AACAACAAGTTTCGAACAAAGATGGTGGGGGGGGGGGGAAAAGAGGTATTTAGTGTGAAGCCACAAGATAACTCTTGGAATCTGATAATATTACACCTAATTCCAAGCAGATGGAAGTAGATCTTCCTGACTTTCTGCTGTGTGGTTTTACGTGTGACTTCCGGGCTGGTTTAATTGTACAGCAGTCCCTGATCCCCAAAACGAGAGAGAAACCCGTTGTGTTGAGCTTAGCTTGGCAAGTCCTGTGCGTGCCTCTCGTGTTCTGTGGGGGTTTTTACACCCCTGCCCTGTTTCCCTGCCTTTCAGCTTCGGCTTCAGCGAGAAGTCAGTGATGAACGGGCGCGTCCCGGTGGGCCTGTACGGGAACGGGTTCAAGTCGGGCTCCATGCGCCTGGGCAAGGATGCCATTGTGTTCACCAAGAACGGGGACACCATGAGCGTGGGGCTCCTGTCCCAGACCTTCCTGGAGGTCACGAAGGCAGAGCACGTCATGGTGCCCATCGTCACCTTCACCAACCAGCATATCCTTCCAGCGCTTTCCGCGGGGAGGGCCGTGGGCACGGGCGAGACTTGGGGGGGTAATATCAGCACGGGGATCTCCTTGGCTAGGCTTTTATGGATTGGGAGTGCAAGGAAGGCACTTTAAACAGGGCGCTCTGAGATGTGCAGTGAGAACCTGGGAAGTGAGTGCAGAAGTTCCCTCCTGCTCTGAAAGCCTGACCTTGTTCCCAGTCACTCTCCTTGACACAACGCTCACGACAGATCAGTGACCCTGCAGAATCCAAGAACAGCCTCAAGGCCATCCTGACACATTCCCTGTTTTCCACTGAGGAGAAACTCCTGGCAGAGCTCGATGCCATCATAGGGAAAAAGGGAACCAGGATTATCATTTGGAATCTTAGAAAGTAAGATGAAGCCCAGTTCTTACAGCTCATTTAGTTTGCATCTTCTTTCCATGTGTCCAAACATACAGGGGGTTTTTTTGTGGAATAATTGGAAAAGCTTGTGGGCACTTAACTGGAGCTGGGAAACTGGACTCCAGCTGGCATGAAGGGCCACGATACTGTTGCTTTTGCCAGAAGGAAAGCTGAAATAGTTAAATTATAAATCTCCTTTCAGACCTCTGATATTACAAATGCAGAGATTCAAACACAAAATACTTGAATGTACAGGCTGGGGTTTAAAGTTTAGAGCCAGCAGTGTCCTTCTGGAGGGATCTAGACCTTTCTAAACTTCTTGATTGTTTATCATTGAATAAATAGCAATCCAAGTGTGTAAAATAGTTGTGTGTATTTATCTTACTTATCTGCTTGCCTCTGTGGAATTGTTTCCAGCATTTTCGACTTGCATGTTGCTGCTTTTGTTTATTTTTAAACAGTTGTAGCAGTGGCAGCTCACTCTTTAGAGTTAAGTTAGAATTTGTTGTCACTTCGCTTGTATTCCTTGGCTGCCAGAAAGGAACTGGTGAACTTTGTGACTTTTGGTAAATCTGGGAGGGAAACCACTATGGATCAGAGGAATTCCCCCTTTTTTCCATCTTTGGGATACCTACCACAACATCTCACCTTGCATTAGCTTTTCCCTCCCGTAATTAGTGTATCTGTCAAATCTTACTTCTTAGAGACAAAAATGAAAAACCAGAGTTTGATTTTGACAAGGACAAATATGACATCAGAATTCCAGAAGACTTGGATGAAACAGGCAAAAGAGGATATAAAAAACAAGAGAGACTGGACCAGATTGTTCCAGAAAGTGACTATTCGCTCCGAGTATGTATCAGATTTTTTTTTAATTGGCTTTATTTTTGGCAGCTGGAAGGTTTATGTTTTTTGTTTTAATATAATGTATGTTTTGTAGGCTTATTGCAGTATTTTGTACCTGAAGCCAACTATGCAGATCATCCTGAGAGGACAGAAAGTGAAGACACAGCTGGTTTCCAAAAGCTTGGCCTTCATTGAGCGTGACATATATAGGCCCAAATTTCTGAATGTATCCTTGTCTAACATTTACATTGCGGTATTTTTGTTTGGGGGGTTTTTGGAGTTTGTTTGGGGTTTTTGTCAGTGTCAAGACATACTAAGAGAAATTAACACAAGAAAGTTCCAGGACTCAGTTTAAAATGAGCCCTCAGAGTAACTCTATTTTTTTATGTTTCATGAGATTAACCAGATTTTTCCTTAATATCTCATATAAGGCTAAAACTGTAAGAATTACTTTTGGATTTAACTGCAGAAACAAAGATCATTATGGAATAATGATGTACCATAAAAACAGACTCATCAAAGCTTATGAAAGAGTTGGCTGCCAGTTAAAGGTACAAGATCAAGTCTCCAAAATATTTTAACATCTTAAGAAATAACTGTCACTTGAACGCTGAGTTTCAATAAGGATACAGATGGAAAGGGGGGTATTGATGTATCCTTGATAAAACCACCCTTTTTAGCGTGTGCAGCAGTTAAAAATGGTATTAAATTGTATGCACTTGATTTATGTTTGGTTTTGAGGCTGTTTGATACACAAACTGTGGGTCTGAGAATATCTCAGGACAAAAAGAGGGGGAGAACAGAGGCCTTTTCCTTTGGGGGTTCACATCAAGATTCTCTGTTTGGAGAGGAGTCATAGGCCGTAAAATCCTTTTTACCTGGTGTAGCTGTAGTTAATAATTACCTCTGAGGAACTCTTGCAGTGTTGGCCTGGAATGTGTGCTGGTTTTCCTGACAGGCCTTGATCTCTTGCAGGCAAACAACATGGGGGTCGGTGTGGTCGGGATCATTGAATGCAACTTCCTAAAGCCAACTCACAACAAGCAGGATTTTGACTACACAAATGAATACAGGTATTTTTATCTAGATTTCCTATCCAGTAGTGTTGTTCACTCTGATATACTTGGTAAAGTCTTCTCCTTCTCTAAATAGGAAGAGTGAAAGCTTGTGGTTTCTGCCCAGCCCGGGTTTATGTGTACCTTTTCCTTGTGTAGCCCCTCCTTGTTCCTCCCTGCTCCTCCTTGCCCCTGCAGGTGTTGGCAGAGCTCCACTGACCCTTTCCTACCATCCCAGACTCTCACCTTTGCATCCTTACCAGTTGCAAAATCCTCATTTTCCAGCAGTTTCCTGATAGTCAGTCAATTAGTGTGGCTGACAAGGTCTGGTTCTGGCTCCTGGCTTTGTTAAGGCTAGTTGGTCATTTGATGACCCCCTGTGTTTTTCTCCTTCCTTTTTCTTACCTTCCCCACAGAAAAAAATGAGTATTTTTCCCACTCCTCACATCCACACCAGTTAATGTGACTGGCCAGGCTGGTTTCCATCACCCCATCACTCAGGTTTGTCTGTGTTCTTCTTTGTGGCTGATCTGCCCACGTGCCCATAAAGGAGGAGACACTTTCTTCCCACGTGCCCCAACACTTGGTTTGGCTGTGGATTTAGAAATCCAGAATATTGACTTGCAAACCAAAGCTGGGGAGAATCAGCCAGCACACATGGAATTGGGTTCTTACCCAGTGGGTGTCCCTTTGGGAGAGACCAGGTTCAGTCTGTCAGCAGATCCCAGAAGCTACTGTGGAGTCTTCCCAAACTTCTCCCCATCCTTCACTCACTTTTATCCTCTCTTTACACTGAAGTGGAGCTTGAGTGACTCAGTCCCCCATACTTTTGTTCCTAATTGGTGTAAAAGTCTCTCACTTTGCTCTTAAATATATAGTCAGTAAAATCTGGAGTATGTGCTGTGTTGTGTGGGGAATCACCACAGAACAGATTCCCTGCATACCAACCACATTCCATCCAGGAAGTAGCAACTGCACATGTACCTTCAGTACTGTTACACTTCTGTTTCAGTGTGACTGTAACTTCCCAGTTTGCTCTCATTTTACCCCCAGCCACCTTCCCCCACTCTTGTCATGAGGGCACGCTGATACCACACTGGAAACGGCTTTTAGAAATGTTTTGCTGCCCAGAGTGCTCCAGGCTTTCCAAAAGTAATTTTCCAGCCCAAAACAGAAACATGGACCTGATGCTGTAATTTCCTGATCACTGTAAGGTGACCTGCACCTCTTCCCTCTCCAGAAGAGGGATGTGATCCCATCTGTGCATTGCTGCTCTTTCCTGCCCTGCCAGTGCTTCCTTTTCCAGCCCAGAAATACATGACTTGGGTTCAGAGTTGCTCTGGATCAAACCTCTCTGGGTCAGACTAGTTCATGCACAAACACTTGTGTTAGTCCAAGTGTTGGGGTGGTGTAGGTGTTGAAATAAGCCAGGCAGGGAGGGCCTGACTTGGTTCCTCAGTGCTTTGTTTCTCTGAGGTGAACTCCACATGCTGACAAGGGGCAGCCTTGACCTCCACCTCACCCGTGGGGCTTGTTCCTCCCCACCTCTCCCTCCTGGGTGTGCCAGCTCCAGTGGTCACTGAGCTGCACCAAGAGCCCTGAGCAGGAAGCAAACCCAGCTGAAAATTCACCTGGCTCAGACTGTCCCTTCGAGCAGCGTGTGGACTTTACGGTGAAGGGATCCCATGTTTGCAGCGTCCCCATAGCAAAGCTGTGTGTCAGAGTAGTCATGGACCTGCAGCCCGTGGAGCTACAGGAAAGGCAAACCCAGGGGGAAGTGCTGGGCTGGCTGGTGGGTCTGTGCTGATTTTCCTTCTCTGACTGAGGCTGAAGTGGTGAGGCACCTTCAGGGCTTGTGCTGTACATGAACAGCATTTTGGAACTGAACGCTCTTGATTTCAGTCTTTGTTTCCAGTAGTTTCTTTGCTGACAAACATAATTTCACACAGTTCCTCATTTCTACAGCCTTCCAAAAGCAAAAAGCTTTTATAAAGCTTTCTAAAAGCAAAAGAAGGGAAAAAGAGAAAGCTTTTTGGCTTTTTTGCATGTCATGCCAGTAGAAATATTGGGGTGCTCTTACACTTACTCTGTCACTGGAGTTTATAAAGGTTCTTTCTGTGCTAGAATTGGGTTATTCAAGGTGGTCTTTTAAAATCTTTTCCTTTTAGACTCACCATAGCAGCACTAGGAGAGAAGCTCAACGATTACTGGAATGAAATGAAAAGGAAGAAGAACGAGGAGTATCCCTTGGCCCTGCCAGTTGAGGAGATCCAGTGAGTACCAAGCAGCGTGACGGCAAAGCCCTTCACATCCTGTCGTTGTTGTTCCACCCTCAGATGTGAGAATGAGCCTCTCACGTGCTGGGTGTGCCCCCCCTTCCCTCCCAGGAAGCAGCCAGACCAGACGTGGGTGCAGTGCGATGCCTGCCTGAAGTGGCGGAAGCTCCCGGACGGAATCGAGCACTTGCCGGAGAAGTGGTACTGCTCCCTGAACCCCGACCCCCAGTTCCGGTAAGGCCACGTTCCAGGGGATACCTGCACCCTGCTCCCAGTTCTTGCTTTGCCACTGGTGATGTTAAACTCTCCCTGCTGTGGGTGTTTTCCTCTCCCCTTCCTGGTCTCAGGAATTGTAACGTGCCGGAGGAACCGGAAGACGACGATTTGATACATCCGACCTACGAGAAAACATACAAGAAAAAGTGAGTTCTGGGGACTTTCCTAGCGGGGCCTCGACACCAGGAACTGCTCAGGAGAGCAGCTGGGCCTCCAGGGCAGCTCTGAGGGACAGTGTTCCACAGCAATTAGCGGGTGGGAACAGTCTGGGATGTTACAGAAGCCAACTGTGAGGGCTGGCAGGAGGCCGTGCCTGTGTAACTGTTGCTCTCAAGGTCCACGCTGAAGCAGCTGAGTATCTCAATTTATTTATTCAAGAGCAAGAGCATTCTTGACAAGGTGTGTGGAAAAAAACCTGATTTGGGTAATTGTAGTGCTCGTTTATATTCTAGAATTGGGAGTTTGGTTTGTTGGGGGTGTTTTTACAATTTTTTTTAAGATAAATCTTTATGTGAGAGGAAAGTTGTTTGAAGTTAAGCCAACTTTGTAAGAGCAGAAGAATTCAATTCAATAAACAAAACTTTAATTAGAGCTGTATGGTATCTAGCTGAGCTAACAAGTATTGTGTTTGCTTTTAAATTCAGGGGTTGGTTTGGTTTTGTAATGAGTGAACAGTTTGAATCCAAGCTCTTAATTAATATTTCTTTCCTTGTTGCTGTGCAGAGACAGGGAAAAACTGAAGAGGAGACTGGAGTACAACCAGCAGGTAACTCCTGAAGCTGCTTGGAAACTGCCCTGGGGGGAAGTGTCTGGTTTAACATCCTGTTTTGCTGTACAGGTTTTGCTCACCACAAAACCCCCATCTTTGCGGTGCCATGATGGAAAATCTACCTTAGGATTAGCACTTAGGAAAGGGCTTGAGAGGCACAAAGGCCTCTCACCACATAGTGTAGAAAAGATGTCAGTCACTCCTAGCTGGTTTTATGAAATGGCACCTGATTATTTTGTGTGGAGAGATGTGATGGGGCTATGAAAGTAAAGATGCCCTTAGAAGTGGGGCAGGGGATGGACAGAGGTGTAGCAGCTACACTTGTGCAAGCAAGAACTCAAATTCAAATGAAATGCAGATGCAAGTCAATGGGGTTGAGTGATGAGAATGTGTGGGTTGTAACCCAGAATCAAACTTTTCTGAGTGTGATTTAGTTGAAGTTGCATTCGGAGTCAAGTGCTGACCTAAGACCTCTTCATTTCTGGAGATGTCACACATGCTCCTTTGAACTTCATATAGTATAGTATATTAGTTTTTCTGCCCTTAAATCTCCCCAGGTGCAAAGGTAATTTCTAAAAGTGAAGTATTGTTCACTTTGGGCAAACTGAGTTAATCATGAGCAGCTCTAGCAGGGGTGTCTGTCCCATCCTTTGTGGGCAGACTTGAGGCAGAGATACAGCTTGGGAAAAACTCTTGCCTGGGATTCTACACAGACTTTGAAATGGGAAAACTGGGATTTGCAGTGTGGAGTCTGGTTAGGCTGAGCCTGGGCTCAAGGAGATCCAGGTATACATAAATGTCAGTCAGTATTGTAGGTGTTAGTGTACAGTTAGGAGGACTTAAATATCTTCTGAAGAATCTACTAATATCTGTTTATTTTCATTCTTAACCTATGTTATCTTATAGATCAATAATGAAATATTTTTAAAAACATCTGTTTCTTCAAGTAAAGACTTCAAAACATTCTCAGCTCTGAGTGGAAAGGAAGCTGTTCCAAGGTTACTTTTACCAAAATCGTCCGATGCTTCTGTCAGAAGATCTCTGCCTGTTTTAATAAAATCAGTATCTTCATCTCAATCAGACCCTGATAACAGGTTGGTGCACCTGTGCAGAGTAGATTCCTATTTCTGTCTAAAATTAATAACACTCCACAGTACGTTTTCCTTAAGCTCTGCTGGCTGAGGAATGGGAGTGTGGGGATGTTCCTGGAAACCCTGAGCCTGTTCCAAACCAATGTGTGAAGGTGGTAACTCAGGGTGTGCATGTCAGGCACTTGTTTCTACAGGAAAGGGATTTACTCCAGCTGCACACCTTCAGATCCCCTGCAGGGGGACATCCCTCCTAGCTGTGCAGTGGGAGGTGTTAGTAGTGCTTAGAGAAACACTAAACATGGTTTGCAACAAGTCTTTGTGCAGTACAATGCTCAGTTTAACATTGCCCTTCTCAGCCTCAAACGGAGGACGCCGAGTTGTGCGACACCCGTGTCTTTGAAGACACCCCGACTAAGTGACAGAACATTCAACCACCACAACGAGGAGGAGGATGATGATGAAGATGTCATTATTTTGGAGGAGAGCAGTACTCCAAAGCCTTCAGCGGATCCTGATGTTCCCGTAGTGAAAACTGAATGTATCAATTTGGATCAAGAGGAGAAGCAGAAGGAAAACTGCGACGTCGGAGAGCTTTGCAGTGCAGCTACCTCAGAATCCAAGAGTGAGCAGCTGAGCTCAGCAACACAGACCGAGCTCCCAGGCCTGGTGGTTAAGAAGGAGGAGGTGGAAGATGAGATCCCAGTTCAGGTGCCTGGGGCAGGGGTGGAGACCCCACGGCACAGCGTCAATGGCGTTCCCGAGGCAGCGGCAGAGACTGAAAACGGACTGAAAAACCAGCTGCAGTTGTTACACAAAGAGAAGGAAATGTACCAAAACAAATGCGAGGCACTAACCAAACAGGTAGAAACACTGGAAGAGAGGCTCGTAGAGATGAATAATAAGTATGTCAAAAAGGAAATGTGCCATCAGTCGACGGAGACGGTTTCCTCGTGTGAGGAGGAAAGCGTTACCGGGAGAAGCCTGGCCGAAGTGACTGTTCTCTACGAGCAGGCCTTGGGAGAAATTGCAAAGCTCAAGGAGCAGTGCAACACCCTGCAGAACTTAAAAACTGAGTGCAGCAAATGTGCTGACGGGGAGAGCAGGAGCGAGGTGGAGGAGATGGCCGTGCAGCTGGACGATGTGTTCAGGCAGCTGGACAAGTGCAGCATCGAGAGGGACAGATACAAAAGCGAGGTACGTTCTCACAGCACCGGCACCTTCCCAGCCAACAGCTCAATTAGTTCTGGGGTTTGCTGCCTGTCTCGTAGCAGTTCTGATACACAAGGGTGTTGTGTGGCTTTTATAACTTCTTGGTTTTGTCTTTATTGCCAGATTGAACTGCTGGAAATGGAGAAAAATCAAATGGCCTGTCAGTGTGAAGAGCTCAAGGCAGAGCTCGCCCAGCTAAAAGCTTCAATTCCACAAGCAGTAGCACAAGCAAATGATTCTACCACCAGTAATGTAGAAGAGACTGTAAATTTTTCTGATGGAGAAAGGTATCAGTTTTGTTCTTTCTAGATGATATTTCAAGCAAGATTTTTGGCTGTTTGATTGTATCTGAAACACTTTCATGAAGGTTATGTTTGATAATTGTATAATAAAATGTGATGCTTGCAATTCTTTTTTGCTGCCTCGTGTGACTCCAAACTCAGTAATGTTTTTTTTTTTGTCAAGTGGTTTGTGTAATTTCTGAAATGTGTGTTTGTGTGAGGAGGGTTGGCCATTGCACAATAGAAATGCCATACTAATGTTTCTTAAAGTATCAAAAATGTTCTGTAATTTCTAGACACAACTTGCAGGCCAGGGAGGGAAAAAGGAGGCAGGGAAGAGGGTGATCATTAGCTCGTGCTGTGTAATGGACTTCACTTGTAGAGCCTGTTTTTCATTCTTGAATCAACAGTACTGCACTGAAAAGAGTCTTTGGGTTTGAACCTAACTTTCCTGTAAGAACTCCTTGCTGCAGGCCAGCCTTGTGGAACCAGCTTGTGTCCAGGGTGTATCTTTGAACTAAATGAGGGTTTGAACTTAAAAATAGAGAACTGGCACCTCTTGGTAAACAGAAATAGCAGCCACAGAAAAGGAGGAATAGAAATAGCACACACCTCAGAAGGAGCTGCCCATGGATGGAGAGTTGGTCTTGCAGACTCTCCAAAAGGTTGTGGCAGTTGACATTCCTGATGCCTGGAAAAAGGCAGTTGTGCCCCTGTATAGGACAAGCACAACTCCAGCCTGGTCACTTTAGCATCAGTCCCAGGGAAGACCATGGAACAAATCTGCCTGGAAGCACCTGCAGCCTCATGGCAGTCAGAGGGATTAAGAACAACCAGCATGGAGTGACTGAGGGCAAAGTGTGGATCAGGAGCAAGGCCAGGAATGGTTAATGCCTTTGCACCTCAAGTGCTGTGTCCAGCTCTGGGCCACTCACTCAGAAAGGACATTGAGGAGCTGGAGCGTGTCCAGAGAAGGGAACGGAGCTGGAGAAGGGTCCAGAAAAACATATCCTGTGAGNGCCCCTGGGGACAGGGATTAGGGGGGATCCTGGTGGGACTGGTGATGGACTGGACGAGCTCAAAGGTCTCTTCCAGCCTTGATGATTCTGTGATTAATGCTTTAGATGACAGAGCAAGATGAACTCAATAAATTCATCAAATTGGAGAGGAGGGCAGAGCTGCTGCTGAGGGACCCTGAGAAACAGGAAAAATGGGCTGAAAAAACCCACCTGAAAGTTCAGCCAAAGCACCTGCAAAGTCCATGCAGGTGGAGTAACTGGAAACTACTCCTAGGAAAGCATCTGTGGTGGTGGTGGTGGAGGGGAAGTGGAATGTGAGTCAGCAGTGACTCTGGTGGTGGGAGAAACCAGCGCCTACTGGGCTGTACTGGCCAGAGTCCAGCCAGCAGCTGGGGGAGTGAGTCTTCTGCCCTTGGGCACTGTGAGAGCAAACCTGGAGTGCTGTGCCCGCTTCTGGGTGCCCTGGAGTGACACTGGCAGAGAGGAGCAGCACTGCTGAGGGGCCCAAAGCACCAGGCAGAGCAGGGGAGGCTGAGGGAAAGAGCCTTACAAAGAGTGGGATACCCAGGCATGCTGTTGCTCTCTTGTGCAGCCTGATGAGAGCACAACAGCAACAGCCACAAACTGCAGCCAGGGAATTCCTGGTTAAATGTTAGAGGAAAAAGGTTTTTACAGTGGGGGTAAGTCAGCCCCTGAGCAAAGGACATGGGGCAGTTGTGGAATGTCCATCTCAGGACATTTTCAGGAAGGTCCTGCTCTGAGTTAGCCCTGCTTGGAATGTTTGGCAGGAGGAGTGGAGAGTGAGCTGGATCATTTCCAGAGCCCCAGTCTTAAGGAAGGCATTTACCCACAGGAGAAATGATCTGCCAGCATTTCGTTTTATTTTCCCTTCTAGCTCCTGACTTGTCGTTCCTAAAAGAATGAGTAAATCCCTGCAGGACTTGGAAGTCACTTCCACCACCAGTTGGTTGGGATATGACAGCACTGTGAGAGCTGGTTCCTGGAGATGGTAAAGGATTGGAGGGTGCAAGGAAGGACTGCAGAGAAGGGATGGCTCATTTGAAAGGCATTTGATCAGGAAGAGGACAGAGCAGGAAATAAAACATCCAGGAGAGAAAGCAAAAGAGGAGGCCAAGCCCTTTGCCTGGACTAGACCTCTTAACTCCTCTGCAGTTTCAACTGCATCAGTTTTGTGTTGGCTGGTTTATGGGAGTCACATCCAGGGCCTTTCCAGTGCAGCTCTGTCAGATGAAGAACTCTGTGTCTGAGAATGCAACTCCCTCTAACCATCCTGAATTCTTTCTTCCCAGCCTGAAACTCCGCTCCCTGCGAGTGAACGTCGGACAGCTGCTGGCCACCATCCTGCCCGACCTGGACCTGCAGCAAGTCAATTATGACATTGATGTCGTGGATGAAATTTTAGGGCAGGTTGTAGAACAGATGCATGAGATCAGTAGTACTTAATATCTTCCTGTTTTAGCAGAGTTCTAGTTGATCTTCCACGCTCCCCTTTCTGGAGGTTCCCAGTTGTATATAATGCTTCCTCACACGGTCTCTTTGACACTTTGGTCTAAATGTATAGACTGGACACGTTTAGATGTTTCCTTCGCTCCCTCTTAAAGGAACACTGTCCATATTGGCCAACCCTGAGGTACTGAGTTAAGGATTTTGCTTTCGAAATGTATTTGTAATTAAATTTGCAAATATCTGCGAATATTTTTACCATTAGGAATCTTAATACTTTTCTACAGAAGCTTTTTCGTTGACTTTGGCTCTTCTGTGAGCATTAGTACTCATGATTATTTCCTCTACTAAAGTGTCAGTAGTGGAGTATCTTAAGAAATACAAAAAAGAACTTCCTTGATGTCCCTGCCAGGCCAAAGCTCAGCAGAGTTGTTGGGTCCTAGAGGATTGTTCCATTGCTGCCAGCAAAGACAGCAAATCCACCTTGGACTCTGTGCTGGGATTTGTCCCCCAAACAGCCATCAGGAAAAAGGGTTCTTGCTTCTAAGCACAGAAACTGAATCAAAGACAAAAAGCAAGTGCTGGGGAAGTGAATTCCTAGGAGGTGTCTCTTTTGGGGGAAAGCCAACACTTTGGCTTGTTGCACTGCTCCTGCCCTGAGTCCCTCAGTTCATGTCCCTTGTGCTTGCAGTTCAGTCAGTTCCTTTCCATGGACAGTGTTTCTGTTTTAAGATCTCTGTTTGAAAACATGCCAAGAAAGGCAGTGCAGGACTGTCGGACTTCAGAAAGGGAGGGTTTGATTTTTTTTAAACGGGGGGCTGTAACAGAACTAGGGATGGCTTTTTAAAGTTTCTATTTTCCATTTCTGCTGTGTAGTTTTCCATTTCTCCCTCATTATTTATTCTGTTTCGTCAGACTCTGGTTGAATTTCTTGTAGACAAGTGGCAAGATGCAGCACGTGTCTTATCTTAAAACTGGCAACTTTACAATGTACATTTGGAGAAGGGTGGGCTGATGGAAATGGCTTTTATTGACTTGCTCAAATGTATTTTTTGTAAAAAACTAAAGCTCAGGCTCTTGAGTTTGCAGGATCAGAACTGGTATGTGCTGAAATGCAATGTTTTTGTTTGTAAATAAATACTGTGCAGAAAGGCTGATGTTTCAGTATTGGGTGGTCACTGAAGGGAGTGCACAAGACCAAGATGAAGATGGACACAGAGAAAGGGAAGCCCAACTCCCAGCCCAGCCAGGGGCAAGTGCTGAGCCTGCCAAGGAGGAGGCCAGGGGTGAGGGACAGGCCAAGAGGGAGGTGCCAGTGCTGTGCCAAGGCAGCCACCTCCATCCCGTGCTGCCCCTTTCTCCTCCCAGACTGACCTCAGGCTGCCCCAAAGCTGGCTCACGGGTTCAAAGGTACCCCAGGAATTACAACTGAGATTTAAAATTTACTAAAACATTTACAAAAAAGGAGTTGAGCTGAATGTCAGGAAGTTTCTGGGCCTGACCCATGGATGTGCTTGCCTGCCTTCTGCTGTGGGAGTGCAAGCTCATCAGGGGCATCCACTTGCACTGTCCTGGCTTTCTAAGGCAGGTCACACTGGAGTGGAACTTCTCATTTCTTTTCAAAAGTAGTTGGAAAAAACCTATTCCATAGCCATCCTTCTCTTCAAGTTGGGAGGAGATGGATAAGAGTGGTTGGATGCTGCTGGCTCCTGCCAAAAATGCCCCCTGTCCTGGCTGGAACCAGGACACACCATTGTCCTGGCAAGCTGGGGATGAAAGGATGGAGCAGCCCTGGGATCCATCCAGGCTGGGGATGGGCAGATGGAGCAGCCCTGGGATCAACCCAGGCTGGGGATGGGCAGATGGAGCAGCCCTGTGAGAAGGACCTGAGGGTGCTGGTGGGGAAGAGGCTGGACATGGCCCAGTCCAGAAATCTCCTGTGTCCTGGGATCATTCCCAGCAGGATGGGGGGGATTCTGCCCCTCTGCCCCTCAGGTGAGACCCCCCTGCACAGGCCCAAACGAGACAGTGGGGATAAAACTCACCCTGCCGGAGTGGCCAGGCCTTGGATTGGGTGTCCCAGGGAGGTGGAGGAGTCTCTGTCTCTGGATGTGGCCCTTGGGGACAGGGATTAGGGGGGATCCTGGTGGTGCTGGATATTCCCGAAGGTCTCTCCCAGCTCTGGGATCAGGGCTGGAACTGCCCAATTTCCACACACATTGGAAAGGCTTTGCCTTCACTGGACTTTGTCTGGGTATATCACCTTTTTCAAGAAAGGAAAAAGGAGGAAACCTTACCATTTCTTTGGCGCTAAAACAGTAACACCACAAGGGCGCGTGTGTGGATTTTCAAAACTCCAGGCAATAAAACAACACGTAATTAAAAAAAAAATAAAAATAACACAGCCGTGTTTTCCTATGGGCCCCTGAGCTCCACGAAGTAGAAGGTTCCCAATCAGAGCCCGCAAAGCACCGACAGGACCGGCCTTGCTCGG
>VXBX01005270.1:139850-174858 GCA_013400415.1 Scytalopus superciliaris
CTTGCAGAGCCACAAGGTCCCCCCTGAGCCTCCTTTTCTCCAGGCTGAGCCCCCCCAGCTCCCTCAGCCTCTCTAAGATGTTCTAGTTTCAATGTGCCTCAATATTGCTTTCAAACTGCTCAGGGATGTTGATTTTTCCTAATAATGCAATTCCTCATTTTCCCTGTTGGAGGAAACAGAGACTCCACAATAGTCTCCCATTAACACTCCATAACATCAACTTTCCTCTGTGATAAAAATGATATTTGGCATTTTTCTCAACTGCAACATGTCAAACTGCAACGCCAGAACTCTGTTAAAATAGAAACAAAGGATAATGAGTGGTTTCTGTTGCCTGATCCCTCTTTGTTTGTGTCCTCCCTTAAGAACCTTCTGCAGCCACAGCAAAAGCAGCACTGCAAGGAGGGGATCAGCCTGCCTGTATAAGCACTGCTTTTATAGGTGTCTGGCAACATCAAAAAGAACCTTTGAGGGGGGAATTACATAAGGGAAACTAAGCCAGCACTAAATAAATATTTGGGATGCCTTTTTAAGTTGTAGTGGGGTTGCAGAGCTCTCCCCCCACTGACAAGCCTGATTCCTGAGCAGCAGAATGTTTGTGGACACGGAGTGTGTGTCCTCAGGCCCTTCCTGAGGTGATGAGTAAGGTTGTAACCTTTATTTTTGCAGCTGGCTGTGTGGAATCCGGAGAAAACGTCACCAACACCACGTACGTTTTCTCCAGAAACAACCTTAAAAGGTAGAGTTTAATAAGATAAAAACATGGTTTTATTAAAAAAAAAAAAAATTTAAATAGTGGAAATCTGCTTTGTTAAATGCTGCTTGTTCTCTGAAAGGCCTGTGGGTCACCTGCCATGTCCTGGAAAGGGAACTCTTGCTGTTCGCTGCTGCCCCGTCTACTTTGAGTTGAGAGGAGCATTTAATAAAGGTACTGTAAGTCCTTCAGGGAGTATGAATTTACAGCAAATATGTGAGAAGGCCAGCGTGGCTGTTTACTGTTTTATGCCCCAGCCTTTTAACATTCCATTAAGATAGTGTTGTACCACATCTTAAAAGCTTTTTCCTGGTTCTAAGACCCTGAATTCTCCTTAAGTACCTTGTGAGTAGCTTTTGATATAGTGGATAAATGTGGTTACTTGGCCTCTCAAGCTACAGAAACACTGTTTAATATTTTTCTTGAACTATTAGCCATTTTGTGTTAAAAATAAATGACTTGGTTTAGCACCAAAGGAGCAACCCAGTGAAATATTTTCTGTTAGTCTCAACTACCCACATCAGAGAAGCAACCAGAGAGTTGGGGCAGTTTACAACAACCACTGATGTTTGTTCAAGGAGGCCAAACCTGAAGCAGTGCTGGTGTTACTGGCCAGAACAGGAATTCTGAGGTGGGCAGAGGACTGTCTGAAGTTGCACAAGAGCTTACCTGGGGATTTAAGTTCAGCTTTATTGTGAGCCCAAGAGTGTTTATGTTTTAACAAGACCAGTGTTACTCTGGTGAAAAGGCAGAGCTTTGCTGCTTTCTTTAGAGGGTCAATTTGTAGTATCCCTTAGAGCATTTAGGGATTACCTGTTGTATTCTCATCATAATCTTTAGATCCCTTGTATTGGTGTTTTGCAAAGGAAGGAGATGAGTGTCTGCAGTTGCCCTCTGTAGCTCCTCTAAAGAGAGACTTTAATTCTAAAGTTCATATAAATATACTGCAAAATTTCAACTGGAAAATATAGGACAAACTTTACAAAATAACATCAATCCAGAGGGAAAAACTTCTGCCAATTTCTCTTCATTAAAGACAATAAAGGACAAACTTCAGGCAACAGAAATGTTAGTACTTGATGTTAAATTATACATTTTATACAGGTGCTGTCTGCTCGGTGTTTAGCTGCTTAATAATGTCATCTTTATTATATCTGCAGTCACTACCTTGCAGCACATGCAGAGGGGAGTTCTCAGTGTGTTCATTTCTTTGCTTTCTAGATGAAATCAGTCAAACCCCACCCCCTGCTCTGTTTAACCTGCCCTATCGATTGGTGTTTGCTGTGGCTTCAGAGGACTCGGTGCTTTTCTATGATACTGAGCAGTCCTTCCCCTTTGGTTATGTTTCCAACATCCATTACCACACCCTCAGTGACATTTCCTGGTAAGTCATTGTTGTGTTCTTTGTGCTTCTTGGGGTGGGGGAAATGTCCTTTTTACATGCCCAAGTCTGGTGCAGCATTTGTGTCTTTCTTTGGTTTTACATTTCCTTTGTGACACGTGTGGTCACTGTCACCACAGTGTCTGCACAGCAATCCACCCCTTTTTTGCCCTGTAAACTGGAGAATTATGGCTCTGAGACAACTGGGAAACAAGGTACAAGTTCCCTGGGACCAACCATGAAAACAAATATGTTTGATGCTCATGAAAAGTCCTCATTGTTCAGGCAGCGTAACTGGGGAGTAATGAAGCTCTTGGGAGGTTTTGGAAGTCACCTGAGTTCAGGTTTCTGTATTCTGGTCAAAATCTGCTTGATCTGCACAATCCTGCTCAGTGGTTCATATGTGGGACGAAGTAATTGGTCTGACTCCCCACATTCAGTTTAATGTGGGAAATCAGAACTGGAGCTGAAAATTGCACCCAGTCAGGATCCCTCTGCTGCAAAAGACTCGAATGTACACATGGACTGGGGGAAAGGGGGAGGAAGAGACAGGGACAGTGTGTTATAAGAGTGGGGGTGAAGGTTGAAGCAAAACAACTTGAATTTTAATGGAAGAAAATAAATGCCCAACAGGTCCAGTGATGGATCCTTCCTTGCCATTTCCTCCACGGACGGGTACTGTTCCTTTGTCACCTTCGAGAAGGATGAGCTGGGAATACCCCTGAAGGAGAAGCCACAGATCAATGTCAGGACTCCTGGTGCCACAGAGAAGAAGGTGAAGAAGAGCCAGTTCCACAAAGTGATGTCCCCAGGCTCCAGGCTGGCAGAGGGGTCTCCTCCCAGCAGGGCCCCCGATCCCAGCACTCCCCCCCTCCAGCCCAAAACACCCAGCGCTGCCGGGAAGGACTCGCCTTCCACCCCTGTTGGCATAAAAAGTGTTCCAGGCTCATCCTCAGAGGAGAGGAAAGGCAGCCAGCCAGGCAGCCAGAGCACTAAGGCAAACCAGCCCAGGAGGATTGCCCTCAACACTTTACAAGCCTGTTTCAAGACGCCAAGGTGAGATTTATGTGGCCGTTTCCAGTCGTAAACACGAAGGCCAAGACAAGCTGTGCTTGTGCTGCACTTACAGGCTGGGCTTTAGGCATCAATTCCCAGCCCTGGGGCTTGGTGGGAGTTATCTTCACATGGAGCTTTTTGTTCTGGTTGTGGGTCACAATGTCTCCTGAACCCTGAGTGTGCAGCTTTTAGATTTCTGCCTGAAATGTGAGGCAGCAGCAAAGTCCATCTGACCCTCAGTGGCAGCAGTAGGTGTCTGTCTTGGGCCAGAGCTGCACCTTGATGATCCTTATGGGTCCCTTCCAGCTTGGAATATTCTGTGATTCTGTCTTCAGGTCCCCTTTTCTGTACAGAAATCGTACCTAAAACCTTCAGCTGACAAGAGCTACTTAAAGACCCTTCAGCCAAAAAACACTTGAGGAAGTGAAGAGTGCAAGTCTCAGCAGGCCCTCAGTGTGCACAGTCAGGGCTGTGGGACTTCAGGCCTTGATTAAAGTTACTTCCTAAGGTGAAGATCTTTATAAATTGCCTGTATGGCAGGTATTGATTGTATCAGGGCTCTGAATAACCTGGATTAGTGGAAGGTGTCCCTGCCCATGGCAGAGGGATTGGAATGGAAGGATCTTTAAGGTCCCTTCCCACCATTCTCTGATTTTATGAGTATCAAACAACTTGCAGCATAAGATCCTGAGCTGGTGTGCAACATGAAATCAGAGATCCAGACCTTGTCAGCAAAACGAGGCTGTATTAAAATTAAAGGAGATTATTATGACTTTTCAGAGGAGTGTTCTAATAAGTAGGTGGCTAGGGAGGAATTGGTGAATGAGAAAGCAGGACAGTGAATTTCATCAACAACCAGACAGAAAAATCTTGGAGATGATGCCTTTCTACACACCAGTCTCATTTGGGCTGTAACTAACAGGTCAAAGGGTTGGAGGTAGTTGAAAGTGGCTTTTGCCTGGAGGGTTGGGTGAAAGATGGAGCTAATTAATCTTTAGGGTTTTTTAGAGGAAGAGAGGAGCTTTATTTAATAATAGTGTATTTGAACAGGGACTTTTCACAAGGTGAGGTAATGATAGGACAAGGGGGGATGGCCTTAAGCTGAAGGAGGGCAGGATTAGATGGGATATTGGGAAGAAATCCTTCCCTGGGAGGGTGGGCAGGCCCTGGCACGGGTTGGGCAGAGAAGCTGTGGCTGCCCCTGGATCCCTGGGAGTGTCCCAGGCCAGGCTGGACGGGGCTTGGAGCAGCCTGGGCTGGTGGGAGGTGTCCCTGCCCATGCACTGGATGATGCTCCATTCAACATTTAACAAGAATTAAAAGTGTGCAGTAAAAGGTGTATCTAAACTACCTTTACAGTTAACTGATTCTATATGAATTAAATCTTTAAATGAAATATGTGTGGAAATGATGTGTATAAAGCAACTGAACTTTTCCTGCTCTTTTAAAGGAGGATAAATTTGATTTCATTGAAGCCAGATCCACCCACCCCTGCACATACAGACACAGCTCCTGTACCTCCTCCCTCAGAACAGGAACATGGTAAGCTTTTGTGCCTCTTAATATCCAGCCAAGTCTTTTGCCAGTCAGTTCCTTCCATTATAGATTAATGTTATAAGAAAACCTAAACCAGGTTGCAAATTCTAAAGCTTCATCATTGTCTTGTCCTTGAAAGGTGCTTTTGGCAATATGAAATGTGTTCTCACTGAGGTGGCTCTTGTGCAGCTGCTTATGTGACTGTCACTGCAGGTTTTAGAGTAATAAAAGCAAGAATAAACTCACCTGGAGTTGATGTTCCCCAGGTCCTACACCTGGGTTTTAAGGACTCTTACACTTCCAGCATATTTCAGATGCTGGACTCTCAAACCAGGGTTATTTTTTTGGTCAGGGCTGAATGGTTTGTGAATTCAGCAAACCAATTAACTTCATTAATCTGAATTTTCTTACCTTAAATGCTTCTCCTTTCTGCTTGTTTCAGAGAGGCCACTGCCATCTGATGACAGCCCTCAAAATCCCCCAGCCCCCAAACGTCCTAGGACTGAGGAAATGCCTCTTTCTGCATCTGAAGATCAAACCAGCTGTGACTCAAATAAAGGCTGAGCCTTTCAGCAAGCTCTTCACAGCCTGAAGTCAGTGCAGCCACATCTGAGTGCATTTCTGTTTGCAGGTGTTAAACCCTCAAAGTCCCAGTTAAAGTCCCCTGTGCATGTTTGATGCAGCACTGAGACAAAAGCACCAGTAGAAGACACAGATGTCAGGAATGTGGTTTTGCAGAAGAAGAAATAATTGGGAATGGACTTCAAGAAGTGCCAAAGCTTAAGGAAATCCGGGTATTAAAAAGCCTTCCAGTAGCCTGCAAGTCTCCATCAGAGTCCCTGAATTCCTGTTTGCAAAGCATTATGTCTCCCAGTAACCTGTCTGGCAAAAAGAATAGAATGCATTCATAAGATTTGATGTGATTTATGAGCTTAAAAAAAAAAACCAAACAAAGGGGGAAATTGTTTCATTCCAGCATCTTGGGCTTATTTGTTCAGCAGAGTGTAAAATAATGGTCCCCAGTAGCTGTGGAAGGGAGGGTGATGCTCAGCCCCCCTGAATGCAGCAACACAGAGCAGGGCTGGGCTGAGGGCAACACAAATGGGGAGCCTGAACTGCAAGAAACAAGAAAGCAAAAGGCAGAAAGCCTCTGCAGAGCTGTTACAGCAGTTAATCATCACGAGGAAGCTCTTAATTGCTTCATTTCTGTGTTTATAAATGAAATGCAGGTGTGAGATTTTCCTGAGGCAGCAGGATTTGAGTGTATATATTAGAAATACCCCCTTTTTCTCTTTTCCAAGGCTTAACTCTCTTAGCCAGCAAACTACAAAACACTGTGGGTATGTATTCATATTAAACCTCTCTGACTTTTAATTCTTCCCTGAGTTTGGTTGTGTTGTGAATTAGTGTTTGATTCCTGACAGTTTCTTCAGAAAAGCAGAAATAGTTTCAGAAATGACCCCTCAAAGTTTCACAGGGAGGAAATACTAACAAATAACCTGTGTCAGGATTTCAGGTAAATGAATTCTGTTGCCTACAGTTAGATTTCAACAACACAAGCAAAAAGTTGTAAGAAACTAATGGTAGTTTTGTTTTCACTCACTTTGTGTCCCAATTCTGCTGTATTTTTTTGTGTAATATCTGGACAACAAACATCCATTCTCTCCAAGTAAATTGTTTCTAGTTTTGGTGGCTTCCTTCTAAGAAGACAGGGCTTGATTTCTTAGGAATTCCATTTTATATTCAGCTCAGGGAGAGCCTTTTTCTGCCTAGAGGTGCAAAATTACAAACCTGAAACGTCACATTCAACCCCAACCTTTGCAAGAACATCTTAAGCATGGTTTGTGTTGAGCAGGACTTTGGAGAGGGAAGGGGAGGGATAGGGAGGATCCTCTACAAGCTCTTAGTCAATGACAGGTCTTTCCCATGATTGAGTTACTGCTAATTAAAAATCCTGAGGATCTCTTGCTCCTGCACAAAAACACGTGGACATCCCACCTTAAAATCCATATCCTTCCATGAGCTGATAAGGCCTTGTTTCACAGGGATTTACAGGTAACTGCATGACCTTTTATTCCAAGGGGTCTTGCAGCTTTTTAGGTGGGTTTCAAAGAGCTTCTGCAACTTTTTAGGTGGATGGGGCATTCAGGAGTGTCTTTCTCCTGGAGAGACTTCCTGGGGTGTAATAATGGTTATTTTAGGCAGCCAGACATTGTGCTCCTGTTGTATTTTTCTGCTCCCCAGCTGCCTGTATTCATATAATTATTTAACCACTGCTTTTCTGTCAAAATCTGATGCTTGTCTGTGCATTCAAAACAGACTATATTGTCTATAAACCCAGGGAGTGTGCATACAAACTGTACATACAAACCTCACAATCAAGTAAATAGCATAAAACAAACCCAACATTTGTTGTCAAGAGCAGGCTCTCCAAGTTGAGTGCATTGTCTGTGTGTTTTCTGCTCCAGCAGGACCCTGAAGAAGAGGCAGCCTGGAGTTATTTGACAAGGTGTTATGAGTTATATGATACCTGGGTTTGTTATGTGTAACCTTCCTTTCTTCCTGCCACTGCAAACATTTCTGTTGCAGTTCAAACACTGCAGGTCGTTTCTCCCTGGAAATAACCAAATTTCACTGTGCAATCAGAATCATTTTGGTTGGAAAAGACCTTTTAAGATCATCAAGTCTGACTGTCACTCCCTGTTAATCATTAAACCTCAAGTTCCACACGTTTGTTGGACACCTCCAGGGGTGGTGACTCCACCTCTTCCCTGGGCAGCCCCTTCCAAGGCCTGACCACCCTTTCCAGGCACAAATTGTTCCTGATATCCAATCTCAACCTCCCCTTGGTACAACTTGAGGCTGTTTCTTCTTGTCCTGTCCCTTGTTCCTTGGGAGAAGAGCCAGACCCACCCCCAGCTCCCTCATCCTGTCAGGAGTTACTGCTTTCTTATTAAAAAAGGAGGAGGATGGAGGTGGCTGGGAGAGGGAAAGTGGCAGGTGTGGATTAATTTGAGCTGGGATAGGGAGAGAGACTTGGGAAGAAACTGGTGTTTGGGGAAAAGAAGTGGTGGGAAGTTGGGTTGGAGGGAAGGGAGTTTGGCATCACTGGGATTCTTGATCACCAGGGGTGATCCTTCTTACCTAAGAGCACGTCGTGTCCCAGGTTGGGTTTTGCTTGGGTTTGTTTTTAAATCCTGTGTTAATAAGGCTCTTTTTTTGCCCAAACACTTCAGTTTTGCAGTCTCCTGCCAGCAGGTGACAGTGTTAACCAGAACAAGCCCAAGCCGGCACTCTTCTCTGCTCCAAACTCACATGTACTTAAAGACTTTGCCCATCATATTTATTTTTTTTAAAAAAAAGTGATTATTTTTGCGCCTTTTCCACCTGGGGAAGAAGAAGAGTTGTGAGTAGACTTTTACAAGGACTTGGAGGGACGGGACAAGGGGGAATGGCTTCCCACTGCCAGAGGGCAGGGACAGGGGGGAGATTGGGAAGGAATTGGTGGCTGGGAGGGGGGGCAGGCCCTGGCACAGGCTGGGCAGAGAAGCTGTGGCTGCCCCTGGATCCCTGGGAGTGTCCCAGGCCAGGCTGGACGGGGCTTGGAGCAACCTCGGCTGGTGGGAGGTGTTGAAGGGTTGGAAATAGGTGATCTTTAATGTCCCTTTCCACCCCAACCATTCTGGGTGTGAAAGTTGGGGTTGGCTCTCTCTGCCAAGGGCCAAACCTCACAAGAAAGATTCCCCCCTCCCTCTCCTGAAATGGCAAAAAAGCAGCAAGAGAAAATTGAAGAAATATATATATATNGAAAAGAGAGCAAAAGAGAGAGCAAGAACAGCTCCCCCTTTGCCTTATATACACCTGATTACTTAAAGAGATGGGATGGAATCCTGCTTAGGGTTTGACCCTGGTTACCAAGGAAGGCCTAACAAAAACCAACCCATCACACTGGGCTTCCCCAGTTGTTTCTGCCTGCCTGTCCCAGACAGACCTGCCCAGGAGATGTCTCAGCACTCACTGCCAACATGCAAAATCCCCACGGCTGGTGCCCATTATCCTCCAGCAGCTCTGTCCTTCCTCAGGTGGGGGATTTTGGGACTCTGCCATGTCCCTTATGCCTTGGATCCTCCAGCCCTCCTCCCTCCCACTCCCACCCAGGAGCAGCATCTCCGTGCAGCCCAATGTGTGACCTGGGGAGCCTCCCTGGCATCCTGCCCGCTGTGCCAGGGCTGCAGGTGCTCAAACAGCAGCACAAGAGCTGGGAGCAGGGCAGCTTTTCCTTTCCTTTTTCCTTTCTCCTTTCCTTTCCTTTCCTTTCCTTTCCTTTCCTTTCCTTTCCTTTCCTTTCCTTTCCTTTCCTTTCCTTTCCTTTCCTTTCCCCTTCCCTTTCCTTCTCTTTCCCTTCCCTTTCCCCTCTCCTCTTTCCTTTTTCCTTTCCTTTTTCCTTTCCCATGACAGTGTTTTCCACCAAGGGATATCACTGAGCATCCACTGGCCTGTTCCCTCAGCTGGAAATCCCAGGAAACCCCAGCCCTGAGGCCTCCTGGCCTTGCAACCCGAGAGGGTTTTGCCTCTCAGGGCATGAATAATTAAAGAGGTTGACAGATTTCTTTCTGTCTGGAAACTGGTCATAAACTGGGGCTCATCCAGGGACTGAGAACCTGATCCTGGTGCTCTTGGAAGGGAGAAGGACCTGTTTGTGTCTTTTAACTTGTTGCCGTCTTTTCCTGTGAGGGCTCATTGGGTTTAACTCCCCCAAATCTCTGTGTTTGGAAATTTTTTGTGCTTCAATTATTCTGTGCTCCAATTATTTTAAACTGGCTGTTGGGTTCAGTCTATGCATCAAGTCCACACAGTGTGGGTGTCTTATATTTTCCATTTGAAATGCTTCCCTTGCCAAGAGTTTAACCAGGAAAGCTTAATTTTGGAGGCTGTTATTTCCCTGGCATCCCTGTGTGGATTCTTCCCTCCCATGATGCAAGTCCTGAGCACAGTGATGATAAATTGTGATGATAAATAAAGCCAGGTTTTGTCTCAGTATAAACTTCCCCCATTTAACCAGGAAAAGTAAATAAATAAGCTGGGCAGGCATTTTGGTTTTGATTTCAGCCAAGCTGAAATAAGGAATTCTGAAGTGCTGTTTGCTCAGGGAAATGGAAATAGGCCAGGTTGGAATGGGAATGGCTGTGTCTATCTGTGGGATCTCAGCCTGTTTAATTGAACTTGTTTAAAGTGGTAGTTTGAGCTCAAATCACTCCAGGAGCTGCAGGAGCCTGTGGATGTTTTTGTTTTCCCTTTTCCTGGCACCAGCGAGGTTGCACCAGCTGGATATACTTATAAATAAATAGCAGGGCAGGAAAGAAGGTATGGATTTACTGTGCAAGGAGATGGGAGAGAGTGTGTTGGCTCTGTGCTCCAGTATTCTAAACTGTGACCCCATAAAAACGCTGCATCTCTGCTGTGGGGTGGATTATTACAAGAAAGCAAAGCCAGGAGCCAGCAACGAGCTAAATCCCTGGTTCTTGCTTGGCTATGCAGGGATAGCACCAAACAGTCTCCTGCTGCAATGGGTTTGGAGGCTCAGCCTGTGATTGAGAGCAGAGAGGGCAATAACAGAGCTGGGTTGTTGCTCATGGCACTCAATTCCTGGGAATGGTGGATCCTCTGCAGGGGGAAGGTGTGTGTGGACCAACTGCAGTTGGTGCCCAGACCTTGTTCTGGCACCAAAAAAGGGGGGAAATGCTTTGCCAGTACCTGGGATGGCAGGAAATACACCATTGTTTTCTTTCCAGGGAGTAGGGGAGCAACTTTCCAAATGAATCACAGAATCCCAGAGTGGTTTGGGTTGGAAGAGACCTCAAAGCCCCCCCATTCCCACCCCCTGCCATGGGCAGGGACACCTCCCACCAGCCCAGGCTGCTCCAGCCTGGCCTGGGACACTGCCAGGGATCCAGGGGCAGCCACAGCTTCTCTGCCCAACCTGTGCCAGGGCCTGCCCACCCTCACATCACTGCAAGTTTGCAACGACCCAGGGAGTGTTTTCCACTTTCTTTTCCTGCAAAATCAGCAAGGCCAAGTCATGTTTATATTATTTCCTGCCAGGAGCTGAGGTTTCTTATCAGGTGACAGGATTTATCTTCGTTTTTGGGAGCTGTAATACAAAGAACTGTATTTTTCCAGCTAACTAACAAAGCAACTTCCAGCTTGTCTGGAGTGGGCTGTGGGAATTCCTTTCCTTGGGTGTTTTTTGGCAGTGTAGAAGAGCTTGATGTTATACTGAAGAAAAGGGATTGGAGTGGGGAGAGAGAAAACATAATAACATTACTGAAAATCACATATTATTATAGCAATAATAAGATAAATTAATTCAGGGGTTGAACATTAACATTTTAATTACAAGCCCTTTCAAATGTGCTGGACTCCTTGTCCTCTTTAATTCCTTCTTTCTTTCTGCTCCATGAGGTGCTTTTGACTTTTCAACTCTTAATTTCTGCTTGGATAATTTACGATCAATTTTGGAGTGATTTTTAAAATCTGACCTGTAAATCCACAAGGAGTAGGATCATAGTGGAAGGGGTAGCATAACCTTATTTATTGTGCACACATTCTTGCTGTATAAATCATTACTGTAGCAAAGGGCTAATTATAGTCTGTGTAGTAGCAATTTTAATTACTGCCTCTTCATTTTCACAGCAGAATCCAGGTGCAATCTGCTTTCTGGTGGTTAATAAATTCAGGATCATGCCTGAGCCTTTGCTGGAAGCAGCCACATGATGGCAACAGTGCTAATCTTTAACTCCATTTAACCAACTTGCTAGGCCTGGGTTTTGAGTCAGAACAAGGTATGGAATTCTGCTGGAGCACTGGAATTCCCTGGGTTTTAGAGGATATATTTCTTCCAAGGTTTGCCTGGGAGAGGGACTTTTCACAGGGGCCTGGAGTGACAGGACAAGGGGCAGCGGCTTCAAATTGAATGAGAGTAGGTTTCGATTGGATTTTAGGATGAAATCCTTCTCTGTGAGGGTGGGGAGTGGCTGGGATAGAATTCTCAGGGAAACTGTGGCTGCCCCTGGATCCCTGGGAGTGTCCCAGGCCAGGCTGGACGGGGCTTGGAGCAGCCTGGGCTGGTGGGAGGTGTCCCTGCCCAGGGCAGGGGGTGGGATGGGTGGGCTTGCAGGTCCTTCCAACCCAACCCAGTGTGGGGTTGTATGAAATGAAACCACTTTATGAGACACTCTGTGGGTCCCAGCTCAGCACAGGCAGGTTTTTAACAGGCAGGAGGAGAAAATGCTATACTTCCCCCTTCTTTTCTTTTCTTTTTTTTCCCCCCTTTTATGAGCTGCACTGGAACCTGTAAAAGGCTTGTCCCTGGTGAGGACCAGGCAATTTCTGACCTGGTGCAACTATGAAACAGGAGAACAGGATCTGGCACCGCTGAAGGAGCCCGACCAGGTTTAAGCAAACCCTTCCTTAGACCCTCAGTGTGATAGATAGGGGTGAGTTTTGATGGAGACTGGAAGAAAAATGTGCTCTTGGAGCCAAAGTAACTCTCATCTCGACAAACATTTTGTGGGGTTGTTACTTGAATGAATATTTAATGTAAAACATGCAACCTGCTCTAATAAGAGCACATTCATAATTTCTAGCATGTGAGTCCTGTCCAAAATTCACTTGGCTTTGCTCTGGGTGAGGGATAACAGGAGGAGGAAATGTTGGAGAGCAGCTACTCTTGGCTGGAGGACACAGTACAGCAGGACCAGCTGTGCAAGCCAGCTCTACTGCAATAAGTGAGGCTGCTAAAGTCCTGACACTGCTTTGATTTTTTTATTATTATTATTTTTCTATTTTTTTTTTTTAATTAAAAAGTCCAATATTGAGTTTATGACTCTTCATACAGTTATTTATTTTAGGAATAAGAGATCTGCCAAACGCAGCAGGTAGTTAATACCCGATTCAGGCTGGGTTTAAATAGGAAAGGAGCTATTGGCTGCATCCTTTGGGATTCTGGGCTTAACCTACAGGGAGCTGGAGGTGGGTTTTTCCACAGGCACTGAGGTGAAACATGAGTTGGAGTTGGCTCCTGTGGAGTATAATGAAGTTTAAATCAGATGTAGCAGATAATGCAGCTCATCCCTACCAAAAGAGGCTTTTCCTTGGGACAGGGAAGGTGGAGCTGCTGTAGGTGGTGTTGAACTGGGATGGAGATTCATCCTCTGCTCTGGACACAGGGAGTGTTTCCTGATGAAGCTGGGGAAGGGTCTGGAGTGTGTGCAGGGAAGGGAAGGAAGCTGGGGAAGGGGCTGGAGCAGCAGGAGGGGCTGAGGGAGCTGNGCCTGTCCTCAGAAATAGGTGCCACAGTGCTCTGGCACATCTGAGCTGCCCATGGGTCCCTGGGGTGCACTGTGGCTCTGGCCCATAATTCCCCCGAGTGTCCCAGCCCAGGCTGCACTTTGTGAGCAGCCCCAGAGCCTCACGGTTTGGCTCTTGCTGTTCCCACTCAGCTCTGGCATCTCAGGCTGGTTTGGGGGAGGGTTGGACAGGGCTTGGAGCAACCTGGGCTGGTGGGAGGTGTCCCTGCCCATGGCAGGGGGTGGGAATGGGTGGGCTTTGAGGTGCCTCCCCGCCCANGTGTCCCAGGCCAGGCTGGACGGGGCTTGGAGCAACCTGGGCTGGTGGGAGGTGTCCCTGCCCATGGCAGGGGGTGGGAATGGGTGGGCTTTGAGGTGCCTCCCAGCCCAAACCATGCAGTGATTTCACGATTCATTCCATGATTCTGTGTCTGGGTTTGGATGGTGAGACCTGGGCAGGGCAGGGCAGGGCAGGACCCTGGAACTTTGTGCTGCTGCTGTTACAACCTGCTCAGTGGGGCTTCTTAGGAGCTTTTCAGTTCTTGTCACAGGAGCTCATTTGTTTCTGTCAGACCAAATCAGATTTTTTATTCCTTGGCTTTCCTGTATAACAGTAGTTAGAGCTGTTAGAGAGATGGGCTGGAGGAGTTTGGCAAAGCTTCAGGTTCCTTGGTGCACAGAGTTTCTCAGAGCCCTCAGACAAATCCAGGGTGTGGTGACAGTAAACTGAAAACATATTATCAAGAAATTTCCATCATGTTCTGTGTTTTGCAGACCTTTATTTCTAAAGAGAGAAGCAAGCTAACCATGGTGTAAAAATCCTGTAGTTATTAACTGGTTATGATTATTGACTTGGCCCTCTTTGATGTCTTGAACCATGAGAAGAGAGGATATTTGTAAAGAACATTTAGAAACAAGGGAGACTTTATAGCAGCCTTTCAGTGCCTAAAGGGGCTCCAAGAAACCTGGAGAGGGCCTTTTCACAGGGGCAGGCAGTGATAGGATGAGGGGAAATGTTGGATGGCAGGGCTAGAGTAGATTTTAGGAAGGAATTCCCCCTGTGAGGGTGGGCAGGCCCTGGCACAGGTTGGGCAGAGAAGCTGTGGCTGCCCCTGGATCCCTGGGAGTGTCCCAGGCCAGGCTGGACGGGGCTTGGAGCAACCTGGGCTGGTGGGAGGTGTCCCTGCCCATGGCAGGGGGTGGCACTGGGTGGGCTTTGAGGTCCCTTCCAACCCAAATCATTCCATGATCCTTGGTTGCCCCAGGCACAATTAGCCCAATGCTAGTGAGCTCATTACCATCAATGCTAAATATTATGGAAGAAACCCCAACCCTGTGATCCCCATTAGGAAATTAATTTAGTTCATTACCAACTTCATCATCAGATTTGTTTAGAGGTTGTTTCTGCCACATTATCATCAGCCAACCAGCAAACCAACAGGGTGTTTTCCCTGGATACAGCTGTTAGGACACATTTGCTTTCACACAATTTTCACTGAGTTTTCCATGAGACAAATCCCAGAATGGTTTGGGTTGGAAGGGACCTTAAAGATCATCTCATCCCACCTCCTGCCATGGGCAGGAACACCTCCCACCAGCCCAGGCTGCTCCAAGCCCCGTCCGGCCTGGCCTGGGACACTCCCAGGGATCCAGGGGCAGCCACAGCTTCTCTGCCCAACCTGTGCCAGGGCCTGCCCACCCTCACAGCCACCAATTCCTTCCCAATATCCCATCCATCCCTGCCCTCTGGCAGCTTGAAGCCATTCCCCTTGTCCTGTCCCTCCATCCCTTGGGAATAGTCTCTCTCCATCTTTCTTGTGGCCCCTTCAGGTCCTGCAAGGCCACAAAGCTTCTCTTCCCCAGCTGAACAATCCCAAATGCTCCTCATCAGCACCACCAAACCCACCCTATTTTCGAGACACTGAAGGCATCAGCAATTCTTTGCACAACCAACCAAGTTCCAACTCTGCTTCCCAAGGCTCATTAACGCTCCCTGACTTTTGCTCTCCCTTGTTTTCCATGGAAAAATATGACCCAACCAGCGGAGCAGCAGCTCTGTGAAGATGGAAGGGGAGCTGACAGGCATTCCAAAGGCAGCCTAACGGAGCTGGAATTGCCAGGGAAGAGGCGACACCCCAGCCCAGATGGATACCCAGCACACCCCCCATTAGGCAGCCTCGATCAATACCAGTGATTGTGGCATTTTAAAGGTAAAAGGGATTGTCCTTGGCTGCAGTGGGAGGGAGGACTCGCTCAGACACCGCTGGGGTTGCAGCTCCTCTGCTCGATAGCAGACACTTTGGGAAATGGCCAACAGGAGCCTTTCCTTGCTCTTAAGGGGGCAAAACTCCTGTGACTTTGATTCTCTTGGCTCGGGAGGCCTTTTAGTTAAAAGCTCTATAATAGATTTGGGAGTATTGACAACAATAATAATAAGCTTACGGGTGAAATTCTGACCTCGGGAAAGTCAATGGAGCCAGAATTTCACCATTTTATATATCCACATATATGTGAAGTTTATACATGTGCTCTTAAGAGATCAAATCTGTGCATTGATTCACTCTTTTTATTCACTCTGCTTTCTAACACTTTGCTTACCAGAGATCTTTTAGGTGTGAGCTAATGAAATTAATGTGTTTTCTTCATGCTTAAAGCAGAAAATAAAATTAACAAGCTTTTCCCCTGGGAAAAAAGAAGGAGAGAGGTTGGTATATCCTGCTTTTCTTCTCTGCAGAGCATTTTAAGCCCGTTCAGATGTTTGAGTTTATGGAAAACTGTTTAACAAACTGGCAGGTTTCTCAATAAAGGGGGAAGAGTGATCTAGACTTACCCTAGAGGGGTAAGGACTTGAGTTGAGCTCCTCTGATTTATGCCTGGGCAGGATCAAACCTCACCAGCTTTAAACACACCCTCTGATGCCACAGGCAGAATTGGGAAGGGTGATCTGAATTAAACTGGGAATTAACATGACCAGGTCCCCATTTAGCGGTAAGAATAGAGAATATGGACGATAGGAACACGTGGATTAAGCCTAATGAATAGTTTTTTAGAAAATAAGTGAAAAAAAGAACATATTTTTCATGCTGCAGGGAATGCAAGGAGGAGACGATGTGTTAGACAGGGAGGAAAATAAAAGGACGAGTTTTCAGCTCTTCTTTAAGCAGCTCCTGGTCCTCTTGAAACACCTCAATCCTTGCCCATTGTTCTTTTCTTTACAGACCCCAACCCCTTTGTGAGACATGTGGCAAAGTGAACAGTGAAACAGCAGCAGATATTTGGGGGTTTCCTTTCAAAATAAAGAAAGAAGGGGAAAGTCTTGAGGGGCAGCTTTAGGTTAGATATGAGGAAGGAGTTGTTCCCTATGAGGGTGGGCAGGCCCTGGCACAGGTTGGGCAGAGAAGCTGTGGCTGCCCCTGGATCCCTGGCAGTGTCCCAGGCCAGGCTGGACGGGGCTTGGAGCAGCCTGGGCTGGTGGGAGGTGTCCCTGCCCGTGGCAGGGGGTGGGAATGGGGGGGCTTTGGGGTCTCTCCCAGCCCAAACCATGCCATGATAAATGGCAAAGTAAACAGGAAAATTAGCAGTAGGTTTTTATAAATGGGCATGGAATTTCCGTTGATCTTCATACACTGGTGTGAAACCCCTTAATTACCAGCTAATTGTGGGGATGGGCTGATCAGCAGATTGTCTTAGATGAGCAGAACCTCTAATTACTGAATGAAGCCCATTTTCTTGTCCTATTTGTTAACTCAGACACGTTTCTTGAAGAAATGAGTGAAATTTTGCTGTGGTTTCTCAGTTCCCCCATTCCAGGGCTTGTGGAAAAAGCAGAACAGTTCCTGGCCCAGAGAGCTCCTGCCTGTCAGTGGCAGGAAGGAAAGCTAGGAAGAAGAAGAAAAGGTAGGAAGGAAAGAAAAGAAAGAAAGAAAAAACTGAAAAAGGAAGAAAAGAAAAGAAAAGAAAAGAAAAGAAAAGAAAAGAAAAGAAAAGAAAAGAAAAGAAAAGAAAAGAAAAGAAAAGAAAAGAAAAGAAAAGAAAAGAAAAGAAAAGAAAAGAAAAGAAAAGAAAAGAAAAGAAAAGAAAGAAAAGAAAAGAAAAGAAAAAAGAAAGAAAAGAAAAGAAGTAAAAAGAAAGAAGAAAAGAATAAAGAAAAAGAAAAAGAAAGATGAAAGAGAAAGAAAAGAAAGGGAAAAAATGAAAAGAAATTAAAAAAAGAGAAAAGAATGAATAAAGAAAAAGATAGATGAAAGAAAGAGAAAAGAAAGAAAGNCCTAGGGAAGAATTCCTTCTCAGTATCCCATCTCACCCTGCCCACTCTCAATTTAAAGCCATTCCCCCTTATCCTGTCACCACAATACCAGAAATCACCAGAGTCTGGTCCCAGGTCCATTTTTATCATTTTTTATCATTACCATTTTTTACCATTTTATTGTGGTGTCAGCCAAGTGCTCAGAAATGCCATCCTGGTTTTTAAAAGCAGTGCTGCTGTTAATTTGCATTGAGGCAGGAAGACACAATTTGCATCAACACCAAACAAATGGCAAAGGTGATCAGCCCCAAAAAGGAAGGCTCAGGGTGAAATCAGGGCAAATGTCAAAAATCTCCCAGCTCTGGAGGTGCCAGGAGGTGAGGATATGGTTGTAAACAGTCTTTTTTTAACCAAACAAAGAGTAATTACCTCACAAGTCTTGTTCATAATTTTTTTTCCAGTGTTTTGACCCATATGTTGCACTGGGAATGTTTCTGGTTTAACAGGAATCCAGTGCTTTTCTTTTTGGGATGGTTTTATACCATAAAATGTGTGCATGGGACGTCACTATAACAAGAACTCGAGAGGGCTGGGCTTCTTTGGTCATTATTTTGATTTTTAACTGTTCGGACACGCTGTGGAATGACTGTGGGGATTTCAGAAGGAAATGTCTTGATTTGACATTCCTGACAGGCAGCTCAGCCTGGGAATGACTTGGAAGTTGCCTTGTGCCCTCAGGCCTGGAGGAATGGAAGTTCTCCAAAAGCCACTGGAGGAGATGGGAATAGCTCGGCTAACCCTAAAGCACCTTCAGTCAGGACCCCAGGCAGAAAATACCAGGTTTGAGCCAAAGAAATGAGCACATATAATTACACAGGATTTGGGAATAGGATTCCAGGAACTGTTTTCCAGTGTCCGTGCACAGATTGCACAGGATGCTCAATCTGCTCGAAAGTGAAATGCCCGTTCTCCAACAAATTCTGATAATCTTTCTTTTCAATTTTAACATCAAACCTCCGGTTTCATTCCGTTACTGACACTTGTGAAAAACCCAGTTCTGAGCCGCTGAGTTGGTTTCTTTCCCCTGGTGGTGCATTTCAAAAGCGTGCTGAAATTTTATTTTGATAAGGTCAAAACATTGCAGCATAACTTAAAATATTGGCCTTAACAGACTGTCAAGCACATCTGTCACAGCGCCACTGAAACTCCTGTTTCCAGGGGCTGTAAAAAAGCAAACACTTAACTCCAAGTAAAATGAATACCTTGTCACAGCAAAGCATTCCTGCCCTATGGAAAGGAGAGACGAGCAGGCAATCACTGTGTGGCCCCCACAAAATTCCATGTTTTTTGGCAAAACGGTGCCTTTTGTTGGACCAAACAGCGAGCTGGGGCCGGTTCAGTGCTGGTTGCAGGGCATGGACTTCAAACCAAAGCATTGCTGCGAGCCACCTGCCTGCAAACCCTTGGGTGGAGATCAACAGGTCTTCCTTTGTGTCCACCACCTGCCTGCAAACCCTTGGGTGGAGGTCAGCAGGTCTTCCTTTGTGTCTGTGTCCATGAGAACACGTCCTTCCCTCCTCTGGGAAGAAAGGAAAGGAGGAGAACGAAGGGTGGTAAACTCTGTGTCTAAATTCAAGTATAAGCTCCAAGTTATCCGGGCTTTGTCCCGTGCCACGCACGGACACTCCAAAGCAGCCGGGGGCACTCACACGTAGTCGCTCAACCTGTACCCGCTGTGGGAAGCAGAAGCCATGGAAGGGGCGTGGTTGCCCTTGGGTGCATCTGGTGGTCTCCAGGATGGAGTCCCCCCCAGGCTGTGGGGCTGGAGGGGCACCTCGTGCCCTCGGCCGCAGCTGGGCACGCACAGCAAGGTGCCCCCCAGGATGGTGAGCAGGGCAGAGGCAAAGCCGAGGTACAGAGCCTGGCCCATCTCGTACTTCATCCCAGCAGGGAGCGTGGGCTGGTAGAAATCCCTGATGACCTCGTTGGTGCTCCAGGACACGGGGACGAGGCAGAGGAGCCCGGCCAGCACGAAGGCGAGCCCGGCCAGCACGAAGGCGAGCCCGGCGGTGTTGCCATAAGCCTTAATATAGTTGTAGATTTTAATGTAGTTTTACATAGTTTTACAGTCTTCTGCATTTAAAAAGTAGTTTATAACCCCTGTACCAAATACTTAAGCTCGATTTTAACCTCTGTGTCACATTCCTGAAGCCGGTTTCTGTGCTAAGGGGGAGATATTAGGCTGTATTCAGAGAGCTATTGGAACATGTTATAGTCAAAATACAATATTGTTTAGTCATAGTATAGAGATGGGGTTGGAGGGGACTGGAAGAACTCCAAATAGAAGACGTAATGTGAAGAAGACAAGGGTGGGGGGAGGAAGGAGTGGTCTCGGGACCACCGACTCAATTCTAAGGGGGGTGGTTTGAGATAGCAGGGGGGTGGGCTAATGAGACATTGGATGTATTTTCTAGATAGGGAAATTGAGTAGAATCATAACTCTGTAGAATTCTGTGATCCCGGCGTGCGTGTCATGGATTGCTAGAGCTAAACTCTTAGTAAAGGGTTTTTCTCTGCCTTGCCCTGTCGTGGAAGTTTTCTTCCTAGGGATTCCAGGCAACAGCGGAGGCGGCCAGGGGGGCTTTGGCGGGGCTGCCCTGGGCACAGCACGTGCCCACCGCGGCCGGGGCACACGCCAGCAGGGACGTGGAGCACGAGGTCACCAGGAGGGTGCGGGTGGCGCGCAGGCCGGGGGGCAGCGCCAGCTGGCAGCGGTGGGCTTGGCACTGGAAGGCGCCGGTGCTGTGCCACACGCACTCCACCCACAGCCTCCGTGTGCAGCCCACGGCCCTGAGGATGCCGGTGCCCGCATGTGCCACCCGCCACCAGTGCGTGTGAGAGTTCGGGTTGGCTCTCTCTGCCAACGGCCAAACCTCACAAGAAAGATTCCCCCCTCCCTCTCCCGAAATGGCAAAGAGCAGCAAGAGAAAATTGAAGAAATATATATATGTATTTACATGTATTAAATTTATATACTAGGTACAATGAGACAGGAACCCCCAAACCACCCCAATAAGGGACAAGGGGAAGGGAAAGGGGAGAGGGAGACGAAATAGGGAAAATAAGACAAACAAATATATACAATCTAANGCCCAGCAGCTCCAGGGCTGAGCTGGCCATGGCACTGTTTGTCCTGCCCCTTCCTCTGCCCCCTCCGCTTGGATCCCTTCGGAAGACACGGGCTTGTCTTGGAAGACGAGCAGCTCTTTGGGTTTGGCGCCTCCTGCGCTCCTAATAAAAGGTAGTTGAGAAAGGAGTTAATCATGACCCGAATGTGTTGGCTCTGCAGCCAGAAAGGTGCATTCCAGGCCTGGTCAGTGCAATAATTAGCATAGTTACTGCTGTTAATTGTCCTTTTGTGGAAGGAATAGGAAAATGAGCTTCCCTCTTCCCTTACATGAACAGCCTTCCCGCTGGGAAGAGAACTCAAGACAATTTATGAAATGGGGCGAAGAAAAAAAAGTATTTTAAATGCAAATATTCCTCTTCCCAGCAGACTCCTCAAAAAAGCAAACATGACTTCCTTTCTAAAGCAGAGAATTAGCTGGTGTTAACACTTGGAATGAGGGAGATTTATCAAGTAGGGAACCGCAGGTTGCTCCACACGAGGAAAACATTCCCAGAAGGTCACAGCAGGACTAGGAAAACAATAAGGGTGTATTTGCTCAAAGGAGGGAGCAAAGAGAGTGATTTAAAACCTGTGGAAAAGGATAACAAGTACTGGATTGAAGTCACTTTCCTGGCTTGCCAGTATTTCTTGAGGTTGTATTTTAATAAAGCAGCTCAAATGGGGGTAATTTTCCTGAGTGTCTGTGGAGTTTCAGCGTGTGATTTTGGGTTGGGGGTGAAATGACAGCACGGGAAACCACACGGACATCCTGGAGCTTCTGAAGGGCAACACCTTCCCTGTTTGGCCACGTATAAATCCGAGCTGAAAAACAAGGAGCAGAAACTCTTCCCTCTGCATAAATGGCAGGTTAAATGCTCTTTGCCAGTGGCTGCCTTGCGAGGTCTGTTACACATCATGCATGATGTGTGTGGGCAGAAACCCGATATTTTAATATAGAAAATAAGTATTGCATGGAAATCCATCTCGGGATTCAGAGACAGGAACAAATTCAGGCCCCAGTTCTGCCAAGGCCGTGCATGTGCCGGACTCATGTTCGTGGAAAGAAGTGTGAGTGTTTGCAGGGCAAAGGGTGGGAAACCATCTGGCCAAGTTAAGGAATTCCACTGGAACGACAGCACAAGGCACAGGGAGTGGTGTGGAAGTTGCTTTGCCTTCCCTCTCATCTCCTTACCAAGGCAGGAGTGCCTGGAATGGGCGTCAGTGCCCAGGATTGTCTCCCACTGTTGTCCCAGAATGCACCAATCTCTGCCTGACAGCAAGATCATGGAATCATGGAATGCTTTGAGTTGGAAAGGACCTTAAAGCCCATCCAGTGCCACCCCTGCCATGGGCAGGGACACCTTCCACTAGCCCAGGTTACTCCAAGCCTCATCCAACCTGGCCTTGGACACTCCCAGGGATGGGGCAGCCACACCTTCTCTGGGAGTTCTATCCCAGCCCCTCCCCACCCTCCCAGGGAAGGATTTCTCCCAATATCCCACCTAAACCTACTTTCAGTCTGAATCCAGTCCCCTTTGTCCTGTCACTCCAGGCTCCTCTAAAAAGTCTCTCTCCAGAGTCTCATTTCTTTCTTGTAGGACGGGGTGTCTCTTCCCAAAACAATCCACAATCTGCCTTGGACATTGTGCCAAAAGAAAGGGGGAAATTGAAAAGCACTGGGATTTTATGGGCTGAGGGTCTTGTGCTTCCCCATGTTCCTGTTACTTAAAGTGTGTCTTCTGTGTGCAGACCCAGGATGGGGAGCAATGGGATGTTGGGCAGGATTTGCAAAGCCATTCCCAGCCCTCTGGCTGGAAGGGAAGGGCAACCCCAAATGCCAGCTTTCCTTTGGTGTGCCTGGTTTCAGGAAAGCTTTTTCCTCCTCCTGGCCTTTCAGGTGCTCTTTACATAACACTTCAATGGAAATAACTGGGTTTATGTGGCTGTTGAAGAAATTTGCCTCGTTTGCAAACAGTGAGGCAAACACAGAGGATTTGATGGCAGAAATCATTGTCCCAGGTACATTTCCCTGGGATCTCCCTGAGTTTTTCCAGGGAAGGGCAGGCTGCAGATTCCTCTCTGCTGTCACAGAGTGTCACGACATGACAGGCCATAGGTCAGGGCTGAGCACAAAGGAAACACAACAAGAGCAAGCAGAGGCCTCCAGCAGCACTGGGGATACTTTGGTTCTGTTCCAGAACTCCTCAGAGTGTTTGCCTTCCAGATTGTTTGGGTTTGGTTCACATATTAAGGAAAATGAAGCAGTGTTTTCCCATTTTATATTCCTGATTGTTTCCTGGGAGAAATTAGCCTGCTCCTACTCCTCCAGGATCAGGGAGATCCAGACCTGGCTTTAGGGCACAGCAGGATGATGATTGACCCTCCCAGCTCTGCAACCAAGCTGGAAATGATCTCCTGTCTCCCTAATTCCAGCACATCCCAAGTCTCTGCCTGCTCAGAGTGTTTCCCATTCCCTCAGCACTTTCCCCTGTTCATGCCTGCAGATGAGGACAACCCCAGATGATCCTCTCTCCAATTACTCATCCCACACGTGATATCCATGTGTTTCCCACCAGCATCCAGGTTACTCTGGCATGTTTGCAAATAAGGTTTCCAAGGTCAGGCACGAGGCTTTGCAGCCAATCCCGGCGAGAACAGGATATAAAAGGGAACTGTGATTTACACCACCAGCCATGGGAAGGACCCCCAATTCAACGGAGGTCACAGCACTCTGGGGCTTGGCAGCAGCTATTTTTAGCTGCCATTAAGGTGTTATTTTTACCCATTAGCCGTTAAAAGCTCTCTAATTTAAGAAAGCAGTGTTAATTAGCCCTGCTGGCTCGACAGCATGTTTTCCATGTGCCAGCTGCCCCTGGTGCTCAGTGACACTGGCACTGCTGCACACCAGCCTTGCCCCCCTCGCTGGCAGGTGGCAAAACCAGCAGCAGCTTCACACATTTCTCTCCCAGAACATCAGCAGCCTCCTGGAAAGGTGTTCCCTCAGAGCTTTGTTCCCAGGGGTTTAGGGGAGCAACACGAGCTCCACGGTGGGATGAGGTTGGGTGTGTCTCGTGGGCTGACCTGGCCCAACACAAAACCAAAAAAAAGCAATTTTTGTGTGTGTGGGATGTGTTTCGTAATTATTTTTTTTTTTTTTTAGGAAGTGAGCAAGCCTCACTTTCTTACTTGAGGGTTGGGCTCTTCTCCCAGGGAACAGGGACAGGAGGGGAGGGAACGGGCTCAGGCTGGGCCAGGGCAGGGCCAGGGGGGACAGCAGGAGGGATTTGTGCCTGGCAAGGGTGGTCAGGCCTTGGCAGGGGCTGCCCAGGGAGGGTTGGAGTGCCCAGCCCTGGAGGTGCCCAAGGCAGGGCTGGCCGTGGCACTCAGTGCTCTGGGCTGGGGGACAAGGTGGGCATCGGGCACAGGGTGGGCTCCCTGGGCTGGGGGGGCTTTGCCAGCCTAAATAATTCTGTGATTCTGTGAACCAGAGCCTGGCTTTGTGGGGAAGTGAAGATGGCAGTGTGGGATAAAAAACAATGAAAAATAAGAGACAGTGTCCACATTTAACCTTCCTGACCCTCAAAGCCCATCTGAGTGATTGCAAAATGATGTGACAATTTGTGAAGAGCAACTGAAACTTGGATTTCCTTTCTCTGCCAGGCCACCCCAGCTTTATCTCTCTGAGCACAAGGACTGGACAGAGCCCTTTTTCCACACAGCCCTGAGTTTTGCCTGTGTTGTACAGGAGCAGCCAGAGCTGGGATAAATCCTTGGCTGTGCTTTCCACGGGCTGTATCCCAGCTGTGACAGCCTTGGGAGACACGGCTCCAAAGTAAAGCTCCAAAGAAACAGCAGGGACTGATGTCACTAAGCCGGGTATTTAGGCAGGATTAAAGAACAGATGCATGTTTTACTGCTGTCTCTTTCATTGCTTCTCATTTTCCTGGTTCCCCACCCGTATCACTCTGATCCTTTTGTTGCTGCTCTTTCCAAGCCCTTTCCCCAGACCTGGGAGCTGCTGTGGCTGTGGTGCTTCTCCTCCCCTGGTCTTCAGGCAGTCCTGCCAGTGGATTTTAACCCAGTGATTTTGGTATTTCCCTCTGTCCCCCTCACCAATTTATGTTTTAACTTCAGCACCTTCTAATTGTGCACCAATTCCCCCAGAAAAAAACTCCAGAAACCCATTCCAATCTTTGCACTGGGAGTGCAAAGTGTTGTGATGGCATGTCCTTTCCAGACATCCTTCCCAGCTGCAAACCAATGGATCTCGGCTGAGCCAGACCTTTAAGGATACACTCATTCTACTTTTTTTAATTAATCTGATGTGACTATTCTCGCACAGCCTGCTTAATTAATAAGTGCCAGCTGGATCAGAGCTTTAGGGCGTGCTCAGGTAGCAGCTTCACTGACGAGTGTGAGCTCAGCTCCTGCCACTTCCCAGGCCCTCTCCTTGCTCAATCCCACTCCAATGCTTTTAGGGAAAAGATTTGGCTGGTAAGAAGAGCTCCCTCCTCGTATGGGGGGTGAGGGAGGGCAGAGCTGAGGGGGAGTCAGGCCTGCCTGTCTCGCAGCAGAATTCTTCTCTTTCTTCCCCCCTTCTTTGTATTTGGAAAGGAGAGCTCAGGAAATCAATAAAAGCTGGAAAGGCACACCGTAACCAAGCCTGACCCTACACCTACCCCCACCCCCTGTGTGAAACAACGGCCTCGTGGCCGACACGGATCAGGGCAGAGCAGCTGCTGCTCGGCCAGATGTGCAGGAGGAGCCTCAGCCCCTGCTCGGAGCCTCCAGAACCTTCCCTGGGTGCCTCCCCTGCCTTGGCACTGCCCTGGCACCACCTCACTGGGTGCCAGAGCGGCTTTTTGGGTGTCTTGTCTTGGCTGGGGGTGCTGCCCTTTGTTTCAGGGCTTGTTCCTTGCTGGCTTTAAAATTGTCTCTCTCTCTGAAACACTCTTGAGTCGACACCAAATTGATTTGCATCATGGAATTCTGTAACTTTTTGTGGTGTTTTATTTGGGGTTTTGCTCAGAGGAGGGAACAGAAAGTTTGATCTTCACCCTGAATTTGCATAAAAGTCCCGGGAAAACCAGAAAGGCCACGAAGGGAACAGAATCAGGTCCACATTTCAATTCTATATAATTTTACTCCCTAGATTATAGTTTTGTCACCTCAGTCCTGCAGTGCCTGAGGCAGGTACCCTCAGGGAAAGTTTTAGGGCAGGTACCCTCAGGGAGAGTTTTAGGTCCCCACTGGGATAATTCACCCTCAAGGGCTGCTACCTGCTTTTTGGGGTTGAGAGGGACAGCTGAGAGGATCCCAGCTTGATCCCAGCCTGATCTCAGCTCGATCCCAGCCTGATCCCAGGTCTCAGGGATGAGGATTTGCCACTAAAAGCAGTTGAGCATGGCATGAACAGGCAACAGGGTTAAGGGGTGAAGGAGCACTAACCAAAAATTCTATATATGTCTGTATTTTCAGACTTTTCCTTGTAGATAGTTTTGAAACTCTTCATCTGGACTAGACCTTCCAAGGGCCACTGCACCAATCAATCCCGGTGATTTCAAGCACGTTGTGTTTTGGATACTCAGCTTGAGAAACCTTCAAATGCTCAACTCCACAGCAGTGAGATTTAAGCCTGAAGAACAGAGAAACTTCAAATAATTTGCCTCATCTGTCACTGTCTCTCAGTGCTCTCTCATAAAGGCCCTGGTATGGAAAAAAAGTACAACAGAACAAAGTTGTCTGGTTATAAAATGATTGATGTGTTCAGAGAGAGGGATATAAGCATATAAATGTTTGGTTGGTGTGTGAACAAAAGATCTTGCAGCTCACACGACCTCATTTTTTACTGAATTTAGCCAAAGTTATTAGTTTTGAATGATAATAACCATCCACAAGGATATGGCAAGTGGTACATTTGTAAAGGCAATAAGGGCTGCTTAATCCTGCCCTTTATGAATACATGTCTTAAAAGAGCATCGTAGCAAATACACAGTAAAAAGCTTCATTTCTTTTCAGAAAGCCAGTGCTGGTGGTTTTTTGGCTGTGGGACACTGACATAGGAGTCACTTTAACAGCTCCCCAATAGTGGGCTCTTTGCTGACATGTAAACTGACTTTGAAAGAAATCCTGCTGCTGTTTTTAGTACCTTCCTTTGGGTCTGTCTGCAAACACAAACACTGTGAAGTCCTGTATGTGTATGTGATAAACCAACCTTTTTTATTCTCCTGTAGGGCTCACCCCTTCTTTGGTCTGGAGTAATGAGTCGTAATCAGGGAAATTAATTATTCCCAGAGCTCCTGGGGAGTGCTGGGCAAGTCACAGATGCCAGGTTTCATTTCCAGGGGGTACCAAACACGACAAGCACAGCAATTAAGAAATTCAGTGGCAAACGGGACAAGGTGATGGACTGTGAAATACTCAGTGCTATGAAAATCAGGTCGGTGGTTCCACTGCCCAATGAGTGACGCTCCTGCTCATTTTGGCTCTTGTGTTAGAAATCATTCCAGCTGAGGGTAAATTCTCAGTGTTTGAAACACTGATGTTTCACAGTGAGACCACAAAGCCATGGCTCTGAAGTTCACGTGGCATTGAATTGTCAGCTGGTGTACAGGGGGAAAGAGAAGCTAAGAATTTATCTCAGTATTTAGGCATGAGCTGCAAACAAATCGGTGCAAAAAAAAAAATAAATAAATAAGGAGACATGGGAACTACAAGTCAAACTGTTTGTTGCTCCCAGGACCCTTTCGCTTCCAGAATAAAAGCAGCCAAAGGAACATCAGAAAGTCTCCCCGTGGGCTCCTGCTGGAAACAACCATATCCAGTTGTGGAACATGATCTGCTGGAAGCAGGGCAGCCTTGTGCGTAGGCTGGGCTTTTATCGGAGCCCGGGCCGAGGAGGGAAGGGGGGCACAAACATCTGCACGGCGGGCTGGCAGCCCCTGGTGACGCAGGACTGACGGGGGGCTCCGTGCCCGGGGGGATTCCTGTCTGCGAGGGGGAGCTGCCAAAGGGAGCGCTGCCAGCGAGGATTACACGAAGCCTGACGGCTAAATCGGAGTGTTTGTTACCCAGGAATGGCAGGAGGGGATGGAGCAGGAGCCCTCTCAGCCCGCTTAAATCCACCCTCCATCACCCAGTGGGGGACACGGGGTTTGGCTTCTGGGAGCTTGGGAGGCAGAATTTGGAGCTCTGGCTCATCCTCACAAGTGTGCAGGTTGCTGGTGACCTGGTGTATCTGAGTTATCCTATTTTATGCCCAGGGGCTCTTGTGCTGGCCCAACCTCCCAGTTCCAGGAGCGTCTCCCTGGGTGATTTTGGCCACTCCGTTTCTCAGTGCTGGAGCTGCTGACATTTCCCGTGGCAGGCTCTGCACAGTCTGCTGCGCTTCACAGCTCGGAAACACCCCCGAGAGCCAAGCCAAGCCCTCACACTCTGTCCCATTGCCTCGAGTCAGCCTAAACAAATGACCTCGCTAATGTGCGTGCTCTGCAAATACCTGCGGAGAGTGACCATAGCTTTTTTATTAGCCGTGTCTCACCCGGGCTCGCTCCTCTTCCCCTCCTGCTCCCCGCTCTCAGGCTATTTGCATTCCTTAATAGTGCTTAAACATCTTGCAGCCCCATTTAATGCCGGGCTCTGTGTGCTTTGTGCTGGTTTTACCCCTCCAGCCCTCGCTCAGCCTCAGAAGGGGATGGTGATGCTCACGCAGCCCCTGCAATCCTGGGCTGCAGGTGCTCTCAGAAACCCTTTCCAGCCATTTCAACCATCACTTTGTTGAAGAGGGAAAGCAAACCCAGCGGGTTGTCAGGAGCATGACCTGCCAGAGGGGCTGCACCTTCGCTTATCCCCCCATTCCCAGGATTGCTGGTGGCTTTCCAGAGGCCGGGGCTGGCAGCACAGCCCTCCCCTCCTGACCCCCTCCATCTCCAGGCTCAGTCCCAGGGGTGTTCACGGCCCCACATGGAGAGAGGCTGGAGCTCCCTGTGGAAAGATCTAAGGGAGAAAATATGCACCACTGCAAAACCTGAAATCAGATCTGGGCAGCCACCAAGTGGAGAGAGGAGGGGGAAGGGGAAGGGAAAGGCCATGTGCTGGATTCAGACTAAGCTGCCTGGAGTCAGCGGGATGGCTCTCCATGATTTCCATGGGCACGGACTCAGGTCACCCCTCAGGTCTCACTTCTGCCCCTGTCTCAGCCCAGGGACCTTTTGTCCCAGCCACCCACAGCTCCATCGGCATTCCCACTCCTCTCACATCCCTTATTTTATTTGTTTGCCTTTTTTGGTTCCCGTGTTTCCACTGGGAAGACTCCCAGACTGAATTACAGGCAGTCTCTGAGCACGTCCTATATCGGAGAATCCCAGAACCATTAAGGTTGGAAAAGACCTCCAAGACCACCAAATCCAACCTGTGACCTATTCCCACCTTGTAATCCAGACCAGTGACATATCCAGCTGTTTCTTGAACACCTCCAGGGATGGGAACTCCAGCCCTTTCCAATGCCTGACAACCCTTTCCATGAAGAAATTCCTCCTGGATTTATATATACCTGTGTACGCTGCACAAGCTGCACCAAGCCTGAAGAGCTGGGCAGCAGGGAGGACTGGTGGCACCTGGGCTGCTTTGGGGGTCCCCAAACACACCTGATGTTTGCCCAGGTTTGGCAAACCCCTCTCCTGGATGCCCCCCATCCCTGGAAATGTTCAATGCCAGGTTGGATGGGGCTTGGAGCAGCCTGGTCTAGTGGAAGGTGTCCCTGTTGAAACGAGCTGGTCTTTAAGATCCCTTCCAACCCAAACCATTCTACAATTCCATGACTGTACACCAAGTTTGAGGTGCTCCCACTTGCCTACCTTAATGGGAGGCATATTTAATTCCCAGCCTGGCTCAGCTCCATTGACAGACCAGCTGCCTGACAGAGCTCAGGACGTCCTTGGCTTCCTGCACAAGTCCTGGGGCACCAAACACCGTGTAAAAATTAGTGGAAGCACTGAGTTCAACGTGTCATTTTTCCTCAGAGCTGAGCACGTGGGGGGCTCCTCAGTGCCCCATTTTAACCTTCAGTAGCTGTGCCTTTGCTCACATGTGGAGTTTTCCCCAGATCTTTGAAGGTCTCGCTTGTCTTTCAGGACGACATCGGCACAAATGACCCTGTCGGCCACAAACTCATTCATCTCTCCTGGAGCTCTCAGGGAGCGCTGTAATTATTTAGCTTCCTGAAACTTTCACACTCTTACAACTCTCATAAAGCAGTTCTTTAACTCTTGATATTTTCTCCCCAGCTGTGATGATTTAATCTAGCCTGGGGTTTGAAAGGCTCAGCCAGGCAAATCCCAGAGCGCGGTACAGCTCATTTATAAGGCTCGGTGTTTCTGCAATCCCGAGCCTGAGCCTGGGCTCTACATCTGTCTTATCTAAACACTGCCATCACACTGCATTTAGGGTTTCATGGTAAGTTAAACCACGACACACAGCTTTGAGAAAGTCCTCCATCTGGCCTGGAAATCTCACTCTGGGTTTTAAACATTTTGTGGGACAGCTCCGTGTTATTAATTCAGGTAGAGCACGTTTGTTTGGGGAGGTTTAACCAAACCAGCTCTTGCCAGCAAAGGGGGGAGCTCTGCGGCCTCTTTACTTCTCCAAAAACCCCCACAAGGTTCAGTCAGTCCCATACCTACATAAATCACAGCTTTTCATAAGCATCACAGGTGAAATTCCCTTTCTGTCCCCGTGCTGACTTTCTCCCACAAATGAGAAGAGAGCCAAAATCACTCAGCAGCACAGCAGTGACATTTTATTTCAGGACCAGGCCCTCTGAATTGCAAGGCCAGGAAATTCTTACGATTAAGATGCCTCTTACAGACATTAAATACCCAATATAGTTTATGCTGCTTATTAATGGTCAACAAGAACACTTTAAAGTTGAAATTCAACACAGAGATTGCAAGTATAAACTTCTCACACTACATATATTTGCTATTGCTGAGCTAACATTGAAAGACACGTACTAACTTTTTAAATTTCCTGACTTTTATGATTGCTCAATTTTGCAACCTTAAGGTTATTTTGAAAGGAGGATTGTGTAAAATTCCTCCCAGGAGGCTGAGAGAACTCTGTGCTTTGGAAACGTGGCCTTTCTGTAGCTCATTTCCCTCGTTTTGGTGGAGGGTTGGGGGGTTTTTTTTTCCGACTTTGCTCGCAGACAGGAGCAAAATTGCAGCACCTCAAAAGTAATCAAGCGTGTTTCTAGGACCCTGGTGCCTTAAAATTCCTATATTTGCTTGGGTTTCATTCCATGATGCAGGTGCACATCTGCTCTGGATCACAGCCCTGCCCAACAAAGCACTTGACATCCCCAGAACCTCTCTGGGGTGAAGCACTTGCTTAAGTGCTCTGCTGGATTGGGGAACATCTTCAGAGAGCTTGAAACTTGGAAGGAAATTCCATTTCATTTCCCTGTTGATGAGTGTGGGGTTTAAGCAGATGACAAATTCCATCTAATGGCTCTTAGGGTGCATATTCCGTGAATGTGAGTGGGAAAGGAATCCTCTCTGTTGATATGGAATTGTAAAGTAACACAATAAGCAAGAGACACTGTTAATTTGAAGCAAACATGGGGCTGGTCTTGCTTTGCGTCCCGAGTGTTTTGCATGTCGAGTTAAGAATTGGTTTCTGTGCCCACCTCTGGTTGGTTTTTGAGGGGTGAGCAGCTCTTTTTAGGTGCAAATTCTCCCCTTGTGAGGGGGCTCAGTGGACCTGCCCGACAGCCAAACTCCCTTTAGGAGGCTTGAGCAGGGTCTGAAGGCTGAGGCTGCCTCTCCACGGTGAGGTGGCTTTTTGGAATGAGAGTTCTGGAAGGGCAAGACCCCTCAGCCCCACCTGGAGGAATCCCAGCAGGGAGAGCACCTGCCTCTCACACAGCACCTCATCCTCTTCCTCTTGCAGCAGGAACCACACAAGGTCACACTCCACACCTGCCTGCGAGGAGCTGCTTCATCACCAACCTCAAGTGACCCTCAGATCAAACTGGGTGTTCTCCACAGGGAGTCACCCCCAGGAAAAGGACTAAGAGTTGCAGTGGAAAATGGATATCTTTTTAAGCCCTTGTGCTATGAAGAGCACAAACCCTGTGGAAGCAGAGGATCCCCAGGTTCAGCATCCTGCAGGGAAAAGTCATAAGGTGCTGCTGGGAGCCTGCTCTGCCAAAACCTGGACAGTTATGGGGGGGTTTAATTTGGGAGGCACTGGGTGATGCAGGTTTGGTTTGTTTCCTTGGAATTCGTGTCTCCCCACTCCGTGTGCCAGCATCTTTTCCTGTGCCAATGAATGCATCCAGTTTAGGTGCTGGAAGGAACAGGACAGACTTTTACTGTGGTCCAGAGAATGGGAAATATCGTTTTTGGAGGTTTGTTTCTCATTCAATTCATAGAATCACAGAATTAGCTGGGCTGGAAGAGNGCTCCAGGCCCTTCCCCAGCCTCGTTGCCCTTCTCTGGCCCCCTCAACACCCTCCCTGAGCTGAGGGGCCACAACTGGACACAATTTCGGTGCCATCATGGTGAGTTCTGCAGGTGCCTCTGCAAACACCTGCAAAGGAGGGACCTTTCGGGAACCAGAGGCTGCTGATCCACCCTGCCCACCATCCAGAGCCAAAGGAAACAGCCCCGAGGTTCTGGATCTGTTTTCCTTTCTTTCCTGTTCCAGCTGCAGGTTTTTCCTTGGCTCAGAGGTGCCAGAATCCAGCCTGGCTGAGCCACAGCCTTGAAAAGCCTGCCCTGAGCTGTGCTTTGGGAGGCAGCAGAGGTGAGTCCCTGCCTGCTTCCAGGGAACCTCCCGTGCTCCAGGTGCTGCCACGATGCTGAGAAGGCTGGGGCATTGGCAGCTCCTGAAGGGAAGGGCAGGGAGGGCACTGGATGGCCCTGGGGTGACATGGGAGAGCCAGCTGGAGTAAGGGATGATTTTTCCCATTTTGCTAAACTAAAGTGTTAATTGCAGACTCACAGAACCACAGAATGATTTGGGTTGGAAGGGATCTTAAAGATCATCTAAACCCACCCCCTGTCTTGGACAGGGACACCTCTCACTCCCCAGGTTGCTCCAAGCCCCATCCAGCCTGGCCTTGGACACTTCCAGGGATGGGGAGTTCACATCTCACCATTCCAGGGCCTCCCCACTCTCACAGTACAGAATTTCTTCCCAATATCTAATCTAAACCTGCCCCTTAAGACCTTCCCCTTCTTTATCTGTTTTTAAAGGAAAGCACTGGAGCAGCAGCACCACCACCCTCTCTGTCTCCAGTCTCCCACAAAATGAAGGCATTGTTTCCAAGCAGTGCATCCCAGTGTGGAGCAGGTTTTCCTACACCAGAGATTATTTGCAGTGTCAGCTCTTACAGGGACTGGAGGATTTGACTATTGCAGCACCACTGCCTTATTAGTCTTATTAGTCTTGTTATTACTGATCCAGTACTATTTCCAAGGTGTCCATATACTTTTCCGAGGCAGCCACATCTTCCAAAGGCTTTATCAGTGCCTGGAAAAAGCCATATGTTAGTCTGAGTGGGACTAACACAGCAATTAACCCACCAGTGCTTCCCTGGAGCAGGACTGGTGGTGATGAAAGCTCCAGACCTGCTGGCTCCAAGGAGTTACTTTTACTGTATCAACATTTCACATGCAATAAAAAGTAGAGCCACGTGAGAAATCGAACTTATCTGTGCACACCCCCCCAGGTCTCAGAGAGCAAGAGGCTTCTAAACCGAGTGATGTGATTAGGGGAAATAAGGAAATGAAATCATTTAATGGGAATGCGCAGCGCGTAGAAGGAATCAATAAATAGTTCCCAGGAGTTATCAAGGGCCACTTAATGCTTTCTGGATGTAAACTGTCTAATCCTACCCTCTCTGTTTTATTTGTCCTCCATCCTACCACGTATCACAGGACTAGGATGCATCCTGTGAAGATCACAGCAGCTGCTCCATCCCGGGATGGAGGTGCTGCGGAGAGGTCAAGCTCTGCTCACATTATGGATCAGATTCTCCCTGAGAACTCTCTGGCTCCCCCACAACTGCTTTAAAATCCTTATTAAGGACCTGCATTCGAGCTGGTTTCCATGCACACCGAGTCACCTTCCTCTTCCTGTGGATTAATGAGTGCTGTGGAACGACCATCCTGCCCGGTAGCAGCAGCCCGTGTGGATGCTGATGGACAAAGCAGTGCAAGGCTGCTGAACCACTTACAGGGTGGTTATTGCAAAACAAGAAGGGAGGTAATAAAAGCCTTCAGGCCTCTTGGTGACGTTCTGGGTGACCTTGTTGTGACTTCACATCAGACTCTGTCCCGGGATGGTTTCTGACTTGTCGACCCTGGGTTGGTTTCGACTGCACGAATGGGACAAACCAACAAGGGTGGAAAACCATCAGCCACTGCTGAGAGTCCTGAGCCAGGGCTTTAATTCGGGGTGCTGTCGAGTTGTTCTCTTGTCCCTGCTGACAACAAGAAGCTTTCAGAGGTTGTGAGCTGTGGGGTGAACCCCCACCGACCTCTGCTGATGGAAAACTCAGAGAGGAACAAGTCACTGGCACGATTTGGGCCAGCAGAGGGTTTTAATGCCAGGAGGTGTTAAGCAGCATCAAATTTTGTGTTAGGTGTTGCTGCCTGAGCTGAGGAAGGTGCTCCAGCCACCAGTGGGGTGTGTTGACTTCTGTCTCTGAGCCCTGTCACACAGCTCAGGGCTCCTTCGTTGCAGGATCTTGGGTTTTGACCCTTATTCGGTCAGGATGGTGGTCTGTCCACTGAGACTTATCCTTGCTGGGGAAAGTCAAAATGCCTTTACTGGGCCTTTTAATTCCTCATTTCAGTGGAAGTTGAGCCAGGGTAAGGAAAGCTGAGTAGGGCTCCAGGCTTTGCCCCTTCTCCTGGAGACCAAAAGTCATTATCAGTGAATGGACAAAGTTTTATCAGCAAACACAAACACCCATCTACTCATAATCAGCCTGAATTCTGAAGTCAGGATATCCCTACAGCCAGGAATTCTGGGATGACACCAAATCCTGGTCTGAAGACATCTAATTTGGGACGTTTGGGGTATGGTTTAGGTCCAGTTGATAGTCAGGTTGTGTTTCAATACACAGAAGTCTCTATGTATGCATTTTTTCCCTTTCTCTGCCTCAAAAAATGTGTTTTACCTACGAATGTAAAAGTTGTATTGAGCTAGATCAAAGAGCCATCCCTGCCTGTAGAGTGTCCCAGCAGTGCCAATAGCTGAGCTTTAGGAAATAAGGACAACCAGGAAAAGCATCTAGCATTGCTTTTGCAGATTATTGTCCCTACAAGCTGATCATCACAGATTCCTTGACCCTGAAATGTTACCTTGATGACTTTTTCTTTCCTTGTTTTGTCCAATTAGTTTTTGAACCCACCAAAGTGTTTAATATCAAGTTTCCTCTTTTTTTTTTTCCTTAATGCTTTGCACCTGTTATATCCTGGTTTCTTTCATAGAATCACAGAATAGACTG
>VXBX01005272.1:0-24321 GCA_013400415.1 Scytalopus superciliaris
TCTGACCCTTCAGATGAGACCTGGCTAGCACAGGAGGCCCTACCGGAGGCACAAACCACCGCCAGCATAGCTCGCAACCTCATAAAGGCATGCAAGCTTCTCCCCCACAACAAGGGGGTGTCCATGGAGAAGAACATAATAGTAATTTAATATTTAGTGATTAAATAATTTTCTTTAATAATGAGGAAAGCTGTTTAAAATGGCACATACATTTACCCCTTGGTTCAGGCACTCTACATACTAATGCTCATGAATGCCAGTAAAAGGAAGAATAACCTAGCTAGTGACTGAAAAAAACCAAAGACATCGAACCTGTTTACACCTGGAGACTCTGATGTGCAGAATGTCAAACTATTCTGCCACCCTTATCCCAAGAAAAGTAATGGTTTAAGTCTTTTTATGATGCTGCAGCATTTACTCTGCATGGTTAGGTCTTTAGGCTATGGTGGTAAGTTCACTGCGGTTATAGTTTTTCTTTTCACACATGAAGTCTTATTTTCTACCATGAGAATAGACAGCTGTGTCCTGGTAGTCTTGAGGATGATGTGTCTGAAAATAAAAACTCAGGGTAAGAAAATAACTTTAGAACTTTTAAGGGAGTTTAAAAAATTTAACAAGACACTTCTATTTTACTTTCCTTGCCATGGAAATCCCAAGAGTCATCTTAGAAGACTTTGTGTTTAAGACTCAGAGCAAGCAATAAAACCCTCTGTAACTGAGTTATTATACTTTAAGCATGTTGCTGGTTTATCTTTTGTTTTTTCATTCCTTTGGAGATGAGAAGTATGTGTCCAGAATCTCTGGAAAGCTGCAGGGAGTCTGTTCCTCCTGGTAGGAGAACTTTCATTCTTGGCCTTGCAGGATAATAGACAACAGCAGCATAATAGATAGGAAGTCTGTGATATGTGTCTGGCTTTACCGTTTGATTTTGTTCAGGCAGGTAACTGCAAATTAACTGTAAAAGATAACTATCCAGTAGCTTGGTTTGATTGCCCTGAGATGGGAGCCCACTGTGCAGTTGTGCTTCACAGATGCAGCTGATCCATGGTGCAGCCTGGATTTCTTCATTCTTGGCTTTGTGCTGAAACAGTTCCAGGGAAGAACTGCAAATCTGAAAGGCAAAAAAGTACGGGGGTCTTTGCAGAGGACACTACATTTCTAAAGAGAAAAAAGGTGATGTCCATGGGAAAAGCCAGTGTCAGTAAGTGTACAGTGGAAGACTATGCCAGAATGCATAAGCATTTGTAATAGTTTAGTTTTCTGTTTTCTGAGTGTTTTTATAACTTTACTCTTCTTGGCACAGTTTTGACAAGGTGCTTTTTGAAAACTTTCGGGTAAAACCATAAAGAAAAAGAAATTCTTTTACTCAGAAGTGGTTGATTCCCACGTGGATCATTATGAACATTTAGAATCACAATTTCAATTACTTGACCAGTTGGAGTGGCTAATAGCAGTAGGTTATGGTCTCTTTTGTGAACTAGCCAGTTAGGAGAAGAAAGGATATAGTTGTTAGCAGATGTCACAGAAACTGGTTGAAAACAAAAGGGTGCAGGCATTTGTGAAATCTTGGTTCTATTCTGCAGTCTGGAGACAGCGCTTGTGTATTTAACACAATGGATCATTATGCCCTGGCTATGTGGCATCTGTCTCTTGGAGTCTGCTCTGCTTTTGTATTTCTTTCTTGTTAGCCCAAACTCTTGGGGTTGTTTCCAAGCTAATGAGCTTCCTCAAGTGTACTGCGTGGGCACCGTCACTGAGTACTGATGGAATAATGGGTAGAACTTTTCTGCCCTCAGTTCTGGTGCCACAGCATCTTCTGTGGGCCAGAATTATAAATTGCATGAAAAGACCCAAACTGCTCAATAAATCCTTTTGTAATTGTGAGGACACTCAGTTCATGTGGAAAGGATGTGCACATAGTATGGTGGTGGAAGAGGTCTGTGAGGTCAAAGTAGTCTTCTGGTTTGGTAGAGTGTTTGGAAAATAATAGTGCTTCTCTCTAGGAGACTTATATGGAACATGGATAAACCACAGTGTTTAGAACTTAACTTCTCCAAAATCTGGCAGGTTTTCAGAAGGATAATACTGAGCATGACCCTGACAGTCTAATTCCTTACAGTAAGATAACCCCTTTTCCTGCCCACAGTATCTCTCCCAAAACATGTAGACAAGACAGATTCTTTCTCTCTGAAATTACTGCAGAAAGAAAAACATGGGGGAAAGGGAGATTGCTTCCCTTTAGCCCCCTTTTCAGAACAACTGTACTGTTTTAGTTGAAACTTACCAGAAAAATTCAGACTGACACAGGACACTCAACATGGACAATTTCAGGTTAAGCACTTAGTCTTTGACAGTTATAAATAACTAAATGCAGGGTCCCATAACAGTGTTAAGCAACTTAACTATTGGTGGAAGCACCAGCAATGCATATAATGTTAGTATAGATGTACATTTGTATGCATAAGCAGATAGTATCAATGGCACAGTTACAATGGTATTACTGACCAGGTACAGAGCAATGAAGGTGGTATGGGAGTTGGCCTGTAAGCACCTTTGCTTGTTCATTTTAGGCTCTGCAGGGGCAGTTCAGCTGTGGTGCTACAGTTGTAATGCAGAACTCCTTACCTGTCGAATGCAATAGAGCTGCTTTTTTCAGTCCAGCATAAAGGAAATAGTTAAGGAGAGCTGAGCAGGGGTTTGGCCACTGTCTCATTGTTTAAGTGCACTCACTTGGTCTAAGGCTGTGGAGAATTATGCTTTAGGAGGGTGTATTGAAGCAATGGAGTAACAGCTGTGGAAAAGTTTGCCCTTTGCCCCTTCTGTGTATAGTTTGTTCTCACCAGCCATGCAGTATAGTTCCTGTGCTTAGGAGAGGAAAGGGTGTGATTTTTTTAATATGTAATAAGGTTATCTGCCTGTTTTACTCTGGATTATAATGGAAAATAGTATTTTAAACACTCAGTGATTTTAGCTTAACTAAACAAGGAGTGACAGAACCAACATTAGTCTTTAGGAAAGTTGTGGGGAGGACTTTTCCTCATCTCTCCTCTGCAGTAAAAATAGCTTTAATATGTTTGCATCAGCAGTTTCTCCTCTTGAAAGCTGTGTTTAGATGGCATAGGCTTTTTGCTATTTCTCTTTGGCATGGTATGCACATACTGTACTAATCCATTTTTTCATCAGCTTGTTTCTAATAATGAGCCACCTAAGCTCTGAAAACCTCCCTCTGCTCTTAGCTGTAAAAGAATGCTTAAAGGATTTAGGGATGTCAGTCATCATCTGGTTTTTTAGCAAAGCTGTGTGTATGTGTGTGCAGGGATGAGGGGAAGAGAGCGCCCAAGCTGGAGTTCAGAAATTACACTCTGTGTGTGGTCTGAGGTTATTTCTCATTTCATGAAATGCACGCTTCATTCCTGGCTCAGACAAACTTGCACGTCACTGAATAAATCCCTTATCCAGTTTCCAAAACACCAAAGTGATTTGAAAGGGCTCTGTGGGTGGACTGCTACTATCAGCAAAAGCAAATAAGCTAACCTATTTAGCTAAGCATTTTTTAATACTTCAGCAGAATAACCTTCAGCAACACTTGAACAGTTGTGGCCAGCCAAGGGAAGAGAAGAGGGGGGGAAAAATGCAGAAGTTTAAGCAGTCGTACCTTAATTAACATTAAAGGCTGCATTATAGCTCTTGGTGTGTCATGGTGCTGTCAGATCAGCCCAGAGAGAGCACTGGGGAATGATTAAATGAGCTGACTGTACTGCAAGGAGTCCCCTGTGGTGTGCTGGTCACAGTTTATTCAGCATTTCATCTTCCTTTAATCAAACATGGGGCAAACTTACAGTAAACCTCAAAAAGATGAATCCAAAGACACCTTGTATCAAGCTATTTTGGTGTCCAAAATAAGTAAATGGTCCTGCCCTAGAAGACCATGAATGTCCTTAGCAAAGCATTATTGTAGCAAATTGTAACACTGATACTGGTTTATTTCATGGCATAAAGAAAACAAACAAAATGTTACTATTCATTTAATTGGACATTATTTGGCCGGAACAGGGTTGAGAACTCCAAATCCTGTTTTCAATCCAGTATTCAATGATCAGAATATCTCTGGTCTTGATAGGTTTGCTCCAAATTAGCAGTGTGGCCAATTCCACAACTGCCCTGCACTGGTGCAGCCTCACCTTGAATATTGTGTGCAATTTTGGGCACTGCAGTTTAGGAAAGATATTAAGCTCTTAGGGAGTGTCCAAAGGAGAGCAATGAAGATGGTGAAGGGCCTTGAGGAGAAGACCTATGAGGAGTGGCTGAGGTGACTTGATCTGTTCAGTCTGAAAAAGAGGAGACCTCATTGCAGTTGCAACTTCCTTGTTGAGGGGAAGAGGAGGGGCAGGCACTGATCTCTTCCCTGTGAACAGTGACAGGACCCGAGGAAGTTGTGTCAGGGGAGGTTTAGGTTGAATATTAGGAAAAGGTTCTTCACACAGAGGGTGGTTGGACACTGGAACAGGCTCCCCAGGGAAGTGGTCACAGCACCAAGCCTAACAGAATTCAAGTGTTTGAATGATACTGTCAGGCACGTGGTGTGACTCTTGGGGATGGTCCTGTGCGGGGCCAGGCACTGGACTCAATGATTCTTGTGGGTACCTTCCAATCCGGCATATTCTGTGATTCTGTGCATGATCCATGTGTTTACAGGATTAGCTTTGTTACAGGTCTGAACTAAATCAAGATAAAAGAATCTCTTTCAAAGTGAATCTCAGACAGAGATGTTGCATCCTAAGAAACCAGGATCTGTGAAAGCCCAGACAGGGCAAAGTGCTGTAATATAATTTGGTGAAGGTATTGTGTGACAGGTATGAACAATGATCTCCTTGCCATGGGTAGTACAGAGTGGGCCCACACTTCTCAGAGGTCTAGCAGACTTCTTTGCCCAAGACGTGAGGTTCCTGCTTCACTGTGGCATGAGAGAGGAAATCATCTGGTTGTAAATAGGGAGTTTTACCGAGTCCTGTGTTTCTCACCTCCCAGTGCCAATTAGGTAAATTAGGTTCCAAAGGTCTTACATTTTGAATAAACAGTGGAGAAATGAACGTTGCCAAGAGGCTGTTGTATCACAGGGAAAAGGAAGAGGCATATGATTATTTTGTGCCCTTCCTGACATTAGCAATTCTTACATGTGTAGCACAGGCCAAAGACTAATGAATTGTCAAACCATGTCGCATGATATCTTTTCAGGGTGCATGGAGCTGGAAGGAACTAGTGACTTTGTGCAGTTCTTGTCTGTGTCCACTGGCCAGTGCCACAGATCTCCCCCTTCGCATCTTCTGTGTGAGAAGGAGGGGGCAGACTTAGCCTTCAGTTTGACTGAGGTTCTGCGTCTGTCCCTAGTTACCCTTTCCCCATGGGAAAAGTGAGGCACAAGGCAGGTAAACTGCACACAGAAATGTGATGGACCCAGGCTGACACAGAGCTGAGCTGTGAAACTGTTGTACTTGTCTTAGATTGTGTGTGTGATCTGCCACAGGCAGGTCTCTGGCTGTGCTGCTTGACAGACCTGCACTGGAGGGGGTTGTGACATGGAGTACTCAGTGTGGTCAAGGATAAATGGCATGGAAAATCCTAAAGCATGTGCAGTTACTGTCTGGACAGGGTAGACAGCATAGATACAGAAAAGATAAATTTGTTGGGACATCCATAACTGAAAATTAAGGGTAAACAAATCTGGACAGTGAAACAACTTAGCTGATGGTAAAAAGTGAGGTTTGCGGAAATTTTTAGGGTTTATTATGGACCTGTTACAATGGGTCTAGAAAGTTCAGAATACCAATGCACTACAAGTCATCATATGTTTTCCCTGCCTGTGGATGACAGGAGTTGATGTTGAAGAACTCCACATTTTCACCAGCTTCAAAGCTGAAATTTTTCTTGTGTTGTTGTTTATTTAGTTCTGGGCAAGGTGTTAGCCTCTCATTCCTTTGTGCTTAAAGCACAGCAGTGAGTCCAGCTGCTGAATATGGAGCTTTCCTCAGCAGTTGTCTGCATTAGTATCTGGCTACTAAGACCAAGTTGTGCTGCCAGACCTCCACAACACTGTCCAGACAAGGCTTTCCCAGAGTTGGATGAGCCTAGAAAAAAAAAAAAAACCACCAAAACCAAAACCCGGGTAGGGAAATCAATGCCAATTTCAAATACCACACTTTAAACTGCTTCTGCTTATAAGCTAGCAATCCAAAAACCTCTGCCTGTAAGAGGGCTCTGAACCAACTCCTATTATAGGACTTGATGCTGAATTCTTGGTGGTAAATGACCACATTACTCTTTGGGGCCTGTGGGTGTCAAAGAAAAGATACATGTGAGAAAAGTCACTGGCTAAAGGCATGGACATGTTTTGAACACTAGAGGTAGTTTAGTAGCCCAAGCCTGTTTCTGATTAAAATAAGAGTCCTTCAGATGAATGGAATGTAAACCACATACCAATTATTGGAATCCCATAAAGGAAACTCCCTTTTCCGTCTGTCTATCCGTCCATCCGCCCACCCACAAAAGTACAGTGTCTCAGAAATATCCCTCTGCAGAAATGATGGAAAAATTCAGTACTTGCTTCCTTTTTCCTTACCTCCCAGGTGCTGGATGACAACTAAAGACATGAAATTCCAGTGAAGCCACTTAAGCACTTATCAAAGAAATGGACTTGCTAATTAAAAGGATAGTGTTTCCTGGCACCAAGAGAAAGCACACAAATTGAATCTCAAGGCTTTCCTCAAGCAAACTTCTGTGGGATTGTGACTGTGTGAGGGCTGCAGGAACAAGCTTTAAGAGTAAGACCCACTCAAAGTGAAAGCATTAAATCAGTGCACTCATTAGAAAAAACTACTAAGGCATGCATATACCTGTTTCATTTGGCAGATGTCTCACTGCTTTGTGTTCTCATTGCACCTTAAATTTAAGTTTTTCCAGGTTGTGGTAATTAAGGTTCCCATTGCTTACTTCTGTGAGGCAGAAGGTGTTTCTCCCAGGTCAGCTGTCCTTGTAAGTATTGCAGTATCTGTTTTACACAGATGGTAAAACCAAGAGACAAAGTTCAGAAACAGTAAATCAGTGCTGAAGTATGCTGGAGTCCCATTCCTGTTTCTGACTACAATAAACACTGCTTCTCCTAAGTATGCACTAAACTAAAACACACTACTTAAATGGGCAGATCTTTCCTATATGAATGAAGCTATGGGTCTGTTTTGATGAGCACTCGCTAACATCCCTGACTCCATGGAAAGAATCTAGATCCATGGTAAAGGTAATGCTATGGCATGCTTTTTACATTCCTACTGTAATTGCAGGACAGTTCAGTCTCAATGCAAAAGGCAGCATTTGAACAGCTGGAAAAGGTTTTAAATGTTAATAATTCAGACAAAATTTCGGTCCATAGTAATATTATGGTCTAGTTCATGGTAACTGTTTTTTGGTACTCTGCTGGCCTCTAGAGGGATAATTTATACACAGGCTGGAGCAGTAACCACAGGATTTTAAGCAGTACTGCCTGCTCTTCAACCTTCTTGTCAGGTAGTTCTTTTCTCTTCTGAAAACCCTTTATATAATGAAGCTTTGTAGCTCCTTGGAAAAACTTGTTTTTTTAACTTCCATGATTTTCCTTCTCTCTGGGCAATAGATGTGAGGTATATTTCTTCTGCTTGAATATATTTCTTCTGTTTGAATAAATAAGGGTAGAAGATCCTGACAATAAATACCTCTCAACTGCTGAAGTCAGAAACTCTGAGAAAAATGTGCTAAAGGCGTGAGTGAGACGCAGAAAAGAGAAAACAGCATTTTGTGTATAATGTTTATCAATAATATAAAAGCTTTTAAACACTGAGAATTCTTCTCATTAATCCTGTCATGCTTACTGAAAATAACAACTGCATCATGAAAAAAAATTAAAATCATGGCTTTGAAATTCACAATAGACAGCACATCTTCCTTGGGTTTTTCTGCTTCTTCTCCTTCTCTACTCATTACTTCTCTACTCATTTGCTGTATTCTTCACTTCATTCTGAGACTCCATCTTTATTTTTTCAGAATATATGTGTTAAATCTGAGAAAAACACTGAACAGAAAGGGTGAAAATTTCCTGGAGAGAGCAGATTATGAACTGTAAGCAGTAACTGGTTTCAGGATATGTTGTGGCTTTGTTAACATTAAGTATATATATTCTCAATACTTCAAGTGTACCTCTCTCTAACTTCAGAGCATAGCAGACATCTTGGTACATTTGTGTGAAGGCTGGAGTTATTGTTCCAAAGTCATCTACACCCTTTTTCCAACAGCGTGTGTCCTTCTGGTTGGTCCTCAGCTCTGTCCTGACCCTTTTTCTTCATTTCCTATGGCCAGTCTCTTGCAATTGAAATATCTCTTTTCTCTTCAGGATATTTGCATTACCAGCTTCTTGACAGTTGTCCTCTTGGAGTGAGGTCAGCTTGATGGACTCCAATTCAAAGTAATTTTTAATGCCTCTGTGCCTAATGGTACCGTAATTGTGGAATGTTTATATTAACTTCTCCTTTTCTCTTTGAGGTGACTATCAGGAAGTTTCAGTGTAGAGAGGAGCCTTGTCTAGATACCATCCTGATGTCAAACGCTATTTTAATGTTTAGGTTGACATATGTTTCTCCCCCAAAGTCCTTTGCACCATTTAAACATGTGTGACAAATACTATTGGATGCAGCAAAATGTCAAGTAAGGCCTTTGTGGTAGGATATGTATCTGTCATGGAATTTCCTTCTGTTAAGCCTTATTCTAGTAAAGCACTGACAGAAGCAAAATGCTGTAATAATCAAGATCTATGGCTGTAATCTACAGCAAAACTAATTTTTACTTCAGGAGGGCTAGAATTCCAGTCTTGTGTGAAAAAAACCAATACTCCACACCAGTGTACCTGTCTTCTGTGGAAGATTTCCTCTCATTCCTTCTCTGTGCTGTTGTTGTGCAGCTATGTCATCAAAGTGATATACCAGCTGAATTATTTATCAAAATTTGCATACACTCTTCAGCACATACAGAGAGCTATCAGGTCAAAATAGTGTGGTGTACTGGAGTGACATGTAAACATTTGGTGAGAATGTTTTAAATTATCTGAAGGAATACTGATGCTTCCTCTGTGCCACTTGAGAAGTCAGACAGGTTAGCCCATATAAAACTAATCTTCATAAGGCTATGTATTTACTACGTACAATTGTCAAAGACCATGATGAATCTATGTAGTTTGTATGTACTATTAGTTAAAAATGTGTCTCCAAATGGAAAGCAAATGAAACACAGGAAATTCTGACTGTTTGATCCAATTAAGAACGTTAATGGATCTGTGTAGAGCTGTGGAGTTTCAGTGTTGTTTTGCAGCCTTGGTTAGTGTGTGGTATGCGAAATGAAGAAATCAAAAGGCATGATTGGCTGACATGGCCCTAAAATCTATGCTAAAATTACTGAGTTAGTGGTGATGGTAACTACAAATGGCAGGGAACTGCAGCATGTCATCTGCACAGCAAATAATGGAGGTCAAAGAGAAAACACAAAGACTACATTCAGAAATTGTGTCCTTTTGTTGTGGGAAACAGCCTCAAATGCAAATGCTTATTCATTTGGACAAACTTGAACATCAGCTTCTGGAAACTGAAACATACTAAGAAAGTACACCGTGCAAGCCTTTTAGGAAGAAAATGCCAGGGTGTTTTTTATTCATCTGGTTGCAGGTGACAGCACAGATACGGCTGAAAATATTGCAATTCTGCAGCTGCCATGTGACACAATAATCAGCATGTTGTTAAATGAGAGTTAAAACAGAACTTAATATAACCTGCATGCTTCCTCTTCCTTCACAACTAGACTGCCACAGACAACCTAGAGGGATGGATGTGCAAAATGTTATGAACAACCTCAACAGAAGAAATCCGTCTCTTTCTCTTGGGTGCTAAAACCGTAAACTTCCCTAGTTGTTGTAAAAATCTGACATTAAACCTCTGTGTTGTGAAGTACAGGAGTGCTGCACTCTTTGGCAGAAAGTGGCAAAGGGTGTTCATCTGATCTGCAGAAGTACAGAATAGCCAGATGGCTTAGTACAGAACCTATATTTTGTGCTGAATCGCACCGCCTTCCCTCACTCAGGCTTTGGTCTTAATCACTCCTTATGCTCTTGAATTTGGAGGCTGTAAGAGTGTCAGTGAATATGACCAAATGGCCTGAGGACTTAGAAAAAAAGAGGAGGAAAAAAATTCCTGCCTAAATAAAAATGGAGCTTCAGTTTCAGGTATGTCAGTGTTGGATCAAAACGTCTGGGGAGTCCAAGAAGGTTTTTCCACATGGTGTAAATTCATAGTGTGTGCAGGAAGGTCTATCACTAGAAAACTGCTTGTGAGTTTTCTACATCATGTAATCTTTTATGTCCAAACCAGAGAAATAAATACTTTATTTGTCCACAAACTTACTCAGCGTCCCACCATCTACAGTGAGAAAGAGAATCTAGATCTGTGTTCTGCAAGAGTGTCCTGTCCTCACCAGTTTTAGTTCTCAGTTCTGTAAGCAGACATTTACAGTAAAATGTTCTTCACCCAAAGGGTGATTGAGCACTAGAACAGGGTCCCCAGGGGAGTGGTCACAGCACCAAAACTGTCTGAATTCAAGAAGCATTTGGACAATGCTCTCAGGCCCATGATGTGATTCTTTGGGAGTCCTGTGCAGGGCCAAGAGTTGCTCTCAATGATCCTGATGGGTCCCTTCCAACTCAGTATATTCTCTGATCCTGTGATCTAGTTGACAATTATTTAGCACCTGCTTTGTTTCTACCTCCTTACTCTCTGTCCTATCCTCCTTTCTGAGGATATTCTGTCTGGTATATCAATGAGAGGGTGTCTCTGATAATATTAACATTCACAAAAATTGCTGTGTACTATGCACAAGGCAGTACATTCTTTTCCCAACACAGTATGAGTTGCATTCTCATCTTTTCTTGTAAGTGGTACTTAAATTTGCAGTGTGCCTCACTTTAGGTCTATCAAATACCACAGGGCCTGGTCTTCTACCAGTAAAGGAAACCCTATAAAATTTTAATGGTATCATGCAGTATATGCCTTGCTTCAAAGGCACCACTATGACCTTACTGGAATTTCCTTTCTTGAAGATATATATATCAAAATTGTCATTACATATAATCATCACTAGAAAAAAATAAAAGGCTGACCAAATACAATACACATTTACAGTAACTGTAGGGACATGGTTGAAAGATCACATTTATGGATGTAAGCTTCAGGGTGTAAGATCCCCTTCCACTGTCTATCCATATAACAAAGGGATTTTGCAGTATACTGCTCTCACAACCCAAGTCAGTAGGACATTTCTCACTGATCACATAGAAAATGGATTAACATGTAATGAAACCAACAAATCTCAAGTTCATGCATGTACCATATTTGACTTTCTATGCTTCCTTTTGTACCTGTTCTCTGTTTAGTTCATAGAAACCAAATCTGGTGTCCTTAAGTGAAACATTAGACCAGGGGACTGCTGGGTTCTTCAGGATTTGCAACTTCCAGATGTTTTTACACAACTGTTCAAAATTGAGATGTTGAATGTATGGCTTTCATTTTGTTTTTCTACAGTATGCTCTTTTGCTCCCTTGTCCCCCTTCCTTTGTGTGGTATTTGAGATGGTTTAAAGTAGGGGTGTATATTGGCTATCCATTTTTATTGTGGTTCTGGATCCAATCAGTGCTGCTAGTCGTTCAGTGAACTTCTCTGTCTACTAGTTTTTTACAAGCTTCTTTATGCTGTCTGAGGAGTTGTGTCTTTCTGTGACAAAAATGTTGGACACTGCTGGATTGAATGAAACAGAAATTTTCAAATTAATTTCTGACTCTGCTAGTGAAAAGAAGTAATGTGAAAAAATATAACTCTGCTTTGGAAAGACTTCTTATGTTGTGTCTCTAGTGTGGTGTTCTCTAGTATGAACCATATTTGGTTTTATTACTCTTCCTAATATCTAATAGAAGCCTTATATTTATGTGCTTCATCTTCAAAGTGCCTTGAAAACATTTGTTATCTGATGGTCTGCAGGATGGGATGTCCTTCTACTATTCAGTGTCTCTCCCTACTACACAAGATAATCTTAAATGAGTACAGTACAAGTTTACTATGTGCCAGACTTTGGGAGGCCGATTTTTCTTCAGGTTTAACCTTATCTCCCTTTTGCCCAAAGGTTTGCAGCATATTTTAGACAGTCTTAGCTGTAGATTCAAACACGCTATAGCAAAATAATACACTTCGCTATGACAAAAGCTGAAGTAGTTTCTTTTGCATACAGAGTTTTCTAATATGTGCTACTTGATAACCTTAATCTCAAAATTTTGTGAAATTCTTGTGCAAACCAAATGTGTATAAAGATCTTTCATTTCATCTGGCCTTATTTACCATGTTCTTCCTTCACTATAACAAATTTGTATTTTTACTGTTAGTTTAATTGTCCCATGACATTCTAGTTACAAGAATTTAATGCCTTTTCTTTTGTATGAGCTGGTCCCATTCTACAGGAGTCAGACTTCACCTGCGTGGGTATTTAAGGGGAGTCTCAAGCAAGATAAGTGAGCACAACTGATTGACTTAGTTATAAAATGTTCCCTCTCCAGACAAACGATGGGTGCTTAAGGCTGGGGGGGAAATGTTTGGTATCTAACTCCCTGCCACCCCGTTTGTGATTAGCCCATGATTATCACCTCCCAGCTCTGGAGACAGAATGATAACAGAGTGCTCCCTGATTCCCTGCCAGCAGAGCTGGCTGTATCAACCTAGCAGTCACTTACAGTGATTTTCTCTGGTTTGTAGTTAATAGCATAATATTATCAGGCAACAAAGCTGCTCAAGAAGTCCATAGCCTTCTCCACATCATCTGCCATAGATCTGAATGCAGCAGAGCTCAGGAGCTTCTGTATCAGTGTGATCACACTAAAAAAAAAACCTGATTAATTGAACTGGTAATCAAGTGAATGCTTTTGCTCTGGGACTTTGAATTCACTGGGATCTCACATTAATCTTAACACAGGGTGTGAGTCTAGTTTGTTCAGTGAAACAAACAAACAAATAAAAACCCCATCCAAAACCTAAATTTTGCAGTCTTGTCAAATAAGAGTATAACACTCCAGCACACTAAAATTTGGAGCTGAACTTTCATCTCCAGCTCCTGAACAGTTTTGTGGGGCCTGTTTGCCCTGCTTGACCTTATTTTGTTTTTCTCTTTTCACTTTGGTCCTTTGGTAGTTGAGTTAGGAAATGGCAGATGAGTGTGTTTTATGGGAAAGTTTAAAGGAAGGAGTTCATATATAGCATGTTATCAATCATGTCTTGTAAATACGATTACAGCATTTACACTGCTTCACATCAAAAGCCAAATGTTATGTTGTATCTCCACCATCGTAAACTTTAAGCAAGCTTTTTTAAAATACAGTAATTCATCTCTGAGACTGGATGCCTGTTGTCAGCATTGAAGGCAGCAGCACTCTGAGCTGAAAGAGCTGATAGAAAGAGGGTGCAAATGCCAAGCTGTCCATTAGTGAGTGGCTACCTAGAGAAGAACCAGAGAGGTACTGTTACCTGCTCGGGTTGCAGTGAGAAAGTTAGCATCTCTTCAGCTGCACTTGTAATGAAATCAATACAGGTGTCTTGCTACAGCACCTGTAGAGTCATCCATCTTAACCACTGCCTCCCGTTATCATAGTGGCACTAACTTTGATTAATCTTATTGGGTGTTTTGTTTATATAACTTGGTCTCTCTTTTTACTCAAATTTCATGATGATTGTAATTTTTTGATATTTCTATCGGGACAGAGCAAAAGTAAGTGTTTTCACATTGTGTCTGGGGCCATGGATGTGAACAGAAAGACTGGGTCTCAATTTTTCACTTTTTATTGAGATGAATTTAAGTGCAACTATTTCTGCTTTACATTTTTATCTATTAACACTATCAGCCATTGCCTGCATCTGGCCAGTAGTTGTTATACACGGAAAAGATCCTGACTTTCAGGAACACAGGGACTGAGCACAATTTATTCTTCACTCATTAACTACTAATCAACTCACCTGTCAAGGATTCTGGGTAATGTAGTCCACAAGGGATTCTCCTTGGGGTAAACAGTGCTAGATGGTTAATGTTTGTGCTGTGTGAGATTATTCTACAAAGAGCCCTAGGCACAGGAACCTAATACAATACAATTGCTCTCCAAAGAGTGGGCTGTGTGCCAGTGCTGCCTGCAGAGACTGTTTCTCAAAGAGAGTCTCCACACAGCCGAACTTGTGGGCATGGGGAGGTGGAATGAGGATATGCACTGGAAAAGAAGTTTAGCCTCTGGGTGCCGGGGTCTGGGACACAGGAACAATGGGAACAAAAATGGTTGAGAACTGGGATTTCTGTTCTAAAGGAAATTCCAATGGTTTCAAACAAAGCTTATTCCAAAACAGAACAAAATGCTAACATGCATTTAACAACAAAAGTATGACAGGGTTTGATTACTGTAGTAGTATTAAAAAAAATTGTTTCAATATTAGAGTTGTAGTTCTGTGGAACTTTGAAAAATTAAATTAGCCTATGTTACACGTAATGTCCATAGTAAGTAACTATTTAGCATTGTCTGTATATAAATTACAGTGTTATATAAACTTGATATTTGTCACAGTTTGAGCAACTAAAAGTTAACCGAAATGGAGAAATAAAAGTTGCATATTCCGAACCTTTTCTGATGAATTTGTGAAAGCCAACCCATTCCCATAAAGCTTTCTCATCCTGAAAAACAGGATATTTTTAACTCATCTAAGTGGGGTCAGCAGCACCTATTGTGTTACAGTTGTGACCTGCTGGAAGCAGTTCCTTCACCACCATCTGCAGGCGATCAAGACCTGTTCTGATAGCCCCACCCAGCACCCTTGTGCTAAGCCCAGATATTCAAGTTTATAGATCAGGATTTAATATATCAGAAGGTTTTGTATGTATTTCCTTCTTCGCTTCAGTTTGCAAAACCAAAGTGTTGAGTTCTAGGCAGGTTCTGTGGCACTGGTGCCTGATCAGGCATCTGCTTCATCACTTCAGCACAACAGGGAGCAGTGGCCTTTTCTGATCTGTGTGTTTCTAGGTACAACCAGTATTAGACTTGCTGTAGATAGCACCAATACTGTCCTGACACTGGCAAAACAAAGTTATCGTAACTCAATTTCTGAAAATTCTCTGGGATAGCAATTTAGTTGTCCCTGACAGATTTTTAAATTTTTTTGTACAATTCACGATGAGAATTTCCTGTAAAGCGTACTTCTTCCTTGATTTGCTCAGGGACATCTTGGTGCAGCTCTCTGGGAAGCTTTGACCTTGTTGACAGCCTGTGAAATGCAGTCCAACAGTGGAGGTGAATGATTCTCTGTTGCCAAAATGTATCAATTGCCAGAGGTCTTCACACAATGACTTACAGTGTGTTCTGCTCCATATCTGTCCACTGCCTCTCTGAGACACATCAGACCACCAAGGCTCAGGCTGATCTGTATACTTCTGGCAACTTTGTTATCTCTTTCATCACTCAACTACTCTGCTTATTGCCAACGACCAACAAAAGGAGGCTAAAGCAGAGGTGAGTATAATGGCACAAGAGACCTTGTCAAAAGGTTCAGCAAGTTTACCTGCCAGTAGACAAACAGGGCATTTTTTAGCTTGAGAATTTGTCCAGATTTGTCACTGCTTCATTGTAGCTGGTAAACAATGGCTGAGGTAAGACATCATTCCAGTTCCATGTGTTACAGTATTTTTTGGTTTAACCCTATTTTTGCTTTTGTTTGACATCATGTGAGAAATTCAGCTGTCTAGACTCATTTTAGGTGCTATGACAAGTCACATCTTACCACCAGCTGTGGTCTTAGGTGGCTACAGAGCTCCCACAAGCCCTTTGCAAGGGTTTCAGGTGTCTGAGTGTGTCTCAAACCACAGTAGCCTTTTGCATCAATGCAACTGTGGTTGTGCTGCAGTTGGTCAGTGTCTCCCATGAGATACCTGTATTACTGCACAGGGTGAAAAGAACAACAAAGACATGTTAGATAGTTCCCTGTGCTTTTAGACAATATTTGAGGAAGAAACAACTTTGAAACACTTCACGTGAAGATTGTTCAAGCATTTATGGCCCAGCTTTTTGAGGTCCAGAATACTTAATCCCACTGCAGCCTTCATCTGCCATCTCACTAAAACCCCACTCTTGCCTCCCTTTGAGGAGGCTGAAAGGTTGAAGAGGGGCCCATGGAAGTGGCAGACCTCTGCAGATCCATTGAGGTCTACCAGCATCTCTCTTTGCTAGGTCCCAGCCCACAGTACACTCATACTGCTAGCCAGAAATTGCAATGAGTCAGATTTTTGGGGGGGCTGCCAGCAGCCAGGTTCTCATGCAGCCAGATTTGCACAGGTGCTACTGACTCTCTCTGTACTTGCCATGAAGTCAGCTCTGCATCATGGTTGTGGCTCCAATCTGTGCTTGGTACGTGCTCTTCCAGTTGGGAACACAAAGCAAAACAATGCCCTCTGCCACATTTAGCTGAGCTTTTTAACTTTGTTACTAAGCCAAAAGCTGTCTCTTGTAAATTCAGTGTCCTTCTGTAAGTATACTTAGAATAATGATTTATTAACAATCAAAACATAAACAAATTTCAACCGAACCTTCAAAACCGAGCAAGTGAATTTATCAGTAAGCACGTAAATTAAGACCTCCAGAATTGTATTCTATCCTTCTTCAGGAATTAAATCTCTCCTACACCTGAAAGGAGACATTTACTTCTCTACTTCCTTTAAACCTTTCACTTCAGACCATGTTTACACTTTTCTCATCATTCCTGTCTTGAACTGCTGTCTTCTGCCATGCCTTCTGTTTGTGATGCCTGATTTAAATTTAAATTCTTTGGGACAGGAGAAATACCTGTATTTGTAAAATGCCCAGTAAATTTATGGTGCTCTATAATTTATAAGTGCAGGACATATTTCAATTTGACATTCCAACTTATATTTTCAAAGCCATAAATAAAAGTATTTATGAGCAAGATCTTGAACATTTTATTTTTAATATGTTATACTTGAATGCTTAATTCAAGGATGGATAAATATTGAAATTATGTGGGCAGAACATAGTCCCCACTTTCTCCTTCTTCAGGCAATGCTGAGGGGCCAATGCCCTCTTTACTACCAGAAAAGGAATATTTTATTCTGCTTATGAGGATCAAGTGTACTGTGCATGACCAGGAAAGAGTGAGCCATGATGGCTCCAGCTAAAAAGGGCTTTGGAAAGGACAATGACTCCCTTTCAAAAGCACTTGTGAGCTAAGCTGATACACAGAAATGCTATTTTGATATAGCACAGAGCAAGTATGATTGTTCATCTCTTAAGAAAATATTTGAGTGCAGCTGTTGATCTCTTGCCCCATATGTTTATGCTTTTAAGCATGGCTTGAACTTGAAGAATTTTTCATTTACAAAAAAAAAAATGCTTTAACAAAATATTTTTTTCAAAAAATAATATTCACACGTGAGTCTCTGTTTCTGATATTTTTCTAATCAGTTAATCTCTTGTTCTCAGTTCCCTTGGCCCTTTCCTGTGTTTCATATGCATTTTATACCCACAACTCTGAAATCTTTCTAACTGGTTCAAGAGTGCGGAAAGGTTAACTGCTTTGCTTTGGCTCCAGAGGATCTTAAGCTACCTGCTATGCCAGTGTGCAAACTCTCATAGACCAGGTGTGCCACTTCTTTGTTGCAGACTCAGAGCAATCCTCCTATGTTAATGTGCTCACTGACAAAGTTTCCTGCTGTACTTGCAGCTGTGAGACTGTCCTAAGCTCAGCCCTCAACATGGTTGATGCTGTGGTAATGTATAGCTTACATCATTATGAAGAAGAAAGAGCCCTTTAAACATAGGAATATGTTTGTGCAAGGTACTTGGGGCCGCCTGGTGATACAGCTGAGATTGTACATAAGGAACTAGGCTCATATCTGTACTGATGCTGGAAGTGTAGCTGTAGGCAGGTCATTTTTTTCTTAAGATAATGTTCTGCAAGGATGTCAAATAGGTACTCTTTCCAGTAGCCATGCAGATGGAAGCAAATATTGTGCTGAGCCTCCTGAGAAGGAATGGTATACTCTAAATCTCACAAAGAAGGCAATAGACTAGAATGCTCATTGTTTATTAAATGTCTTTCAGGAATATCATCTTTTGAACATCACATTATTTTAATGAAAGTCGTGAAAATAAAAGCAGTTTGTTTTTCCATATATAATCTATTATTGGCTGAGCCATAAAGACACATTGTCTGTCTACTGACATGGCCCAGTCGGGAGAGAGGGTTCAGGAGCAACTTAAGGATTGAAGGATTTTATTGAGAGAGGTAGATAGACAGCCCCTGCAGCCTTGCTGCACTGTCTTTTATATCCCTCCGGGAGAAGGTTCTCGATACAGAGGTGGAACATGGGAGGAGCATGCAAACAAGGGACAAATAGGGGTAAAAAGGGGATGGATCAACTTACAGTAGGTGGGGATAACCATATATGCAATCTGCCGAATAAGGGGGTGCTGCCATACAGCAACAGTGAACCAATAGGAACAGGGGATTTCACAGGGAGATAACAGGGGGTACAAAGCATGTGGATGTGTTTTAAATTTGAGAGGAATACAACCTTCAACAACATACAACCATAACCACAACTCCCCAAATAGGAACAGTCTGCAATTCAGGCATTGAGTGTCTGTCCCTGCAGTCCCCCGAAGCCTTCCTCCCCTCTTTCTGTTTCCTTCTTCCACTGCTCGTATGCCCATTCCTCTTGGCCTCCCACAGTCTACATCTAGTTCTGTGTTGAATTTGTATAAGGGAGATAGTAACAGAGTCCTTTATGTTACTGGGAAATGCTGAAATGGCTATGATACATGACGGATAAGTTAAAATATAATCTGAATCAGTCAATTTCTGCTGTACAAGCAATGCATACATTCTGAAATTAGACAGCAGATTTTGTTGTCCCTTGAATGTCCTGTATGGATTGTCTGTGGCATATTAAAAAACCCAAATTAATACATCTGAAACCCAGCACTATCCACTGCTTCTAACCTTCAAATTCCATACATGATCTTGGTACATGTTGGCACTTCAAGTCTCAGGACAACACTTGTCCTTTACAGAACTGCAATATAAAATGGCCTGTGGTCAGTCAGCTACTACAAATTATTGTGTTTCCTCTTTTTTTGTGTGTGTGGTTTTTTGGTTTGTTTTTTTTTTCCCTTTTCCAAATGCTCCCTGCATTGGTTAACACTGGTTAATCCTGCACCTTTTTGCAAAAGCTTAAGGCCTATAGATTCTACTGCTGGCATGAGAGAGCTAGAATTTAGCACTCACAGTACCCGGTTTGAAAGCCACCTTGAGAAGATGTGAAGAGAAGTCCTTAATATTAGCCAAAAGAGACACTAAGCATGATGTTATTTAGAATGAGTAGTTAGGGAACACTTAGTACTAGCATTGCTGAGGACTAGACAATAGTAGTGTAGAAAATAAATTACGGATTTCACCAATTCCAAAAATTAAAATATAATGGATCAAGCCTTGAAAATTTGTGAAACTGATGTAAATCAACAGTTTAAAAACATATGATAATGAAAATAATTTCTTTTTCTGTTTCTTTCTTTCTTTCTTTAAGGCTTATGGCTGCACCTCAGTTTTCAAAGCTTTGGTTGGGGAATCCGGGCACTAGTCACATGAAAGCTTGATTCAGCAATTTAGCTGCTCAAGGCTCTAAGAAACAGAACATGAGGAAATACAGGACATTTAGGGTAATTTTTGTGTGTGTTTTTTCTATTCCTGTTCACCCTGCAACTGATTCACAGGTGTTGCTCAGTTAGAGAAGTGAGGTCTTGTTTCAAATCTGGGACAATTTAAAACTTGCACTTTCACCATGTTTTATTTAGAGGGAGAGTAAATGTTCAAATGATTTAGTAATAGCTTGCCTTGAAACACAGAGTATGAAATAAAGGCAAGTAAAATACATCCTCAGCTGGAAAACTATATAACTTAAGGCTGAAAGTTACTTAAAACCACTATTTAAAATTGACACTGAAGTGTCAGAAACAATATATGACTGAAAAATAAAATAATATAAAATCAACATGAATGGAAACCTTCAGTATTCAATTCTATATGAAGTCCAGTGAAAAAGTTTAATCCTAGCAATTCTACTGTCACTGGTTCGCAGTGGACTTCGATTCATACTTTAAGTTCCCAAGTGGTTCTTTCAGCTTCCTAGGGACTAAGCAGGTGTTAAACTTTCGTCATATGAATGAGGACTTTCCTGAGTTTACAACCTAGCCATGCTGCTCCCTGCCAGTGACAAATGGAATAGGACCCTAGTGACATGTCTGAACACTGTTTAGTGTGTAGATGAACAATTTCTGCCTCTCGCCTCTGTTATGATCCAGTTCTTAAAATTATTAGAGATACCTTTGCCCGAATTAAGGTGCAAATGAGACCACATGCCAAAGTCAATAGCACAGATTTTATTTAACATTAAATATGAGGTAGGGAGAGATAGAAAGAAATAGAGAAAAGAGGTGGGGAGAGAGGAAGAGTGTGACAGAGAGCAAGATTAAGTAGAAGAAATACCACTACTCTGTGGATTCCAACGGTGTCCAGTGGATCCTCTGTTTGTGGTCTTCTCAGTGATGAGAGTCTCAGTCTTGTCAAAATGATGGTTACCGTCTGGATCTGTTGAAGGGAAACCCAGGGTGGTGAGGGGAGAAATCTGTGTGGTAAGGGAAGTCCCAGGGGTTTTGATTATGCTTAGGCTAGGTAGAAACCTGCCCCTGCCCCCATCTCCCCTCGGGCAGGGAGTTTTACAATGGATGATGTAATACTGCATCATGGAACAATTCATGAGTCTTTGACACCTTCTAAGACATTACAGCTGCCTGGTATATCAGTGCAATTGAGTTCATTATGGTCCATTATGGCCCATCAGTAGAGATGGATAATTTGAGCCCTCCTGTGAATGTTCAGTACTTCCCCAGAGGAAGTTATCACTGCTGACTCATTTGTGTAAGGATAAAGAACCTCTCTTGTTATCTTATTCAACGGCCAGCTTGTAGGCTGAGGTGTCCGGTGTGCATGCCCTTGGCTTTCCAGTGGTTACTTTGCTTATGATCAGCTTGCACCTTGATTGTCTGAGGCATCAACATTCCATTCCCTCACAGGTGTAGATACATTCTTCTCCTTTGATAATTGGACAATCTTTACCTTATCTCAAGTTCCCCTCACAGTCCAAGTTAGTAGGCATATTGGGGAATGGTGGGCTTTGTTCAGCAATTACTTCTTTGCATAGTTTGCTACAGTNACATTCCATTCCCTCACAGGTGTAGATACATTCTTCTCCTTTGATAATTGGACAATCTTTACCTTATCTCAAGTTCCCCTCACAGTCCAAGTTAGTAGGCATATTGGGGAATGGTGGGCTTTGTTCAGCAATTACTTCTTTGCATAGTTTGCTACAGTGGACAAAAGTATTTCAGTGCTTTTAACAATGTTTAAGCCATAAATAATTTCAATCTCTCTCAGTCTCTATGCATTTTTTTTTTCTTCACTAGCTGACAGGACAAATAGTGACCAAAGTGTCTGGATTGCTGCAGGTGGGGCTACAAAGGCATATTGCAGTCTCATATAAATGGGCAATTTTCTTCCCACCAGCTGCTGTTGGAAGGCAGCTCACAAAACGAATGCTTAGTTCCTGGTCTTGAGAATTCTAAATTTCTGAAATCTAAATCACAGAAAACCTGTGATAAAATGCTATGGGTATTATTGATATTTTCATAAGAACTGAGACTACTGAATCATGGTCTATGGAGAACCAAAATGTTCTTTAGCTTTCCAGATACCATAGTCTAATAGTTTTCAGTATGGCTTCCTATTAATCCTAATTTTGATCAGTGTTGGAATAGTGGTTACATATGCCTTCAAATCTGTTTAAAAGTAGTAGCAATTACTTTGTTTTTTAAAACCCCTGTCTATCATTGTTCCCCTCTCCTCTTTTTATCTACTTTCTCCTCTGGCCCCTGATTGTTCAGCTACAATAGCTGTATGTAGTGTGTGTTTAAATGCCCAGGAAAAGAGCAATTTGTACCCTCAGGAATGATGGATGTGTTTCTGAAGAAACTTCATTTCATCTTGTACATATTGATGCATTTACTTCACTAAATTCTGAATTTATATATTTGGGACTTTAAAATCTCTGTAAGAATTAGATCTGTGAAACCAACCAAAGTGGTGTTCTCTGATCCTGTTTGGTCAGACTCCAACTGAATTTAATTCTGTATGTCTGTGAATCTTTGGTGTTTGCTGACTGCAAATATTGAATGTTTAAGCTTGAGAAGAACAATTTCTTACAATCTGTGAGAGGGAGGGAAAGGATTTTAAATGAGCACTTGGATGCTTATGGAATAAGAAGTCTTCTATGCACTTGGCTATGATGTGCGCAGCTCAAGACTCCCCACCAGTACTTGGCTTTAACTATGGTAAGCCCCTGTGTGAAAGTGCCATGTGAAACAGTTGCAATTCCAGCCAATAGAGTACCCATCGACTCAGGAAGTATCTTTCCAAACTGCACAAATGTTTAATAAGGATGGTGTATATCACCTCAGACAGTGCAAGGAGTTCGTACAGTGAAAACCCTGCTGCTTCAGTGCAGAGAGCATCTGAACTTGCTTCAAGGTCGACAGAAGTGAAAGGTATCCAGTCGTTGATGTTAAGCATAGAAAGGTATGTCAGTAAAGAGCTGCCTTATGTTGCCATCACTTTGCTCTCTGCAAGTGCCTGTACAGTGGCACGAGAGTTGGGTGACCACAGACACTGAGTGCTGTCCACAAAGCTTTTACACAGAACACAGGCAGAACCAAGAAACAAAAGCGTAATCATCAGGGATTTCTTCACTCCCTCTCCATGATTCCTTACAGACATTCCAGGTGTAACAGCCACCATAAAATAGTAGGCCTCTTAAGAGAGGAAAGATCACAAGCTTGGATTCTTTCTTGAGCTCATGCAGCAACAGCCATCATCTGGCTAACCATCACCATGCAATGAGTAACTTAGATCAAAAAGCCGTATTTACTGTTCTCTCACATAAAGGCAGACTAGGAAAAAGCTATTTATGTACCCCTAAAGCTAAACCAGTACAACGATAATTTAATCTAACAAAAAATTCCACTCTTGGGAAAGGCTATTATTGCTATTCCTAGTTCAAAGTCCAGGAACACTAATGTATTTCAGCAGCTAATAAAAATTACTCTTTGTGATTTTGCAAATTTGTAATTCTCTGTGCTTATATATTGCTGGGATAAAAAGGGAAATACATCAATGCTCTCAAGAAGTGCTGTCTGAAATGGAATAATTCCACCTGAAAACAAATCAAGTGTAATATTAAAAATACTTAAGTGTGATACAGTAGACATTGAAGGGGTTCACAAATAAGTCATTATACAGGTGAGGCAATTGCAGAATAATCTAGGGGAGTGGCTTGTGAAGGTTTCAGACCTTCAAACCTGCTTTCAGAAGTGAAGAGCAAGGAAGTGTGCCGAGCAATACCCTCACTTACCAGGTTGGTTTAGGTATGCAAGTCTCCTTTCTTGCACAACTAAAGAAGGAAGAGATGAACAAGGAGCAACACCTGAGCACCTAAGTGGGCTTTCTAAGACTGACAGTCCTAGACTAATGAAAATACAAGATTAAATCCAAGTCATCTGAGCCTGTCATGTCCATCAGCATATAATCTGTACCCCTATTCTCAACCAGTAAATCCACAGATCATGTAGTGGAAAAGAGCACACATTTTTAACTTTGCAAGGAAAATGTGATTGATCTTTTGAGATAAAGCATGATGTTTTAGTGTGAAACTCTTGCTAAAGTGGCAGACAAATTTTGACAGGCTAGGGAAGGAAGAGAATGAGGCATACTGAAACAGCAGGACACCAAGCTACACTTCCTGAAATAAAGACCTGAAAACACCAGTGGTTCTGGAGCATGCTAGTATACTCCCTGCTGAGCTGCCCAAAGTAGGCAGTTGACCATTTTTGTGATGCTGCTTGAATCAAAGGAAGGCAGATGCTCCTTTATTTCTTGTTTAATTTTTCTGTGCCTTGTTTGAGATTTCCAGATATTGTGGCTTAGGGACCTCAATAGCTCCTGTCCTACCAGAGCAGGAACGTGGAAGTGATGGGGAGTGCCGAGGTCCATCCGTGGGTGAGAACGGGAA
>VXBX01005276.1:0-12084 GCA_013400415.1 Scytalopus superciliaris
GTCACTATAACCAGGACAAAGGCGATACAGCAATACACGTTTCTAGGGAGGAAAAAAAAGAGATCTGAAAGTGCACTGAGAGTAATAGCACAGCAAAAAGAGATGAGAGCCAGACAGAGAGAGGAGGGCTATGTCGTGAAATGGCAGCTGATGCTTGCACATTTTCATGGGCTAGGACAATAAGGAAGATGAATGGGGACACATGGCCATTGGAGGCTGCAGAACAACCCTGCAGTGGAGTTTGGGGGAGGAGGGAGTCTGAGTAGTTGGACTGCAGGATGGGCACTGCAATTGCTGATCCTTAGTGTGGTAGCCAGGCCCACCATTTCATTCTTCTCTTGATCATTTTTTCTTACCAGTTAACTGGAAACCTGAACGTTTCCCTTTTGTACCAAATAAACTTTGCATTCCAAATAATACAGAATATTTGATTGTGCAGCCCATATATTGAAACCAGAGAAAACAGCACTAAGCTCAAGGGTGAGCAGAACAGCAGAGAGGCAAGGTCTTGCTTCGTTCTAACCAATCAGTTAGACCAGTTTCTGGTTTTGAGGTAGGGCTTTTGCAGGGATGATGAAACTGTTCTCCACTGCAAGTCTTCTCACTTTGTGTGGCACCTTTAAATACGTATCAAGCAGCAGTGTGCGAGTGGTTAGGACACTAGTCACAGAAATAGAGCATGTAGGTTCATGTCCCAGCTCCACTAATAAATATGTCAGTGATTTTGTGAGAAATATCTCTAGTGAAGTATTAGAGGTGGCCAAAAACTGTGAAGCAAAGAACTTTATTAACAGCAGGTGCAGACTGTCTCAGCCTGGGGGAGAGTCTAAGCACTTCTGTGGGTTGGGCATCACACCTTTTACAGTCTTTAACATTTGCATGACCACACCCTCTTGTAAGCCAACCCATCGCAGGTCAGGATTCACTCCCTTTCCTTAAAAGCTAAAAATTCATTAATATTTGGATTTTATTGGCTGCTGCAGGCCCAGGAAACACCCCCTCTTCTCTAGGAAGTGTGTCCTTTTTGAAGCCAAACTCCTCCCTGAGCCCACCCACATTACTCCTTAGAAGGCAGAGATGTGGGTGCTTAAACCTCATTGGTCACTTTTAAGTGGGAATAACCATGAGGAATTTGCTCAAAATTCTCTTCTCTGAATGCCAACACTCATTGTCTGCCTTAGGTGGGAAAGGCAGTTATGCCTTGTTCAAATTTACTACCTGTTTCAAGGCAAGCTTGGAAATTTAAAGTTTTAAACAATTGTGAATCCCTATCTCAGTTGCCAAGGTTCCTTGGCAATGGGTCCAGACAGGACCCTTTGCCTTACATGCTTTACATCTCATCCTTTTTATAACCCCAGCACCCCATAACTCCCCACATACAAAATGACCCCTTGGTAGCTCACACACAAGTTGGCCTGCAACCCAACACAAACTGGCTTCCAGGTGTCTTGTCTGTTCATCTTTCACGTGCTTGTAATAAAAACATTTTTTTACTCCTCACAATTTTACCACATAATTTCTGTAGCAGTCTCCTGGATCAGGGGAAGATGCTGAGCCTAGGTCTTACACTCCCTAAGCACATGCAGAACTTGATATGGAAAGGTGTTTCTTTCGTGATCTGACTGTTGCCTACCATGCTCCATCCTACCCCATTACAGAAACAGTATTGCAATGTGCAAAAATACATTATTCAATGAAAAAACCATTTTCTCAAATCCAACACCTCAGGGGAATAGCTTTCACAACACAGTTACTTTAACAGCTATAGCAGCAGACAGTGAAGTCTGTGAAACTAAAATGGAGAGGAAGATACTCTGTTTCTGAGCAGTCTAAAATTTTCCTATTGCAGCCATGCAATAGGAAAGAACCAAAAATGCAGAATGACAGTGCATGTGACAGCCACAGACCAGGCTGCATGCTGGGGAAGAAGGTGAGAGCGTGGAGATGCTATGGTAGGAGCTGTCTGTGAAAACAGTAAAGCGGGTAGGGAGCCAGCCTCATTTGCACACTACGTTACTAACCAGTTGTGACCAGCAGAGCTTCAAGATGCACAAATGCCTGGAATAATTAGGTCAGTCGTGTCTAGATGCAGAGACAGCTAGATCAGACTTGGCTGTGCTGTAGCTTTCCCCAGGAAACCACGGCTGTTACAATACCAGAGTTCAGGAGGTGCATATGAAAAATCTGCATCTAAGGGGATATCAAAACTATCCTATTGTCAAAACCTGAATGGGCTACAGGAGCTGAACCTAAGCCTCCTCCTGCTCTCTGTAGATTGCTTGCATAAGCAGGTCTTCGACTTCAGAGGCTAGTGAGAGTAAACAAAGGAGTTCGAACATACTCCATACCCACCCTGTTTAAACATAAACTGAATTGTCTATGCAGCAGGACATGTAAGTCCATGCGACACGGTACATGTTTGAACCGAAGCTCACACTCAAGGATTTATGTGGGTAGGGAAGGATTGTGGGATGGCAGCCTGAATGCTAAGTAGCTTCATCATCTCCACAATGTCAAAACATCATCTTAGGTTCCAAAAGGATTCTTTGATTAATGCAATTAACACTATTCTGCCTGGTATGTGAGGCAGTAGGTGTGTCAGGCCCTAGTTCTCACTGGCTCCTGCCAGAAGGGAAGGGGCTCTCCTGGCAGCAGAGCTACTCCAGGAAGAAGGCAGCTGGTACATGTGGACAGGTTCCCTGCCTCACTGCCGGAAGGTCTACAGTCACATGTGAATCACTGCAGTAGCTCAGCTTTGCAGGGGTCAGTTCTTCAGCGGCAGTGAGAGTCATGCTGCTAATGGAAGGCAATAGAATGTTTTTTGTAAAGATTTCAAAACCTAACAGTGGCAATTTGTGTTACAGTCACATCAACTGGTCTCAGACAGTCCCATCTGTATCCTCACACCAGAAGAAAAGACAAGAAGTAACACATTTCTGTTGTGCTGTTCTCTTTTTGTTTGGTAACACAGCAACCTTGCTAACAAGAGCAAGGGAAATTGATCTGCTCTGACCTGACTTTGTTTTGATTAGGAGGTTCCCATGACAGTAAGCAGAAATCTTCCCTAGGTGTAAGCCCCTGTCCCAGGATAAGCAAGTTCTTGAAATTGGCACCATTCTTTTTTTGAACTGAATATCCACTAAAGCAACTCTTCTTCAATGTGTGTTAGAGGTTGCACCATTTATTTTTCACCTGATTTAAAGTGAAATGCAGAGAGACCAGCTAGTTAGCAGTAGCATAAGACTACAGTACAGGTGGAATTTAAATTAAATTTGACAGAAAAAACCCCCAACATTTTTTCCACACAGGCATTTAGAGATTTTTATACCTACACATAGGATTGCTTATAGCCTTTGATGAAAATTATTCTGAAGAAATCTTAGTGATACAGAACTGTGCTGATACCTAACATTTTTAGATTTTACCTTCAGTTGCTGGTCTTCAGCATTTTAAGCATTCTCTACAGTTTGCTGTAATCTCTTTCTTGCCTATCACAATAATATCAGTAAAGAGCTTAGACCCAAATACGGGGGCTGATACAACACATGGAAGTAGATCAATAAAAAGCCATAGAACATAACTCACAAAACATCAGTTATTGAAATAATATTAGTTGATTACCTAAGGTACTCAGCAGCTTCCTGCATTCAATCACTCGGTATCTATTTAGGAAGAAAACAATTACAATTTTTAAACCATTTAATTTAACTATTTTAATATAGATTATGCTTGCTGTAGACTCCACAGAATTTGTAATATAATAAGACCTTCTAGCAGTTTTCAATTGTGGTATCTAAGACTGTTACCATGCCAAGGACATTATATCATACACCGACCCTGGTCAGCCAGCAAAAATAGTAGCTTATGAGAGAGCTGTGATAAAGATTAGACTTCTGTGTCATAACTCACAATGTAATTCCACCACCTCAGGGAACAAAACATGGCAGAAGTTGACAGAAATATACCCCATTTATAGACAACAACTGAAGGAGAGTATCAGATGACAACCTGCCAGGGATCATAAGACAAACAGAGCTGAACAAACTGGGATGACAAATGATAAACACTGTTAGAAGCAAAGGGCCTGGGATCCATCTTTCAATCTCATCTTTAAGGCAGCACATACTATGTGCCTATGTGTCCCATGTCCAACTACTGCTTCAGGAAAAGCCTCCCTTGCTTTCTTCGTGTCAAAGTTAAATGGTTCCTGAGATAAATCCCGTGGCTCTCAAAAGCTCCTTAAAAAGCTTGCCATCTGATATTTAAGAAAGACAGCCTACCTGCAGGCTTTAGCAATTCAGGGTTTGGTTTTTCGGTTGTTGTTGTTGGTTGTTGGTTTTGGTTGGGTTTTTTTGGTCTTTTTCTGTTAAGTCCTTGTGCCTGTGTTTTGAACACCCCCATCTGTAACAGTTATCTTTTCTGCTAAAATGCCATTTATGTTACGGGCCAGGGTGAGCAGGCCTAAGAGCCACCCAAATGTCATGTTTTTCAGGACTGAAAGCCACTAAGTCCTTGGGGACACCAGAGTGAGCAGTGGACAAACAGGTAGACAGAAGATTGGAAGAGAGAGTGCAAGAGGAAGCTGGACCAAGTGCAGGATCAGTGGAGCAACTGCTTGGCCTGAGAAAGAAGGATTTATCTGCCCATTTTAGCCTTGCTTTATATTAACTGATTGCACATTAAAGTTTTGGGAACAGTTCTCAGTCCATCCATGCTGACTAATGGTTAAACCACAGCACTGGTTGCCCTGAAGAACTCAATTACCTGGGCTTTGTTTGCAGGCTGTACCCAACCTGGAGGTTGTCCTGTGGGCTTTCCCCTTTCATGCAGACCAATTCTGTATTTAAATGTCTCCAGCTAATTAACTGAGTACCTGTTCCTGGAAAGGGGACCTCTGAGAGCTCTAACAGCAAGGTAGGGGCATTGCCAAGCTTGCATCACTTTAACATTTCCAGGCAATCTAGCCAAATGGGACTGACAGAAGAGACAAAGGCCAGGAAAGAAATCATGGCAACACTTCACACCACTTGGCCTTGATTTGCTCTACTGTCAGGACTAAAGTACAAGGCATCTGTTAGTGATGCTATCTTAGAAGTAGGATGGAGTTACAGGGACCTGCTTTACATGTTTGGGACAACTGCTCTAAAGTCCCTGTGCCATTTTCAGTGTCTTTTCTTCTGGAGAATCCCTTGGGAAGGGCAGTGTCTCTGAGCCTGCTCATAGACTGACATCCAAGAAGCAGTATCTTGACTTCAAAGAAAAATTTTGTTCATACGTTGGAAGGTAGAACAGGACCCTCAAATAGTGCAACTCTATTTGTTATAATAGCAATTAGCACATAAATCAGAGTTTTGCTGTTATATGACTGTTTACCTTCTTAAACAAAATTGCTGTAAGAAAAGCAAGGAGTGGATCGGTTTGCTTATTTTGGGCTTACAATAACAGAACCAAAATTGAGAGTGAATTCTTCATAAAAGATGGCAGGACTTCAGAACCCATCTGTGAAAGACATCATGTAAATATTTTTGCTTATGTTGCAGTATTGAAACAGCTGCATGTGAGATGTTCAAAGCTAAAACCCACAGCATTTTCAATGTTTTTCTAATTTAATTATTCAGTATCAGTAGGTATTAGCACTGTCTTGCCAGGAAATACAACACAACAAAAGTATCACACATCACCTGCACAGCAAGCTGTTCAAAGCAGCACACACACCTAAAGGGTCCATCTTATCAGTACGTATAAACATCTGGGGTAGCCAGCTCCAGGTGGCCCTGCTTGAGCAGAGGACTGGACCAGATGAAGTATGGAGGTCCATTCCAGCCTCTGACATTCTGTGGCACTGTGAAAAACTGTGTTAGTTTCAAGAAAATTAATCCCATGTTAAGAAAAGCATACAGCTAGTTACTTGTAAGGACAACAATGCTTACTTGTCTGTAGTACTGCGTATCTCCCAGCCTGTGTCCTCACCTAGAGAATATTATGCTAGAACAGTTCTTTGGAAGTCATCAGTTTTACACCTATTGCATATGCAGAGGATGTGGTCCAGGATCTTTTCATGCATTATCAAACAATGCTATAAAGGCTGCGTGTGAAATCAAACCAGAAATTGGATATGCATCATTTTCTCTCCTTAGTAACATGTATATTATGTAACTCACTTTCAAGGCACAGACTGGCAGGACAAAACGAGCCTTACTTCATCATCATTTTCATCTTAAATTTCATGTTCCACAGGAGTCCATTGCTGCTTCCTTTGAAACCAAAGTTCAGATTATCAATAAGCTTAATGAGAGCAGTACTGGTGTTGCGGTGAGCGGGAATCAGACACTTACTCACGGAGTTATCGTGAATGTTCCGATTTATTGATTTTTCAGGTACATTTTATAGTCGTTAGTTAAGAATACATAACAGCGTGGCGTTAAGTGATTGGATATAACTTGCAAAACAAGCACTTTTAAAACAGTTCTATTGGTAGATATAATCAACTTATACAAATAGTCAAGGTAGACACAAACAGGATCACGCGAAATCACGTAGACCACCGCAACCAGCAGATGGTCACGTAGACCACTGCAACTAGCAGATGCAAGCATCTTTACAGAAACTTTGTTGCCACATCTTGCCTACATCTGCTGGTTGCAGATCCTGTTTTCGCATCTTGTTGCTAACTCCACATAATCAACTTCCTCATAAATGTTGCCAATTCTGTCATAAGTATTTGTCAGGAGACCTTGCTGTGTTCTTAGCCCTGGCCCTAGCAGTTCCAGTACTTTTCCATGCCCATTCTCTGAGAGAAACTCCTCAACAAGTCCCCTTTTTTCTTTATAAACAAGGAGTGCTTCGTGCATGATTGCCTTGACACTTCGTTGTGCTAGGGATTGGAAGCATTGTAAAATACATGGTAGACACACAAGCAATAATAAAATTACACCAAGGATGACAGCGCCTTGCTTAACAAGATCAAGGAGCCATCCCTTTAGACCCAAAGATCATAGCCATTTGTCGAGCCATCCGCTTTCTACAGTGATGTCCTTGAAATGGTCGCGGAGGACTTGCAGCTGCTTGTGGATGCTGGTGCTGTGGTCGGACAGATTCATGCAACACATTCCCTCAAAGTCCTCACAGCCATGGCCTTGGGCTAACAACAAAAAGTCAATGGCAGCACGGTTTTGCAGAACAGCATGACCCAGGCTGTCTACATCGTGCAGCAAATCATCTATTATATTGGATGTGATATTAAACTCCTGTACTGCAAAACATGCCAAGTTTTTGATGTTTCTCCAGTTTACAGCTGCCATTCCTCCTGGCAGAAAAAAGGCCAGTGAGACTGCTGTGCCTAATGAGGAAATTTTAACATGTGGATCGCAATCAGGCCCTATATTTTCTACCGCACGCTTCGTTCTGTTATATTGATTGGTTAGTAAGCTTCGATATGAAGGGGTAAACATTGTTAGTTTCCCTATATAACAAGGACCCTTCCATGGATGGTGTGGGACTCCAGACCAGGCCCTATCTCCTCAAATTAGAAAGTAGCCATGTGGGAAGAGGTAGCCTCCAGGTGTAATTACTTCCTCAGTGCCATACGTCAGAGAACTATTAGGCCAGTGTCGTCCAGCTGAGGCTGACACATCTTGTTTTAGGGACCAAAAGGTGACATTGTCAAAGGCATGTCTTACATTAAAAAGGACAGCACCTGTTCCATTTGTGGAATGCAAAAAATGCCGTTGAGTAAAACAGTTGCTAAATTGGGATATGTTCTCTAGCTAGCCATAAGGGGAAAAGGATCCTAATAAATCTAACTCTTGCAACGGCACTATGGCCTTTTTCGTGAGGTTCATTAACACTTGCGCCATTAAGAGGGCTGATTCAACCGAGGGAAAATTATTATTCTTTTTGCAGGCCTGATTAGATAAATTTTGTTTCCAGGTCTGATAGTAGTTGTCAAATTGAGTTGCATTCAAAGTGGTATGATTTTCCCAATCGCGCCATTCAAAAAAGGGGTAGCCAATTAAACATGTTCAAAAAGGATCCTGGGCTTGCGTCAGACTTAGGCAAAAGTCAGTCTGGTTGTTTAAGCGCGCCCAGGTAACCCACATGTTTTCTCTGGGGTTCACATCTAGATGCGTTGTTGCTTTACTGTCTGCATTATTCATTTGAATGACTGTCACTATCAGACACCAGGGAACAATTTTGGAGGCGATATAATGCAACATTTTCTTGTCTCTTTAGCCAATTGCGCTTTCCACTTTTCTGGTGTGATTTAAGACCTTTACAGCGTGACCTGATGATATGGGTCTCTTGTGATTTACAAAATATGGTGGCCCAGAGATTAAAGTCCCAGCGCAACCATGCTAAAAACTTTTGCTCATGGCTCTCATATAAGGCTAAGGCTTCTGCTACAGATTTCCCCGTATCTTTTACCAGGACGTGTTCCCAGTTTTCTTGATTGAGCTCTTGCTCACATTGATCACACCACCAGTTTCGTATCAACTGTCTGTTGGCCTCTTTCACTTGTTGGCACAGACCACAATAAATTGTTATAGCGGCCTCACAGTTAGTGTTGTTACAAAGGGGGCAGGGCTGCCGAGCAGGTCCCTTAGGTAACGAAGTAGCTAATTTATACGCAGATGCTATTACATCATAGGGTGACCATGGAAGTGGAGGACATTTGTCTCTTATTTCTCGAGGAAGCTTAGCGGCTAAAACAGGTGAAAAAAGGGCTACTTTTTGCGCAACTCGATCATAACTGCCTTCTGGTACATCAAAAAAACTCATAGATAAATTTGTTAGTAACCAGGTTATACAACTCTTAAAATCCTAAATGCCAGCGTCTACAAAGGTGCTCAATAACATGCGATTCTAGCTGCGCCCTAGCCATATAAGTCCAATATTCAAGCTGCCATCGCAACCTGTCCAGGTGCAATTGTTCGGCAGACTCGAACAACGACAGGGCCGATTGAAATGGCAATCCTGTAGCGTCCTCTAAAACACGCCTTTCGGTAACTCTGAAAGCGGCTTGGCCACAAGGGGGGCAAAGCCAAGAATACAGGTCACGTTGTCTAACTACACTTACTCTTCTACAAGCCCCACAATAAAAGCGCACTCTAGCTTTACAATATGGCTGATGACAATAATAACACTCTTCTAGTGCTGGTCCTTCGTCTAAAGAGCTTTGTAACCGGTACACTGTGCGTTCAAAATCTGCTAAGGAGTTTATCTGACTCGGTATTTGACCATGGAATTCCCGCGGTATTTGCTCTAGTAGGGGATTTAAGGTTCATTTGACCTTGTCTTCAAATCTCCGTCGTTGACGTCTGCGCCTCCGGAAGACACGGTAGATCTCGTCCATCTGCTAGGAATCCATCGTGGACCGGTGTCTGTTAAAACACAATAATACCCTCGACCTGTAAACAACAATTTTACTGGTCCCTTCCATTCTCCTGTAGATGGTTCTTTATAGCGCACTAAAGCTTCTACACTATCTAAACTGCTATGCTTACTATAATGGATTAATGCTGGGGGCAAATCTCTTTCTGCAGAAAGGGAAAGAAAATTAAGTGTGTAGAGTGCCTTGTGCAGCCGGTCAGCTGGGCTGCTGGTCCCTTGTGTACTCTGTTTCTCTAACATCTGCTTGAGGGTCTGATTTGCTCGTTCGACGATAGCCTGACCAGTGGGATTGTGGGGAACGCCTGTGTTGTGTTGAATTCCCCAACGAGTTAGAAATTCTTTCAGACGGCTGCTACAATAAGCAGGACCATTGTCAGTCTTTAAAGTTTTTGGCACTCCCATAATAGCAAAGCAAGCATACAAATGCCTAATAACATGTAGGGCCTTTTCTCCGTTTTGCACTGTAGCCCATATTAGATGAGAAAAGGTATCAATAGTGACATGGATATATTTTTGGCGTCCAAAGGAGGCATAGTGTGTGACGTCCATTTGCCACAGCTCACAGGAGACTAAGCCTCGAGGATTGACGCCAAGACCAAGCTGGCCACTGTGCCGACTGCATTGGTCACAGCTCTTTACAATGCCGCGTGCATCATCCCAGGACAGTCCAAAACCGCGTTGTAGCGCTTTTGCATCTTGATGGAACATCTGGTGACTGATGCAAGCTGCTTGAAAAGAGTCAATTTGTTGCCCTTGTGACAAGGCCACTAGTTGATCTGCTCTATCATTGCCTTCTCCTAAACCCAATGGTATTTGATAACTTNCTTGTAAAGGTTGTTGTACGAGGTGCTTTTTCGGTTCCCAAGGTATTTGACTGAGCAGCCGTAGTTCGGGTCGAGCTGGCTGTCGGCTGCATACGTTTCCAGGGTATCCTTCTAATGCCATTTGCATAACTGTTGAGTTGGCCAGGAGCCATTCTAGCATATCAGTTCTGATGGGGAGCCAGATTTCCGCAGGTTCTGTCCCGCTTACATCAGTGCATCGTTTCCGTCCCTTGATGATCAGAAGGGCCATGACTTCTGTGTTTTGNCAGAAGGGCCATGAGTTCTGTGTTTTGAAAGATGCTTCGTGGTGGTGATTGTGGGGGAAACAGCCATTCCAGGATCAGTTCCTCCCCCTTTTCCTTTAAAGGAGAGATTTGGCACAAAAGAGCAAATGGATTGGCGGTGGGACTGTTGCAAAAAAGACAGACTGGACGGTCACTTAACCGACGATTAGCTATGGCATGGGTAATTTTGTTTAACACCTTCTGCAGGTGGCTGTCTAACTCAGGAGTCCATGTAATTGGCAATGCTGGATTGGTGCCCCGAAGCAAGGCAGTAAAAGGGCTGAGATCTGCATTGGTTAGACCTACTAAGGGCCGTAGCCATTGAAGGTTTCCGGCCAATTTTTGTACGTCAGACAACATTTTTATAGTTGGTTTTGCCAATGGCTGCAGTGGGCAAATAGTTTTCTTTTGAACAGTCCATCCTAAGTACTTCCAAGGTTCACATGTTTGTATTTTCTCTGGAGCCACGACGAGGCTCTTCTCTTGTAGCAGTGCTAATACTTGAGTTAAGATGTTGGGGGCCAATGGCATTGGAGAACAGAATAGGATGTCATCCATGTAGTGGTAAATGATGGTATGAGGTAGCATTTTTCGTACTGGGAGCAGGGCCCAATCGACATACAGCTGACATATGGTGGGGCTATTGCGCATTCCTTGAGGCAAAATGACCCACTCGTATCTTTGATCAGGCCTTGCTTTGTTGGTACTGCGAACTGTGAAGGCAAAACAACAGGTGTCTTGAGGTTGAAGTGGAATTGTGAAAAAACAGTCTTTTAGGTCGATTACAATTAGATGCCAATCTTGAGGCAACATTATCATGAGGGGTAGTCCTGGCTGTAACGCCCCCATTGGCCACATCTGGTCGTTGACTTTTCTCAAATCATGGAGCAACCGCCACTTTCCTGATTTTTTGGGAATGACAAAAATAGGTGTGTTCCAGGGGCTGATAGATGGCTTGATGTGGCCTTGTTGTAGTTGTTCTTCTACTAATTGAATGGCGATTTGTTGCCGCTCTTTTGTCATGGGCCATTGCTCAACCCAAACAGGCTCATCTGTCTTCCATGAGATTGAGGGGGTGGGCGGCAACTCAGCAACAGCCATTATTGAAAAGGTGCTTTTATTGCAGAGGGAATGGTGATTGTAGCACCTAGCTGTGAAAGTGCATCTCTTCCAAGCAGTCCTTGCAGGTCGCCTGGCAGTGGCATAACATAAGGTCTTAGGGTGACTACTTGACCTTCGGGGAGGCGGAGCTGCACAGGATTTTTGCTCTGTAAAGGAAGTTTGCCTCCACCTACTCCGTGCACTGAATATATGGCTTGTTGCAATTACCACTGTCGGGGCCAACTTGCTCTGGATATAATCGTAACATCGGCTCCAGTATCACACATTGCTGTGACAATGTGACTGTCATTTTGATGACGCAGTGTGATGGGCAGCTGGGGTCATTGAGTCATCTTTTGTACAAGGTTGACTAAGTGATTACCTGTGGAGCCGAATCCTTGCTGGCCTCGTTCTCCGATATGTGTTACAGGAGTGGTGGGGTGTTGCTCATATAACACTAGTTGTGCGATTCGCATACCTTTTTC
>VXBX01005277.1:18308-43294 GCA_013400415.1 Scytalopus superciliaris
AACCACATATCTTCTAAAAGTATGTGTATCTGGTTACAGAGGATAAAAAGAAGCCAAACAACAAACCTTACATGTTATAATACAACTAACACTATTAGAAAGATGTTGGCTTTACCATTCTGAAAAATACAGTGTAAAACAGCAATGGATTTGAAAGCTATTCTTATTTTCCTTGCAGATTGCAGTGAATTTCTTGTAATTCTGAGTATTGCTTCTAAAGACAGACAAACTAATGACAATAATATTACCTTGCTGGGTTATAATTGAAATATATTGACCTTTTTGGTAGATAGAAAGGGCACTGCAATGACTATTCTGGGGTCACATTTTCAGTTCTAACTTATCTGAAGTCAGGCTCATATATGGCCATGAAGACTATATGTATCTCAGATCTTCCCACTAAAAAAGTCTTTGCAAGAGTAACTACATGTATGTATCTTCAGGAAAATAAAAAAAACTCTGCAAATGTAATTTTTAAACTTGAAAGACTTTCTTTCACTCACTAATTGTCACCTGGAATTCCATACAGCTGCAATTTTATTTTTCCCCAATTTCTCCTCTCTGCTTACAGTGCAGACATACAGCAGGGCTGCAAGTCCCTGCTTATTACTGTATCAAATATTTATCCCACTGGCACTGCAGTATTCCTCCTTCCTTTATTCCAATACGTACAGCTGGAAGCTTTCACCATTTTTAACCACCATATAAAAGAGTTGTCAACAAAGTAAAACAGTAATACTTAAATATGTCCAAAATGAAGTTGCCAATATCTGGTGATGCACAGAAAGTTTCAAGAAATACTTGCAGTTTAATATATTTTGGTTTGGTTACTTAAGACACTATATCCTTTCATATACTGGTGTATATATTAATATGAAACATACTCTTTTCTCTCTAGTTTTCTGCATATCAAGCTGATTTTTTTAGCCATTTTTTTCTTTCTCTGTTAGCCACCCTTCTCATTGCAGCCATTAGAAGCTCCTGATTGAACAGGTTTCTTTTCTCCTTTGTTTCTCCTTCAGACCTGCCACTGATCCGGTTTCAGTGCTTTATCTGAAAACAAATGTGAAGTTAGTTTTTGTTTGTATGAAGACTGAACATACCAGGCCCCTGAAGAAGTTGAAAGACATGTTGGCCCCTCACTGTAACAAAATCATGCCCAGAATGCAACTCTCAGTCTGTAAGTGTAAGTAGGCTCCAGATTTCTCAGGAGTTGCACAGAATACCACTCTACAGTGTTAAGATATTTCCTCAAAGATGCACAAAGGGAAGGAGAAGAGAGGGAGGGATGGAGGTTGCAGTGTTCTCTCAGGGGTCAGAGTGGTGAGCTGTGGTGTAATCCAGCAGCAGATTTGCACTGGCCTTGAGCTGGATTGGGAGTGGAACTTCAGTAATAGCATTCACTGCATGCTAGCTGCAGACTGTAGTATTGGATGGAGACCAGACTTGTCTAGTTTGTTGGAAAGCTAACATCAGTTCTGCCAGACTGGTTTATACCTAAAATCTTACTTCATTTCATACTGAATTTGCAATGTGTCTGTACACTAAATGACATGCAGTGAAGGCAAGCAAACACTGAGTATAAAAGTAGCCAGAGGTTTTCAGGCATTTTCACTTAGCTTTGAAATAATCCTGCAATCAAAGATCAATACAACAAAAAGGTAGTTTAAATAGCAGGATTTACATAAAACAGCCTAGCCTAATTTCACATACACTTGCACAAATTAATGCTATTCAACACAGTACATTATTTTCTCTTCCTCACCAGGAATAAGAATCACCAAGTAATAGAATCTCATTTGATTTTCAAAGAATGATAACTTATAATACAGTATTTCCCATCTTGACGAAAAAGGAAGGATGTAATCTAAAGACCACCCTGATGCACATCCCAAGAATTTGCAATGAGCCTTTCACTGCACTTTAGCTGAATTAGTTTAGAATTGCTTATTTGAAATGAAGAGGTTCAGACTTTGACTTCTAAGAAGAAAGAGAAAAAAAGACTGCTAAGAAACACTTTTACTAAAAATCTTTCCAATAAAGTACAACATACAACAATGTATATTACTGCAAGATATGTTTTCCTCATTTCCCCTTGCACAAGCAATATAAAAAACCCCTGACTATCCTTCACCAATATATCTGAATACTTTGAAAGACATACCACAAGCAAATGTCTTGTTCCATGGTTGACTCTAAAAAAAAAAAAGGTATTCAGATCACATTTCAAATCAAATTCACATCAAATATTTTCATTCCATGTCATTATGAATGACAGCCCATTTCAAGGGGGAAACAAAAAGTTTAGCTATTTCACCCAGCCTGATAGTTTAACGAGTAATCAAATCTCAAAAAAAAGGCAATGCATTGACATGCTACTGACCACAGAGAACAGATCTCTTTCATAGGCTGAGAATTCAGATATCAGGCAGATCTGATAGGAGGGACATCTGATGAGATGACCACTCTCTGGATCCTCTGAATACCATTAAAAATTTCAGATGTTGATTGACTGTTGCAATTACATATTCAAAGACTTTTGAGCTGAAAGTGGAAGGAGGATTTGTCCTTCTCAGCATGGAATGTGACAGCATTCAGACAGAGCTGAAGATATTGATGAAATCAATTCATAGAATCACACTAGCAACAATATAAGCTGAAAAATTTTGAAGCATTTTGAGAAAGGAAATGAAGTCATCTCCATATAGTAATTTAAAGCAAGACGACTAGTTTTCTCTGCATGGGCCTATTTGTCATTAGATTTGCAGATCACACAAATGTGGGATGAGTGGCTGACTGATGAAATGGGTGTGCTGCATCCAAGAGGGACCTTGACAGACTGGAAAAATGGATTGACAGTAACCTCACTTAGTTCAGCAAAAGGAAATGCCAAGTCCTGTCCCAAGGGAGGAATAACTCCAGGCTCCAACACAGGCTGGGAACGGGCCAGCTGGAATGTGTCTTGTCAGAAAATGCGCTGGGGTTTCTGGTAGACAACAAAGCAAATATCAAGGTCATCCTGAGTGCATTAGGAAGACCATTGCCAGCAAGCGAAGGGAGGTGATCCTTTGCCTCTACTCAGCACTGGTGAGGCTGCATCTGGAGTCCTGTGTCCAGTTCTGGGCTCCCCACTACAAGAGAGACACGGAACCACTGCAGACGGATCAGTGAACATCACAAAGATGGTGAAGAGCTTGGAGCAACTGTTGTCATATGAGGAAAGGCTGAGAGGGCTGGACTGGAGAAGAGAAAGCTCAGGGTGATTTTATCTACATATATAAATACCTGATGGGGAGAGAAAGGAATGTGGCCTGAGGCTCTTCTCAGTGGTTTACAGTGACAGAACAAGAGGCACACAGTGAAATACAGAAAATTCCACTTAAAAAGAAGGAAAAACCTATTCAGTTGTGATGGTGGTTATGCACTGGCACAGGTTGCCCAGAGAAGTCCTGTGGTGTGTCTGTCCTTGGAAATACTCAGAATCAAGTAGATATGGTTCTAAGAAACTTGCCATAGCTGACTTTGCTCTCACCCAAGGGTTGGACAGAGCAATGTCCCAAACACCACTGTGGCTGTAGGATTTCTCACGATGACTTTGGTGCCATTTCATCATTATTTATTGATGAGTAGGAACCAAAATTGTTTCCAGACAAATCTTTTGAGTGTTCTTTTGCAGACTCTTAATTAGGCAGCATACTGGAAGAAGTTCAGTATTGTGAAAGGTTAGCTCAGAATAAAGTTACTTGGGATCTCAACAGCAACCCAATTTCTTCAAGGAATTTATTTAGGCTTCACAAGATCAAAACCCTAAAATGACACAATTTTTTCATACCAAGTCTAATGAATGTGTTCAAAATCCAATTCACATTATGTAGAAACTATTGAAAAAAAAAATTCATTGGACAGAGATCATCTTTTTTTTTTCAGGCAAGAAAACAGTCCCAGTCTAGGTGCGTTAACCTAAAACACCTGTCTTCTCTGCCTTTATTGTGAGCCCTGTGGTTTGAGTCATGACACAGCAGAAAAAGCCTAGGAACAGAATCTCATTATGTGTACATAGACCAAGTTCACAAGAAATGCACAAAGGTGCTCTCTAACTCCTTTATTCAGAGATCCTTGAGTCATCAGCAGAGGAAGCCCGTGTTGAAGTACACATCACCAAAGCACAGCTCAAAGTAACACTCCCACAAGTCCATCATGGGGAAAACAGCACATAAATTTGTGATGGGGGGTTTGGTTTCTGGCATGTCAGCTTGCAAAATGAAATGCAGAAACTTTTTCAGGGACCCAATCTGTTCAGATACATTATGAATGACAGGCAGGACTGTCTAAACACAGTGATTGTGAGTTATAGTGCTGAAAACCATGCTGTCGCATCCCTCTTGCCATGTGCTGAGCATAGGTCTAATGATCCCGAGGACTCTGGCAAACTGCATTCCAGCTGAGGAAATCATAAGAATGCAGAATGCAGAAAATGCAAATAACTAAGCCCGTGGTTTTGATATGATTCAGTAATCATATATGCAGACTAAAAATTTATTGCTAATTTTTTATTTTGTAAGTGGACATATTTGTGCATTATTGATATCCCTTAATATATATAAAGATCAAGCCCTGGGAAAAGAACCAATTCCACAAATTAATCAAGGTATCTGCTCCAGGTTTAGATTTTAGTCTTTTCCTGGAAGGGTGGAAACATTTTTAATATTCTTCTGTATTTTTGCCCATTCTCTTACGTAAAAAAATGCATATTCACATACTCCAAAAAGCAAAAATTGGTATTTAATAATTTTGGGTGAGACAAAAGAACACTACAAAGCCCCATATCTTCTCTCATATTCTTCAAAATAAATGCAATATTACTGCAATAGTCTGGTAACTACAGCACTTCACTGCTTGGAGAACTGCCCATGTTAGGTGACGTATCCTACCTTTCTATACTGTAGCGTTCACCTTCAGGTATTGCTTTTTTCATTGCTTTGGTTTGTTTCTCCTTCTTCTGTAAACACACATGTGCAACTAACTCAGAGGTTATTTTCAAAAGATGGTGTAGTTGGATTAACTTCACTATTTAAAAATTTAAAAAACTAATATTGCATTGGATATTTTCCAGTATAGTAACATCAACTTCATTTAGCGAAAAGACTGAAAGAATATTTTCCCAGACTTTACTCTTCATTCATAGAATCATAGAATGGTTTGGGTTGGGAAGCACCTTAAAAATCATCTAGTTCGAACACCTTTGCAGGGCCACCTCTCAGTAGATCAGGTTTCTCAAAGCCCCATAAAGGCCTTGAGCCTTCCTTATCTAGATGAGTGTTTTGTCTTCCTGCTATCTGATGACTTTAAACCTTGTCTCTTGGCAACCAAGCTTCCTTAAGTTGACTCTAAAATCAGATAAATATTGCTTGTAATGCCAAGGTAATACAGATGGTTAAATTAAACCACAAATTGCACTGATGAGCTTTTTCCTTGCAATTAGCCCTCAGCAGGGACCCTGTGCTCTGGAGAAGAGTGCTAACATNAAAATTGACTCCAAATTATACAGTAACTTGATATAACAAAACACTGAACATGTGCATCACATCTAAAATAGCAATATAAGTTCTCACAGCTACTCTACAGCTTTTGAAGCACGATTTATCTCAGCTCCAGCAGATTGTCCTTTTATGCACTAATTTACAGTTTCAGCTCCTTGCTCATTGCATTCAGTCAATCAATGCAATTCAATTTGACATTTCTTTAAAAGCTGGAAATTCCTTTCAGAGCACAGTGCAAGACTAAGAAAAATATGTAAGAGGGAGAAATGTTCTAAGATAAATAGTTTTGGCTGGATATTTTCACAGAATGACAGAATGGTCAAGGTTTGAAGGGCCACTGGAAGTTACATAAACAATTCTCCACGTTCAAGCAGAGTCCCCCAGGAATTCTGAAAGAATCTGCTCACCAACCCTGTGAAAATTGTACAGTGATACCAATGCAGTGAAGAAGACACCCAGGGAGAATAACCTCTGACAACAACCGGCTTTCTGTCAAAGACTGCTTAGTTTGTAAGTCCTTGTGTAGAGGTTTTGTAGAAGTGTTTCTACACAGTGGTCAAAATTATTGTTGTACCGTTGTTAGAAAAGACAATCTGAGCCTTAATGACAAAACCTATGGCAGTGAGCTGCATAAAGGCAAACATTTGCCAGGAACAGGGAAAAATAATACAATCTTACAAACAGTAGTTTGTATCAATGAACATTATTGATATGACTGAGGTGATCATGAGGAAGCAAAGATGTAAATTATATTAAATTTATAATAGAATAGGGAGTAGAACCTGGAAAAAATTTTGGTTTAACTTCATCAAGCTCTCAACAAGGAAAATTCATGAAATGATTGGTCCTGCAAGTGCTGCATAGGTTACTTTCTCCCCTCTGGCTATACAAGGTAGTTTCAATGAGGGGAAAATCTGTAAATTATATTGTTTGCCATGTATGTTTGGAGTACAAAAAAACTAATTCGTTTTTCTATTTGTCATTTGGATATTTCTTGCCTTTTCATGGACACTTTGAAACACTGTATAAAAACAGAATATAAGATATCTTGAAATGCTTACCACTCCTCATCTAGGAAAAGGCACTATGGCTAGAAGAGATTGCATCTGGATACACAGTCTTGATGTGTCCAAGCTTCCTGTCAGGACACAGAACTAAAAACAAGTTACACATCTGTGGTAAGTCCAGGGTTCCTGTTTAGCACTAAGACTTTAAAAAACAATTACTGTCAGGTGTCTGTGAAAATGTATGTAGGTATTTGCAGTGGTCCTTCGCAAGTACAGCAGCATCTAAATTACATCACATGATTCATTTCAAGGTAGGTTCGTGTTCCTCTATACTGACATATCAAGACCTTGCCCACATATTTCCATTTGATGTTATTCATGTGTTGTCATAATGTTCCTGTAAGTCTCCTCCGATTACCTTGTGCACATAAGACTACTTTGCCTCCTGAACTGTTCAGATCTTCCAATTTGGGCTCTTTCATCTGTTCCCATTAAAAAGTTCTTTCCCTGCCTCTCTGACCAGAATGACTCTGGTCGCTTCTCAAAAGCCCTCACATACACAAAAAGAACAGAAAGCAAGATCTCCCCAGAAGATAGGATGAGAGCCATCCTATGCTAGCAGAATTTATTTGTCAGTACTTAAAATCTTTGTTTCAATATGAAGATTCAACTAAGTTGTCAAACTTGTATCACAAATCACAGTGTCTGCATTTACAAAAAGTCTGGAATTTTATGTAATTGCCAGTGTCAAGCCAAATACATGTCAGGTTTCAAGACTATTTTTTAATTATAACTTATTCCACTGAAAGCAGAAGAAAAAGAGAAGATACACATTTGTGGGAGTCTGTAGACATTTTAATACAAACAGCAATCAAAAGGCTGCTGAGGGACAAAATGCCATACCTCATTCTTGCTATGTTCTCACTGGTTCTTTTCTTTAATGAAATTATACTTATCCACATATATGCAGGACTAAATGCCATCACTAGTGCTGTTAGCTGCTAGTACATTAGTATAAACATTTGTGTTTCTGAGCTTCCCAAATCATCTTTCCCAAACCCAAGAAAAAGAAAAAAAGTCCTGACTTTTCCATATAGTTGTGCAGGAAAAAAAAAAAAAAAGCCAAGAACAAAAAACCCCAAACAAACCAACTAGTTGTTTCCATTATATTTGGGTCTAAAAGCTGAGGAAATCTGGCAAAAAGTAAATCTTGTCAGCTGGACCAAATGGTCTCTGCAGATAAAAATAGATTTCTGAAGTGTAAAATTTTTTACTTTTTTGACTGTAATAAAACATAGCAAGACCAGTCATAACTGCCACATAGCAAGAGATTAGATAAACTATAGGAGAATGAAATTATTAAAGAAAGTCAGAGCCACATGAAACGGTAGCTGAGAATAAAAATGCATCAGACAAGAGGAGGTTACCAGGCGGTTTCCTCATGGATCATTCTGGATGCTCCTCTTATTCCACAGTTTCACTAGTTTCCTTAAAAACTATTCCAATAACAGTGGTCATATTTTTCAGTGACAGAATATTGGGAAGTTAAAGTGGCACAGAAATACTGGGATAACTATCCATGTTAGGTAACAGAAGAAAGATCATTTTGTAGTACAAAGGTAAGATTAGATGCGCAACAGTTGTTAAGTGGGGAAGGGGAGGGAAGGGGAGGAAACAAAGGGATTTGTTTCTTTTACAGCAAGCACAGAGAAAGGCTATTGAGTGAGAATGTCACTTCCTGGTAACACCAACTTATCTCATCAGAGCGTTGACATCAGAACAAGAGCAAGTATGTCAAAAAGCCTTAAACTTTAGATTAGAACTGGGGGGAAAAATTGCTAGTCACTTCATGGAAAACACTCAAATGCTTTTAAAGTGATTATCAATACATTTAATAAGGGTCATAATGTAGTACTCAAAATAATGGGGAAGTAGATAGAGCAATGCAGAAGACACCTTCCACACCTGAAATGAATGCTAGTCCCCTGTTGATTTCAGGGCAGACTACTAGGCCAACACTGGAAATAGCTGAGGTTTTGTCCATATTAAACAAGCTCTCAGTAGGTAAACTCCTCTACTGGGTCTGTAACCAACATCTCTAATTCTAACAGACATTCCCTTGAACCGATCTTCCAAATAGGTCAAAACATGTTTGTGCAAGTGAGCTCTTGAACCTAAGCTGAATCACAGGGCCCCTCTTAAAATGATGAGCAGCTAGAAATTTGCTACAGCTTGATTGCATTGTTATTTGTGATCTGGAAACTGATAAGGAATTTTCAAAGTCACCTCTAGATTGTTACCGGATACATCTAAGACCAAACAAGGAACCTAGACTGCATTTCTCTCATACTCATGTGCACCAGCCCTTGTTTTCTTGGTTATCTAGAACAGCTCCAGGCATTCAAGGATATATTTGGCCAACATGATGCCAGAATTAGCATACACGACAAAGGCAAATTTTGTATAATATAGACTGTAGACTCACATAGTTTCACTATATTAGAACATAAAGTATAGCCAAATTTGGAAATTGCAAATAATTTTTGGATTTCTTTCTTCTTTGGATTTTCTTTCTTCTTTGCCTGATCACCCCCAAACCAGTCTTATTCTTCACTTCCACATACCATCCTGGCTGAGAAAAACAACCCAACTGACTTGTAGTAACACACTGGGCATACAGCTAAAGAGGAATCAAAATTCTTTGAGTGTCATGACAGGAATACTTTGTGGAGATGGCAGCAGACAAACAATAGCCCACGCTATTCAGGGTAAATCGAGAGTTGCAGTGATCACACACAGAACTTCATGAAATAAATTATTGCCATCTGAGAAGACAAACTCTATCCTAGCAGAAAGCTCAATAAAGTTCTGCAAAATTCCAGCACTTGTAGAGCACTCTTGAAAGCAAATATTTCAGAAGAAATGATAGGCAAGAGTCTTTGAAATCATATTCTGAACATAAGGTCCCTTGAAATCCAGAAGACTAGTACCTGTTCCCCCAGATTGCTTAGCCAGCCTATTTTGGTTCAGTTCCTGAGGACTCTGTTCAAGACTTATTTGCAAGTCAGGAAGTGTTCTCCAACAAGCACTGAAACAAAGCTAGCCATTACTATGAGCTGTAATGTAACCTTCTATATCTCTGCTTTTGAATCAGTTTTCATGTGATGCTGTCAAATGGCATTACATTTCAATGGAAAATTCCATGTGATATACAACAGTCACCAGCTTTATACTTTTACACTGCACACACTCAAGTAAGAGTCATTCCACCACAAATAAATCTGATTCAGAATTGAAAAGTCTAAACATTTGACTTGATGCATTGACCTCTTTTTAATTATAAAAATGTTTGTTTCTAAATCCACTTGCTGCAATGGGTAGACTGTATCCAGTACACATTTATACATGTCTAAACTCTGTGTTTCTCTAAAACAGTAATAAAATCTCTCGATATTTTTTTGCTAATGTTCTCCAGACACATCCCACAATGTCTGGCAAATGGATGACTGTGCTTAACAAAAATTTCACTTCTTTCTGAGGAGAAAAAAATAAAAAGAATAGCAATGAGACATGCCCTTCAAAAATATTAATTTTTTATGTTTCTTTTCTCTCCCAAAAGCTATAGTACTTTTTTGAAAAGGCAGACCTAACTATATGTTGACAACAGATTTACTGGATTTTTTTTTTCCTTCTGTTGACATCTGCTGACAGGTTTCAAATTCAAAGGAGACTTCTGTCATAAATATTTCTAAGGCTACAAGTGGAAAACTAACAACAGTATATACCAAGACTAATTTTTTTTATTCAAGCCCTTATTTTTAATTAAGTCATATATACTTTTGTAACAACTATAAACTTCAAATTTAATCAATGACCCTTTAAGAAATCCACTAAAATCATATTTGACTTACTAGGTTTTAAACTATATTCTGACTACTATTCCCTTTCCCAATTTCATTTTACTTCTGTAGGGGTAACAACTCAGCAAGTCAATTCTCACCTCTCTTGCACTAAAATAAAGCAAATTATTAGGCCAGAATTTCTGACCTCTCATGGAATAATAGCTGTGGGATATGTAGAAAATCCCAGGAAAAATCCACAAATTCCATTGAACAAGGGCAGGTAGAGGCAAGTGGAGATCTGCTTGCAATGCCTGAGTAATACCTGTCAGCTACACTTTTCATATCCCCTTCATTATGCACGAAATCAGCTGTGTGTCTATTATCAACCCTTAACACCAATTTTAAGTATTGTGTGCATGGATACATAACTATCACACTAATAGTACAACAGCTGGTTCCAGCAGAATCAACATTTTAACAGCTGATTTGACTTTTATCATCTCCCTCCTATCTGACAGCAAAGCATTGATATCTAATTAGAGGGAACCAGAGGGGTGGCAATTACAGCAGCTGAATTTCTGGCATTAATAAACTGAATTTAAAAAACTCTTACAGATTTTTATACAGTGAATCTGAGACCCTCCTCCCAGTATTCTAGATCTGATTATAAATGTATAGGCATCTCATCTAGTCAGATTACTGAACAATGAAATATCTTCAATTTTCTTAATTTGACTTGAAGGGTTCCCTCCATTAGAATACATTCTGCACTGAGATATGCAGCTGTTCGTTAGAACACCCATCCCAATAAACAAGCTAGGATCTCCCTTGCTGCCTGAGACAACAACATCATAAGGTCATTAGCACAGGAGGCACAATCAGTTATAGCTTTCTAGTGCCATATTATTAAGTGAAGCAAAACACTCTTGTAAGACTGTAGGATTTTATTTTTTTAGAGTCATTGCCATCAGAAAATTAAAAATATTGTAACATTTCTGCAAAGGGAATACACTTAGATCTTCAGCAAAAAAATAAAAATTACCCTCAAAATCATGACATTAAATAATATGAGCTATGAGGCTAATTACATAAGAGACTATCTCAGTTTCTGCTCAGAATGAGAATCACTTGACTGTCCTGTTATAATGCCAAATGAGAAGCTGAAAACAGACTAGGAGATAACCTGCCATGACATTCTTTTAACCTTTGCCAGGAGTTAAAATATAATTAAATAAAAGAAAGGAAAAGCCAGACTCAACACATATTTGGACAAGCACCTTTGTTAAGCCTTGCCTCCAGTTTAAAAAATAAATGGATTTTTTTATGTCGTAGACCCCTGACTATCCAGAAGAGTACCAGATATTCTCACTAGTCCTTTAGATTCTGGCAGGTGGGGTCTGAGACAATTCTAAGTTTCTTCCCACGCCTCATCTCGCCTGGCTTAGAAAGAACCAGGTAGTCGTTTGGTCATCATATTAACTACACTGCTGTTTCTATGAAGATAAAATAAAGGAGGAAGAGCTGTGGGAATAATAAAAAAAAAGAAAAGAAATTAGTGGGTAGGAGACACTGCATCAGTCATGGAAAAAAATCATTGCTTCAAGCATCCTGTACTTTTCTATGTATATGAAACCAAATTAAAAAGTGGGATGAGCCCATCAATGCTTTTCAGTAAAATAGCACTTTTGCTTATTCTTCAAAAATAGCATAATATAAACACATCCTTATGACTCAGCTTTCAAAAATATTTTACATAGATATCTACATACATACCTACATATATATATATATATATATAAATTGGAGTGGAAGAGAAAAATATGCACAAAGATGGTAGTCTCAGTGTTGCAGAAAGTCTCTGAAGGAAAGAATAGAACACTTAACACATACAAAGAGGACAGTCCAGGGAAGGCATACACAGATAAACCACTGAGTTCCAAGAAAAATCTGACATCTTTAAATACAATCAACTCCTAAAAAGGGAGGCTTAACTGTGGGAGGGTCAGACAGTCCCACAACTGATGAAATAGAAGAGAGGTGCCTATGATGAGAAAAAAGAAGCATAAGAGTATTTTGGTGAGTGCAAAAAGCAGTCACACAAGCTAGGTGACTTGCATTTTTTCTTAATCCAAATTAAGTCATCACACATAGGAGCCTTTAAAGAGTTCTGATTTCCTCTTTGAAATAGAAACCCCTCCAAAAGTATGCAGCAGTGAAGATGTTGGTTGTTATCCTTGTCTCCTTTTTAAAAAACAGAAGAAATAGCTAAGGCAAATTTCTGCTTTACCATTTTTGTACAGTTGCAGCTTTGCTACTGCCTTTCTCATTGAGGCACCTCAACAAAATTGCAATGCAGCAGTCAGTAGGTAATAGAGATGCAAGTAGTAACTTATGCTTCGTTTGTATCTCATAGTCATTGTTTATTTGGTCTGCACTGATTAAATTGTGTCAGTATGGAAACAAATCCAAAACAGCATCTCCATAGCCTAGAACCATCTTATTCATAATGAGAAAAGCCCTTGATAAACCAAAATCATGAGTGTTTCTTTACTAACTGAAAATCTCTTATTTGAGAATCTATTAACAGAAAGACATTCCTTGATTAGGTTTTGAAAAATAAGCTTCTATGATTTTTTTGCTATTTTGCTAGTTCCACCCTCTATTTAGTACTTCAGAAAACTCATATTATCAACAGCACTGTGTCTCAGCTAATGAAACTGCTTTCATCTGCACCATCATTTAAGAATGCTACGCATTGCAACGACCTATTCTATTTTGCATTTTCTCAATTACTCAGCTTAGATTTTCAGCAACTCTAAGCAGTGTAACTGTTCTTTAGCCTGAGTAAAGCCAGCCTACTTGGAATGTGAAATGGCATCTATACAGTCACACTCCAACACTGAGACAGAAATAAATGATTACTGCTGTACTTGCAACATTACAAAATTGATGCAACAGTGTGTAACAGGACATCTCTAAAGTCCTCTCAGAACTTCAGGGAGTTTTAGTGAGATCGTCAAATCTACTGATTTAAACAATCATATCTAGGGAGCCTGCCTTCTTAATAGCTTGTGTGAATTAATTTAATGAACAATTAAAAACTTTCTAGTATCCCTGGATTTTCTTCTATTTTTATATTTAATGGTTTTTTAAGCTCAGTATCAAACCATGTCCCAACAACTTCAAATGCAGTGGGTCAGGAATGAGTCTGAGTCTTTGTAGTCCTCTTCCACATGAGCTGAAAACTTGATTCTGATTAAATCGTGTTGTCATACAACACAATATCTGTGTCATTCCATTATCAATGTAAAGGATCAATAGATGTATTTTAATAATAGCTTTTAAAATAACTCTAATACCTAAACATTAGGGAAATACTTCCTTGAAATCAAAATACACATCTAAAATCAATAGGTTATCATCTCCAAAAGAGTTACATTGAATCAAATCCAGTCCTATCACAATTTTGGTAACTGAATGGGAGAACAAATAAGCTCACACGGTGAGGTGAATTTCACTGCATCTACCTTCACTGCTAAGCTTATTAAAATCTTTCTTAGTTGCCTGCTTTGTTGCCTCAGTACCTTTCCACTTGTCTTCAAGCTTCATTAACAACTTCTGATATTACTACAGGCTTAGTCATTTCCTATGATAACTTGTATCCTATTCTCTTGAGGGACCACTAGTGAAATTACCTAATTAGTGAAATTAACTATATCACAGCTGATTGTTAAGAACTTCTGGTATATGGGAATCATTAAACAATGAAGGTTGGCTTACATAGCAGAACCACATGAATCTAAGGAAGTAAAGTTCTGCAGATTTGGGTTCTTCATAAGTATCTTCAAAATTAAAAAACTGAGAGTGAATAGTGAAATATATTCTACCCTCTTCCAGCTTTTCCAACAAAAAAGTGATTTCAATGTTCCAGACTAGATTCTGCATAGTTCTACTTTCAAACTACTCTACTTTTAAATTACTCAGCTAGATTCCTACAAACCTATGGGACTTGATGGGATTCATCCCAGAATCCTCAAAGAGTTAGTTGATGTCATCACAAAACCTCCCCTCATGATTTTTGAGTGGTCTTGGGAATGTGGAGAGGTCCCAGCTGACTGGAAGCTGGCAAATGTTGTCCCAGTTTTTAAGAAGGGCAAGAAGGAGGAGCCTGGAAACTGCAGCCCTGTCAGTCTCACTTCAGTGCCTGGTAGAGTTACGGAGAAGATTATTCTGGGACGTGCTGAAAAACACCTGGAAGGCATTGCAGTCATTGGTCACAGCCAGCATGGCCTCATGAGGGGGAAGTCCTGCTCATCAAACTTGGTTTCTTTCTACAACAGGGTAACAGACCTTGTTGATCTAGGAAAGCCAGTGGGTGTAATCTTTTGGAACCTCAGCAAAGATTTTGATACTGTCTCTCACAGGATCCTTCTTGACAAATGTCCAGTACACAGCTGGATAATCACATTACAGGAGTGTCTGGCTCACAGATTGGGCACAAAGAGTTATAATGAAGGAGGTGACCTCAGGCTGGTGTCCAGTCATGAGTGGGGTTCTGCAGGGCTCTAGCCTTGGCCCACTTCTCTTCAACATCTTCACTAACAACCTGGATGAAGGACTCGAAGGAATACTGAGTAAGTCTGCCAACAATAAGAAATTGGGAGGAGCTGTTGAGTCCCTCAAGGGTGGAGAAGACCTGCAGAGAAACCTTGACACATTAGAGAGACAGACAATCACCAACTGCATGAAGTTTAACAAGGGAATACATTTTCTTCTTACACTGTATTTCTAGAGAGTAAGCTTATAATACCTGGCAATAAAAAGCAGAAAGTTTTCACTTGCTTGTTTATTTAGACAAAATATTTTATTTTTTTCCCTCCTTGCATGTCTGCAGTCACTGTGATTCACAGGGTTTTATAACAAGTTAGTTTCTCTGCAATTCATGGCAAACTTGAGAAAGTTGCAACAGATCGCCTACCTCAAATACTCTTTACACAGCACTTTCATTATGTCATTAAAGCAATTATGTTATCTAAAAGCAAAAAGAACGTCAGAATACAAGAAAAAAATCCCTACATGTACCAGAAAATAATAAGACTCTTTTTCCTTTAGTTTCAATTTTGAAATATAACAGGCCTGTTGAAATGCTGCTTCATCAGAAGTAATAAATATATGTTGGAAATAGTTTCTTTCAGCTACAAATGCAGAAAATATGATAATAGGACACTTGTATGATCATCCAGCCAGCGTTAAACTAAATAGTGCAAGTTAAAATGTGCTCCTGTTTTCTCAACCAGTATTAGCATCTCCAATAGCTTAAAAAGTACTTGTCTGTATTATGTTGTGATGAATAAAACATCCCATAAGCTTCAGATGAATTCCAAAAGCCTACATACATGCCTCACAGGAGCTGCTTCCTATGATGCAAAAAAATAAGGCAAAACCCAAACCAAACCAAACCAAAAATAAAAAAGAGATTGTGAAAGGTAAAAGTGTCTTCTGATCTAGACATGAGTTTTCATGCTCCTTGTCACAGGTTTATGGATTTTTCATCTCCCCACACTATTTTGTTTTTTTTTTCTTTTTTTCTTGCTTCTAAATTATTGTTTGTAATTTAAAAATATTAATTTTTTCAATTAAATCCAGTATTTTCAGGCAAGACCTGAGCAAGTGTACAGAACAAACAACAGATAAAATGTTCTATAGGAAGGCCAGCCTTCAGAGTCCTCTTTTGGCTTTTTGTGGGGTGGTCAGGAACAACAGCATGTCTGCATCAACAATTGTCAGTCTCACAGTTCATTCACAACATACAACAGGAAACGATTTAAAAGATGTCATTGATTCTGGATCTTGTGTTTGAAATAAATCTTTTAATAAAAAGGGAGGTCAGACACTACTTAAAAATCATCAGGCCTCAAAGAAATAAATGAGATAAAGTCAGAAATCCCCAATTAAGAATAATTTTTCAATTCTGCCCATGGAGTTTGACTCTATCATTCTAATTACTAAACCTCAACCTCCTTTTGAAATACGTGTACTTTCATTTGAGATACAGAATAGGCTGTACATTAATAATTAATGATTATTATCTCCACAAGAAAGGAAGAAAGAGAAGGCAACTTCAGTCCTTGGTATTTTCTTAGACTCTATCTCTTCAATATGATAATCCCTGATGTATTTTCAGGGGGAAAAAAGTAAATGAGAATTGTAGAAATTGAACTATTGTTCTATTTTATTATATTAATGCGAATTCATTTCCCCCTCTTCATTTGGTTTGGGATTTTTTCCCTATTTTTGTCATCTTCTGTGCTAAAAATCACATTTTAGCTCGGAAGTGACTTGTATCCCATATGTCTGCAGTCAGTTACTACAATCTATTACACATGCTACACTCTGTTTTACCAGGTACAGAGTACTACTCTTGAAAGTTACAGTCATGGAATAATTTACAGTCACAGAATATGGAAGGGATTTCTAAAGGTTGCCCCCCTCAGAAATGTGTAGGTATTTTCTGGAATTCTTTAAATCCAAAATCTGAAACTTTCCCTTCAGCACAAAATTTAGCAATTTCAAAGTAATTTCATACTAATTACAGGGGATTATGAACATTTTCTGATTATCCAGCATCAGGCAGTACTCAGTCCACACCATAGAGGACACCTTCACAAGAATGTTAACAAGCATTAGCAAAAATATTTTCAGTTCTGATAAAAACAGAATCATAATAAATTATTACCCTTTAAAAATCCAGCTGTCACGCTACTTAACAGGCTGGTCCTCACATGTACCAAAGTAGTAATGCACAGAATTTATTATTTTTTTCTCCACCACTGAAAGAACAAACTCAAGATCAGCTGTTTGGGCAAATATATAGGACTGGTATACTACAGGAAGTTTCTTTACAGGTTTTCACCCTGGAGGCCCATGGCAGGGAGACACTAGGCAATATGTTCATGAGAGAGTCTTAAAAAACCAATCTCATGTTTAGGTTCAGGAAACTGGATTTAAACTGAAGAATAAATAGTCATTGTTTATAGCTCTCTTATTAATGCATCCAAATAAGCAGCTAGAATAAGTGTTGCTCATCCACAGCACACAGAAACAAATCTAAAACATTCAACAAAACACTCTGCTGTAGACCATATAACATTTTTGAAACCCATTTTATAAATGTCAAAATTAAGACAAGAAAGCATCTGATTAAAATAAAAGCTAGACAAAATGTGCAATTTGTCATACATGACAAAGTGTTCCTGCGTAGAATTATTTATGTTTCCTTCTGCTACCAAGAACTTTAAAAGAGTAATGACAAAACCAAATATTTCCATCAGAGATAGTAAAACTAGATCAGTAGTAAAATTTATTACAACTCATCTGATGATGTGATACTACAGAAGTACAACATCTGACCTGCAAACTGTGCAAGCACTTCTTATAGGCTTACTTTGCCCAAGCCCTTGTCTCACCTCCCAGTCACATCACTGGTAGATTTCTGGTTCCCAGTCTTATTGGATCTTTTATTGCTAAGTTTTTTGAACAAGGAAACCATCAGAAAAGCATTGCATTCAAATATAATGGACACTTGCTTTTAGCTACTTCCAGCAAGCTAAATTCTCTAGCTGAATCCTCTGGCTGGAGGAGGCAGCAAGGAACTGGAGCTGGAGAGGGAGACTGCAACACAGCAGGGTGCATCCTTCCACCGGTGTAGCAGGGAGATCAGCCAGGCAAAGTGTTACTTTCTGTTTTACAATTTTAATGGATTATTCTACCAGTCCCTGCCTGGGGATAGAACTACCAGTTCTGTTTTTCTTAGGATGTGTATTTTTACATCTGACAACCAACGTAGGTACGCTTCCATGATTTTCAAAACAGAGTACAGACAACAGTTACTAGCTGTGCTGGTGTGCATGTTGTAAATTAATTCTCAGAAGACTTTCTAATGTTGATTTACACAATCCCAAGGTAACTCAGATTGACAGGAACTTGGGGAAATCTTCAGTCCCAGCTGCTGTCAAGAGCAGGCTCAGCTGCAGAAGGCAGACCTGGCTGCTCAAGGCTTCACCCAACCAGGATGTGAAAACCACAAGGCTGGAGAGAACCTACGCCCCCACCCTGCCCTGGCTCCACCACTGGCCCTCACCTACCAGTATATCATCCCTCCCAGACTGTAATATCACAGCCCAAGTGCAAAAGTCCAGCTAGAGCGGAGGTAGGTGACACCTGCTGTTCTCCTCTAATCCCCACCTGAAACAGAGGGGGGGGGCGGTCAGGCATGGGAAAGGCCCTTGGCAGTTCCTTTCTCCCTGTCACTATAGGCTCCCTCATGTGCCTGGACAGCACATGCAGTTAAATAACAAAGAGAAGTCCAAGGGTAATCAAAGGAGACTTCAAGACCCTGGGACAATTGGTAGAGGGATGAGGAGCATAAGTAGTGATTTCCTTGAATACTTCCAGTAATAAGGAATATAATGATAGGAATAGACAGATCCATCAGGTCAATGCATGACTCTGAGGCTGGTGTAGGTGGAAAAAATTTGGGTTTGTTGACCATGGGATGACTATCTCAACATCTAGTCTATTGACACCTGATGGGATGCATGTATCTCAGAGGGGGAAAAGGGGGTTCTACCACAGGAGCTGGTGGGCCTCATTCATAGAGCTTTTAACTACCTTGGCAGGGGGAAAGGAGCAAAACCAGGTTCACCAGTGATAAGCAAAGGGATGGAGAGCCAGAACTTGAAGATACCAGCACTAATGCAATCCCTCCATCTGCTTCAGGAGGTAGTGGCTACAATGTACCACACCTGAAATGATTCAACACCTATGCACACAGCACCAAGAACAAACATGAGGAGCACAAAACTTTGGCCCAGTCCAAGAAAATTGACGTCATTGGTATAAGTGAAACCTGGTGGGATAAGTCCTGTGACCAGGGTGCCCTGTTGGACAATTACGAGCTCTTCAGGAAGAACAGGCAGGGTAGAGGAGGTGAAGGGATGGCACCATATGCAACATAAGGGTTAGAATGTATGGAGCTCACAGCTAGCAATGGCACAGTTGAGAGGCTCTGAGTAAGAATCAAGGGGCAAACAAATAATAGAGATGTCATCATAGGAATCTACTAAAGACCTCCCAGCAAGGACCATGATGAGGAGGATTTATTTGTTGAGGTACTAATGGATACTTCCAAGTCAACTGCCCTTGTCCTCAAGTTGCAAGAAATTAACTAGGAGCATCACACACCTGCTTCAGCCCAGCCCAGAAGCTTCCTAAAAAACCTGGATGAGAACTTAATGGAACAGGTTCTAAAGGACCCGATTCTGAAATATGCCCTCCTTTGTTGGAGGAGAGAAGAGAAATTAGCTGTGGAAAGCAGCACAGATCTGTGCTAAGAACTGTTTGCTGTGTTTGTATGGACTCTTGCTATGTTAAGGACTGTTTTGCAGTTTGAAATCTGTACGAAGTTTGAGGATTTTATCATTCTCTTTATTTCACTGGGTGTCCCTGCTGGAATGTAACCCATCTGTGATTGGTCTCTGCTCGCAGCAGGGTACCATTCCCTTATATGGTATCACCTGGCNCCGCCCCAACCTTCCCCTCAGGGCCACACTCCTTGATCTGCTGTTTGTCAGCAGAGGGGATCTCATGAACAAAGTGGAGGTTTGCAGATGTCTTGGCCACAGTGGCCACAAAGCCATTGAGTTTATTATCTCTGTTGACATAAGGAAAAGTGCCAGCAAAACCTCAGTTCTGGACATGAAGAGAGCAAACTTCAGGGAGTCCAGGGCAGTGAGGTCTCCTGGGAAAATATTTTTGCAGGTGCTGATTGGTCACTTTTCAAACATCACCTCCTAAGGGCACAGGAGCTGGCAGTTCCCAAATGTCAGAAGTCAAGCAGGCAAGGCACAAGGCCGACTTGGCTGAGCAGGGATCTTCTCTTGGAGATAAGGCAAAAAAGAAAGGTGGATGCCCAGTGACAGCAAGGTCATGACATGGGAAGAACACAGAGAGACTACTTAGCACTGTAGGGAGAAAATTCATGCAGCCAAAGCTCAACTGGAGTTTCAGCTTGTGAGAAATGTGGGGGACAATAAAAAGGGTTTTTTTCAAATACATCAATGGCAATAGACAGTATAGAAGTATCATTGTCCAGTTACAGAATGAGCATGGTCACCTCACAAAGAGGGACAGAGACAAGGGAGAGGTGTCTAACAGTTTCTTTACCTCTGTCTTCAACACGGATCATGGACCAAGGGGTTCTCAGTGCCATGAGGTGGAGGACCATGACTGTGAGAATGATCAACTTCCAGTCAACCCTGAAATTGTGCTGGATCTGCTGCTCTGGCTGGATCCCAACAAATCTATGGGGCTTAATGGGATTCATCCCAGAATCCTCAAAGAGCTGATGTCATTTGCAAAACTCTCGATGATTCTTGAGTGGTCTTGGGAATGTGGAGCGGTCCCAGCTGACTGGAAGCTGGCAAATGTTCTCCCAGTTTTCAAGGAGGAGGAGCCTGGAAACTGCAGACCTGTCAGTTTCACTTCAGTGCCTGGTAGACTTATGGAGAAAATTATTCTGGGAGGTGCTGAAAAACACCTGGAGGACAGTGCAGTCACTGGTCACAGCCAGCACAGCTTCATGACAGAAAAGTCATGATTATCAAACCTGATTTCCTTTTATGACAAGGTAACCCACCTAACTGATCAAGGCAAGCCAGGTGATGTGATCTTTCTGTATGTCAGTAAAGCTTTGGATGTTGTTTCTCACAGGATCCTTCTTAACAAAATGTCCAGCACACAGCTGGATAAACACATCATGTGCTGGGTGAGCAATAAGATGACATCAGACTGGTGACCCTTTTTTGAAGGCAGGTATAACATATGCCTTTCTCCAGTTGCTGGGGTACTCCCTAATCTTCACAGCCTTGGAGAGCCAGTGGAAACTTCCTGTACAAGGACATCAGCCACCTCCCCTCAGGACCCTGGGGTGCAGCTTGAACAGGTCCCAGAGAACATGTGTGGGTGTTGAGGACTCCTGCATGATCCCTGATTTGCCCTTCAGTCCTGACTGGTAGCTTCTCTCCTCCTCCAGCCAAGTCACTGAGTGCAGAGGTCTAGCAGACCTTGCTAGTGACAACAAAGGAAGTGGGGAGGACCTGCCTTATCTATGTTTGCTGTTACTGTATCACCTTCATCTGTAGTGACCCTGACAGGGAGACCATTGCAAATTAAGGAGTCAGTGATCCGCAGACCTGTTAAACTGAGTATGCCCTGTCCCATGCTGTGCTGGACTGCATATACAACTTGGCCTTCAAGCTGTGCTGTGCTGCACCAATTCTTTGGTTGCAGGACAAACTCATTATAGGAGAGGAGCCTGCAGGCTGCTTCTACTCATCACCAAGAATTACAGAACCTGCACCACCCTGCCTTCATCTAGAACTGCAGCAACAAGTTCTTATAAGAACATTGTTTCTCTTTGCCAGCAGAAAAGACAAATACAGTTGTTTCCCTGGAAAACTAAAAATCATGTAATAGCTCAAATGAGCAAAATAGTCAGCCCGTCCATGGACAGCATTCCTTCAATCATTTCTCAGATCACAGTGCATCCTGTGGCGGGGGGGGAACAGTGCGGGGAGAGATGTAACACCACTGCAGATCAGTGTGCTGCTCAAGGACTGGAGAACCATTCATTAACAAAAAGTTTTCCTTGACAACCTTCAGCAATCTCCTGGATGGCTGATGCTCTGATGTGTAAAATTTCCCAGTGAGGGTGGGGGTCTGCGACCAGCACCTTTCTCAGGTTGTTCAGAAAAACTCCATTTGCTTCCTTACCCTGGTCGGTGGTCTGTAACACATCCCAGCAAAGAGTGACACTTAGCGAACTCTCCTCTGACCCTGATCCACAAGCTCTACTCTGCCTGAGCCCCACACATCAGAGCTGCTCTTTCACACAGAGGGCAGCCCCATTGCTCCTCTTCTCTGTTTGCCTCTCTCGAAGGGTGCATCGTCTCCATCAAACACTGCCCCATCACATCATAGGTATCCCAGCAATGCTGCAGCTCTGACTACAAGCTGAGCTTTTGTCTCTCCTCAGCTCCCAGGTAGTGTGCAGATGGGCACACACCCGGGAGGTGGGTGTTCTTTTGTCTTATTTTAACATTCCCAAGATCTGCCTTGTTCCCTCCACCCTGTACTTGCACTTTGTGCCCTTGCCCCACCATTTTCTCATGTAACTCTGGGCTGTAATCTCTCTCCCTAGTTTAACAGTCTCCCAGCAAAGATGCTTTTGCCACAATAAGTGAGAAAGAGAAAATGATAGCTGCTTTCTTAAATTCACAAATGTGAGATGCAGAGGTCAAGCTAAATTTTGCTCAAAGCCTCCCAGTCTGCTCCATAATAAAATACAGGTCTTCACTGAGCCAATTTCTCCTCGTCAAGCTTTTGTAATCAACCCATCTGATTTTCAGTCTACAGAACAGGATCAATGACCTGGTTCACAGCTGTAATTTCACTGATGCTACAGCAAAATAAATAAGTTTGATTTAATGTGTTCAAGCATTTCTCACTTGTCATTTTGTATGTGAGCTTCTGTAAATATCCTGGGGTAAATTTCAGTGCAAAAGCAATAAGAAAAACCTATTGTCTTTGAACAAAAAAGAAAAGAAGTTGTGTGATGAGAAACTGCAGCAGAGCAGCCACTTATATCCATTTTTATTGAACTAGTGTGCAGCCCTTGCTTCAAACAGGTTGAAGAATTCACATAATTCAGAGGCCATAAATACAAATCACACTCAAGATGTTAGTAGAAAACACCCATACATTCCTCTTCATGGGCAGAAATTTAGTGTGATCCAAAGAGTGATGTGCTATTTTCAATAGCAAAACTTTCATCAGCTTACCCTTACCAGTTACAAGCAGATGATGTAAAGAAGAAAACAGTAGAAAAGGCTTAATTTCTAAAGCTTAATTTATAACTGTGTTTACTCCTTCAATATATAATGCCTTTATTAAAAATGTAACCAGGGTCAGTCTAAACAAACGTAACAGCTTTAAACTTAACAATTGTTTAGAGCAAGGCACATGTGTGATCTAAAATATGTTCACTCTTTTTCATCTCAAATATAAGTAATTTCATCAGCATTTTGGAAAATGATTCCAAGTGACTTATTCTTAGTGATAAATTCGGATGCTCTCTTTAAAAAAAAGAAAGTCATGTATAAATCAACAAAGCACAAACTAATAACTACTTACAACAACAAAAAAAGTTAAAAAAAAAAAACTGACACAAAAAGAATCAAATGAACAAACAAACTAAAAAATTCATAATCAGAGTCATTCTCATCTGTCCTGCAATTTACAGAGTTTAGTGGTTTCAGTGCAATGCAACTCCACTAACGTAAAAACACTGTTGTAGTGTTGCTTTAGAGAAGAAAGCAGGGAAGAGTTGCTCATCCATTCAGAAAGATTCTAGAAAAGCAAAGATTAATCAAAGGCTAATACAAACTTTTAATTCCAGCCAAACACTTGCAACCTGGATCTCATTCGGGGTGCTTGCTGGAGTATGAATTCATCTTAGCTACAAACACAACTTCATTTAGAACAACAGAAACTCAACAAGCCCCACACAACAAACAAAACCCAAAAAACCCCAAGCCCAACCAACCAAAAACCAAAACAAACAAAAAAAAAACCCCAAAACCCACAAACAAAGAAACCCTCAAGTGCATTGTGCATTTTTCTGATGAATTTTGGTGATATAACCCTTACCTGGGAAGTAAATTTAAGGCACCTATTGCAAAGGAAAGTTAGTGTATTCTAAAAAACTACCCCAAAAGCCCATTCTAAATGATAGTATTTTAATCTGCAGTGTGGCACAGATGAATGCAACACTCCTCCTCTTCCCCCTCCATGAGATAATATTGTTACTTTCTCTGATGCTTTCTTGTTGCCATGGCATCCTTTCTACCGTAGGTCTCTTCACCCTTATGTTATTTCCCAGTTGATGTTCAACCTGTGGTCATCTTACGCCCGGGTCAGAAGCTCATAAATCAGTGTTTATTTTTGAAACGACGCATTTGATTTGTTGAATAAGGCGTATCACTCCATACCTCAGAGAGTCTGCTTTAGGTAGGAATACACAACACAGTTTCTAAGCACACAAGGACTGACATTGTCCTTGGACAATGAGCAGTTCATCCAAAATCTGTATTTGTGGTTGTTTGTTCACCACCTAGCACTTAGGGTACTGACCCCAAGGAGGCAGATGGTCAAGCTTTCTAAATGTCGCTCCTTCTACTTGAATGCTCAATTTGTTCTCTCAGTTTCCGTGTACGTCTGGCTAAGATGTTCATTTTCCTACGCTATGGCACGCATCTTCATTAGTGTGTTTGTCTACCCACCTCAGAGACAGTCGGTACGTACCACCGAGCTGGCTAAAGGCAGGTACACCTACAAGGAGACACCTTCCCAAGAGGAAAACTTCTCGTTCCCGAGAACATGCTTTCAGCCTACCTGCCTTCGAGCCCTTCGCTTATGATTGCTACCACTATGCCCTCAGCTGCACAACGCGAGCTCGCGTCTCAGGCAGCTGCTCCCAG